>CM053409.1:114504940-114562921 GCA_028644305.1 Xerus rutilus
GAAAAGGGAAGGGAAGGGAGAGAAGAAGGAGGGAAGGAAGGAGGAGGAAGGGAGGGAGGGAGGAAGGAAGGAAGAAGGGAGGGAGGGAGGGAACGAGGAGGAAGGAAGGGAGGACGAGAAGGAGGGAGGGAAGAAGGGATGGAAGGAGAGGGAGAGGAAGAAAGAGAGGGAGGAAGGATTTTCTTTTTTTCCTCCTAAAGACTGGAATTTTCCACGCAGGTGCCACCCTTAGTCAGCCCTCCAGTTGAGCGGACAGGATAAGCCACGTTCTTAACAGTAGTTTGCAATGTGGCTGAGCCTGGACAAGAGGTGCAGAGAGAAGAATCTGGGAACAGGAGGGGCAGCCCAGAGCTGCCCGCACACCCACCCTCTCAAGTGGCTTCCTCGGCTGGTGTCTCAGGATAACTGGATCCGGATCTGCTTCCTAGCCTCCCAAAAGACACTGGGGGCTGCACCTCCCGGTGCTGCAGGCCTGAAGTCCGAAAGGGAGGTGTGCGAAGGACCGCGCTCTCTGAAGGTCCTGAGGGGAGCCGCCTGGTTCCTTGGGTGGCTGCTGGCTGTTGCCAACAACCCAGTGTCTGTGCACATGTCTCTCTGACCTCTGCCTCTGTCATCACGGGCCTCATCTTGTGCATCCTCCCCTCTCTAGGTCTCTTTTCATAAGAACCCCAGTCACGGGACTCAGGGCCACGCTCCTCCAGCAGGATCTCATCCTCATGTGACGGTATCTGCCAAGACCCCGTTTCCATGTGAGGTCACACTCACAGGCAGGAGGTCAAAGCTTCCACATGCCTCTGCAATGGACAGAATTCAGCCCATAACGCCTCCTCAAGCCACGTTGTACAAATAGCCCCTCGGTTGCACATGTCAACCATGTCGAGTGACAGTAGGTGGGGTGACCGTGGGGGCATGGAATGACAGCAGGTCCCACCCCCTAGATTAAGTCCACCCAACAGACCCTGCACGGGTCTCAGATTGCTGCACCAGGACACAAAAAGAGGACTTTGAAAAGCAGCTGAAGAGGGAGGAGGAAAGGAATCCACCTGCAGCAGCTCCTCCAAGGTCACAGCCCAGACTTGCCAAGAAGCTCTTTTTGTCAAAGCTCAGTGGATCTGGGGTGCCCTGGACCTTTCCTCTAAGTCCTCTGCCTCTGATCCAAGAGCACCCCCTTGCCTTCTGCAGCTCAGCTCTGCAGGCTGCGCGCCTGGGTGGGTTCCAGTGTTCACCGCGTTTTTGCTGGGTTTGGCCAAAGGGAGGCACTGGCCGGGAGCTGGTTCAAATATTATAACCATAATAAATCACCAACATATGACCTTTTTTTTTGTAAACTGCAAAGACAATTCCAAATCAACTTTGAGTAGTTTTTGTTCTGCTGGTTGGATTTTAACTGATAACTGATTGAACCTTCTGGAAGAGCAGCCATGCAGGAGGAGAGCCACAGCATGGGGCGCTGCCAAGCAGGAAGCTGTGAAAACAACCCTTTTTAGTTCAGCAGGTGCTAATTTGTTGATCAGATCTTTTCATCCCCTCCAAAACAAATCAGCTCTTTAAACTCTGCTCAGAAAAGAGAGGATCGTGCTCAGAGCGGTATGTTATTACAGAAGTGGAAGAAATATTAGCGTGGTTTGTAATAATTTTCAATCACAGTTTTTAATCAATAATCCTTATTAGCAAAATACAAGGGAGGTTTAGGCTGGTGGAAACTTGTACTATTATTATTTTATTTTAAATACCAAAATGTAACCTCAAAGTTGTCTCTTTTCCTGGATTAACGTCCAGGTATCAAAACCTCTTTCGGGAACCTCTTTGTTCGAGTTCTTCAGAGCATCTTTTTATTTATACAGGCTGAACTTCCCAAAATCTGAACTCACATGCTGTTGACATCCGTTGAGCCATCTTAATCTGAAAACCTGACTCTGCCTCCCTGGAGCCCTGCCATGACGTGAGTGGAGGATTCTACCCCTCACCCCACACGCGGGCCAAAGTCAAGATGCAGGGACAACGAAAATACTGCATCAGATTCCCTTCGGGCTTGTGTAGGGGACCCATATCAAACAAATATGTATTTTGTTCCCTCTCCAGGCTGTCTCCTTGTGTCTGTAAGTATTCCAAAATCTGAAAAAAACCTGAAACTGGAAGCACTTCTGGTCCCCAGCATTTCAGATAAGATGCCCGGGCTGCACGATAATTTTCACTTACGTTAACAACTCACGTTATTCATCAGGTTGATCCCTAACTGAAGTCTGGCTTCTAGGAAAGTTGAGTCACCTGTAGGTGGGATCAGCTGTCACCTCTTGTATTCCAAACAAGGCCACAGGAAAGGTGTTTGAGATGTGTTTTAAGCCACTCTAGGAGTGAGGGTGCAATCCCACAAGGCACTAGTTAGAAGAGGTCAGATTTTTTTAAGTGTACATTTTAATACATAAGTGTATTTTAAAAGAAACTTGATTTTATAATTCCACCTATCTGTGATTTAAAAAAACCACCAAACCACAGGAAAACAAAACTGATTTAGGCAAAGCAGTGTAGGAGGGAACATAATCCTGCCCCAGCTCAGCTTCAGAGGAATCCAAAGCCAATCCAGTGCCATTGGAGTCCTACAAGATCCCCGATGCTCCCCACAGCTCCATGAACTGCCACAGAGCCTGAGTCACACACTGATGGTTATTCTGTGGCTCGTCAATGTACCCGGGAGCCTGCTGAGCTGCACAGACAGGCCAGGATGAACAACTCCTAACCCTTTGGAATCTACCACCTTTGATGTCCTTGGGCAGATCAGCCATGGGAAGCAGAGCAGGAGCCTGGAAGGGGCCTGAGAAAGACGAGCTTCCACACATGGACTGGCTCCAGAAGCCCAGGAGCATGAGCATGAGGCTGAGCAACCCAGCGATCCCGCCCCTCACCTGGTGCTGAAGAATGGCACCTCCATTCTACCAGCTGCTCACTGAAACCTTGGAGTCCACCTGAGTCTTCTCCCTTCCACATCCAATCCAGCAGCAAATGCAACTGACACTTCCTTAAACATATACCCAGAACCTCAAAATAACTCATCCCTAACCACACTGCCTTGAACCACAGTCACTCTGACGTTGACTTTGGTGTCACCTGCTGCCCGATCTTCTGGCTTCTCCACTGGCCACCCACAGTCCATTTTCTACACAGCAACCAGACTGTTCCAGAACAAGCCAGGCTGAGCCTCGCTTCTGTTCACAACATCACAATGACTCTTCTGTCACTCAGGATGGAAGTCCTTACAGTGGCTCTGGGCCCTGCGTGGCCCAGGTTCCACTCCTCACCTATTTGACATCAGCTCGTATCAGTCACCCTTGCTGGCTCCACTCCAGTGGTGCTGGCCATGGAAGTAGACACCGCCAGTGCCCAGTCCCCATGCCCAGATGTTGGGTCCGTATGAGTCTTCCACTTTAGGGATGGTACTTACCGAGTATGTGCTGCGTGTGGAATGCTGAGAACTCTCGGCAGGCACAATGACTGTCCTCAGTGAGGCAGGATATAAGAGATTTCAAAAATAAGTAGAAAGGACACATAAAGGAAGGACAAGGATATAAGATTTTAATTCAGAAGAAAGATCCACACACTTTTCCAGGCATGCCATTCCCTAAGCCAGTGTCTCCCCAGGCCTGTCTCTCCACATTTCTGGGAAATCCATAAATGTACCTTGTGTTCTGTTGATTAGCCCACCAATAAATAGACTAAGCAAAGAGAGAGACAGTATTTTGAGAAACCTGTTATTTAAAGAATTTTCCAGTGCTATCTATGGATCAGAAAATGAAGACCACATCAGCCTGAGGACCCTGAGATTGACCAGACCACCAGAAACCGTCCTGGGATCCCCAGACTAGTGTCGCCCTCACAGACCTTCCTACACCCATCCCTCACCAAGTTCCTTTTAAAAGGAGTTGGGAACCCCGAAAACGCATCCCTTGCTCTCGAAATGGTCCACTCTGCCCCTGAATGTGTATTCCTCGCTTTCCTAAATCCATCTCTGTGCCTCTGCTAACTTGTGCTGAAATTCTTTTCTGTCCTGTAAGTGAAGGACCCCACTGGACCTAAGTTGAGTCAGAGGGCATGCACATGGCTGATTAGAGGCTTGATTCATACTTCTGCCTGATACTTCCGAAAGGTTTGACCGAAGTTCAATCCAGCTATGGCTGGATAAGGCCCCGACGCTCCATTCCTGGTGAATTTTGGCTCTGATGAGCTGCAGCCCCTCCAACATACTCTAGCCCTGACTTTACAGATGAGAAAATAAGGCCCAGATCAGCTGGATGACCTGCCAAGATCAGTGACAAAACCAGGCAGAGACAGCGGACACAGAGGAGGAAGATGCCACCCGACCCCCAGCTGGCAGAGACCCCAGCCTGGGACATCTCTCTGCACCCCAGCCCCACCTTCAGCCCCTGGCCACCCACAGATTCTCCTGCAAAGCAAACAGCATACCATGTCTTCAGTGATTCCAGAAACTTCATCTCCTGGAAACTAGAGAGCATTTCCAAACCATGGTCAAGTTACGATTGCTCTCACCCACACAGGCACCAAATGACCCGTGAGATGAAGAATTTGCTGTCCACTGCAGACCAGATCCAATATCAACAGAGAGCCCTGGCCTCAAGCTGCTCCAAGGAAAGCCTCTGTTTTTAAATCTAAAATAAAAATAATAATAAATCTGACAGCTGTCAGCAAGCGATAGGTGAACTGAAAACTCAGGTTTTTGTCTCTTGCCTTCATCTTAAACCGAGACGGAATTTCTGTCCTCTACAGCGGTTTGGGTCACATCAGTAGGACCTTCACTGGCTTCAGGATTTTAGTCAAAGCTGTCACTCAGAGAGTGAATTATATCACCATTCCTGAGCCAGGGCTGCTCATTAATATCCTCACGTCTGTTAGAGCTCACAGGCCCGAGTTTCTTTGTCCAAAGACATGTCAAAAATTATCTTTAAAAAAAAAGTGACTGACCACTAGAATTATTCATTTTGTTTTCTCCATCCACTTTGAGAAACACATATTCAAAGAAAGATAGTACCTTTGTCCACTTGGGCTGCTCTAAGAAAATCCCATAGACTGACATATAAACAATAGACTTTTATTTCTGAGTTCTGAAGGCTGGAAGTCCAAGGGAAAGGTGCCTGCATGGTCAGGTTCAGGGGAAGGTGCTCTTCCTAGTTGTAGATTCCTAATGCCTTTTAGCATCTTTACATGGTAAAAAGAGGTCGTTCTCTGGTCTCTTCTTACAAAGGAACTAATAACATTCATGGAAGATCCGCCCTTATGACCTAACCACTCCCACTCCTCAAAGGCCTCACTACCAAATATCATCTGTGTTAGCCAGATTTCTGCTACTATGACAAAATACTCTGAAATAATCAACTTATAAGAAGGAAAGGTTTATTTTGACTTACAGTTTCAGCAGTTTCAGTCCATGGTCAGTTGGCCGAGTTGCTTTGGGCACATGTTGGCGTAGTTTATCATGACGTGGTTGGGGGTAAGAGGCCTAGGATGCCTGTTTATCACATGATGCCAAGAAACAAAGAAAGAGAGGAAGAGACTGGCATCCCAGTAGCCTTTCCAAGGTAGCTTCCTTCTGCTAGTCCCTACCTCCCAAAGGTTCCATCACCTCCCCAACACTCTGCAGGCTGGGGGACAATCAGATCCAAACTCCACTACCATGGCAGGTATAAGGTATTGATTCTGTTTGCACCACTTACTTTGAAAAAGAGAGATATTCAAAGATAAGTATCATGCACATTGATTATGTAAGTTTTCCAATTTTTTGAATTGATATGGATAATCTGCATAAAGGACTCCAAGCCTCTTGAGCAAATACCATGCCTTCCAGAGTTGGGGAGGTGCCTGCAATCCGTGTGTTAGGACTTTCAGTTCATTGCCATTAGACTTTGTTCTCTGTGTTCATTTGGAACCTTCATATGGATTTTCATTTCAAATGGCCGTTAGACTTAGGTGTCCTCCTGCCTGCTCATCTCTTGTCCTCGCTCCCACCCCACCCCCCGCCTCCAACACTAGCTCCATCCCTGCCCTGTGCCTCATCCACACAGCGGAGCAAGCCCCTCATAGAGGGGAAGTGGCCCACCCAGGTTTCCTACTAAGGCTGACAGAGGAGGCAAATCCTATCCCAGCCTCCCACCTAGGGAAAGGGTGGCTGATCACCCCAAGCCCCTTCCAGGTGCATGGGTTCCAGGCCTTGTGACGTAGGCTAAAACTGTATTGAGAATTACTGTGTTGACAACTCCTTAGTTTAACGCAGTTAGACATTTTTTCGTTGTTGATGGATCTTTATTTTATTCATTTATTATTTATATGTGGTGCTGAGGATCGAACCCAGTGCCTCACGCATGATAGGCAAGCACTCTACCACTGAGCTACAGCCCCAGCCCAAGACTGGTGGGTTTTGCCAGAAACTTTGATGGGTAACACTTCAGAGAACTCATTATTGTTTGAAACAAATCATAATTGAAGCTCCTAAAAACATACACCCCAATGCATGCACCAATCCCAGCCCCTCCTGGCCAGTGGGGAGCACAGAGCTATTACTTCCCACCTGCAGTTCTGTGGGCTGAGTCGCCAGCAGGGTGGCCTGGGGAAGGGCGGCACCCCTTGCATCCTGCACACGTACAGCTCATGAGCAGAGTATGGGGAGAAAGGACTGGTTCCTGGGCAGGGGACTCCCAGAGGAGAAGGAAAGAGCCAGGCCCCCACTCCATCCTGCCCCAGCTCAAGGGAAGCTATCACTGTCATTCTCCCCATCTACCTGGCACACCCCACATCTGCTAAAACACTGATTTGGAAATGATATACAGTTTTTCTGACAATTTGATGTACATTATAAAAATAGAAGTGTTGAAGTTTGGGATAAAATCAGAAGTCAGAGAAATCCTAATTTTTTTATAGTGCCCCCAAAGACACTGCTTCCAGGAGGGCCAACACGCACACACACGTGGACACACACACAAGTGTACATGCGTGCACACACACCCTGAGGCATCACGCACTTTTTGGAACCCTCTGGACGCCAGGCCTGGAGCATCAGTGCTCTGACCTGACCACCAGGAGCTGGGCTGCCAGGCCATCTGGGCATGGGGGAGGGGTGGGCGACCCCCACCCAGCCAGCAGCCACTAAGTCTTTCTCACTTTAGACCCAGATAGAATGTTAGGGGAGAGGAAAGGGGCGAGAAACGAGCATTTCCTACCCGGGCCTGCTATTTTATTTTCGTGCCACCAAAGCACATCAGATCCAGTTCACTTTATAAAAAATACAATTTATCTGATTTTTAGTGGAGGGAACAGGGTGGTTCCCATTTTAGTTTCTTTAAACTCAAATTATTGCCTAGGAAATGTGTTAGTGTATTTTTCAGAGGGAAACTGCTTGCATTAGTAAGCGGAAGTCTCCACCATAGTCACTTTACAGTAACTGGAGAAGGGCGGGGGGGGGGGGGGGGCGACCTTGTAGAAACTCTCCAAACTCTTCTGTTCCCGCCTCAGCGTCGGTAGGAAGTCGTTCCGGCTCCGGCCAGGTGGTGGCGCTGGAGCCAAATGGTGCCGCGGCGCAGTCCCGGGACGCACAGACCCTGACCAGGCTCTGGAAGCGCGAGCCTGGTCCTGCGCATGAACTTGACACTCAGCATCCTCTAAGCAGGTTAAAGTGAAGAGGGACAGTCTGCGAGCCCTGCTGGGGAGCCTGCGCAGCCAAGATGACACGAAGATGGCACGAAGCAGTGGGAAAGGGCCCCTAAAGGAGCGGGGGGCGCCCAGGAGACTTGGCCCTGGAGTCCCGCGCAGCCAGGCTGCGGAGCAGCGTCCGGACCAGCTGCGGGAAAGGAAGTGGATCCGGGAAAGCAGCTGCGGTGTGGGCAGGACGGCCTGGCCGCCTCCGGGGGCGGGAAGCAGAGCCGCCCGGCTCACCGCTGCAGCACAGAGCCGGCAGGCTCCAGAGGGCCAGGCAACCAAACCACACCTGGCGGCCTTGCCGTGAGGCGCACGGCAGAATCCCCCTCACTCTGCCCGTAATGACTTAACGGACTTAATGAGGCCTTTTCCAGTTATACATATTATCTTTTCATATACAAATGAAGGCAAGGTGATTGATTGTTTTTCCTGGTGTCTTATTACTTTCCAAAATTTTGATTGCCTTTTGCAAGTAAAAAGATCTTCTGTCCTTTGGGTCTCTGTGTAAATACAGGGGATTGTCGCGCTTCTTTAAAATGAGGCCACACAGGCGAAAGTTCAATTTGAGGAAGGAGGTTCTGGAAGCAAAGCCGAGGACATTTTGCTGAAGTCTGCAGATTGTTCAATGCAAGATTTCTAAAACAGAATGTTTCTGAAACTTGAAATTTTAAAGGCCAATTACTTAGTCTATTCAATAAGACCAAGCATATTCTGTACCTCCATCCTCTAAAAGAATAAAATAAACTATCCAGAGACATATATTTGGATTCATTTCCAATTTCTAATTAACCTGTACTCGATTGCATAATTACAAAAATCTCATTCTGCTTTTTAAAAGTTAGGGGAAGGGCAAGGAAAGGGTTGAGGGTCTCACTGAGGCAATAAGGAAGAATAATGAGAAGAATGAGAAAAGGCCAGCGCCCCCACCCCGCCAAGAATTCTGTGAGGCTGAACCATGAAGCAATAACAAAATAATTGCACACACCCTTCCCAGCAAGGCAGGCTTTGCAGGAAGAGAAGAAAGTGAAATCCTCTTGTGATTTCAATTCCTATTTTTCTCTTTCCTTGTATACCAAGCCTGGAAAATTCTCTGTGACTTTCATCTGTGATGCACAGGAGCATACTGTTTTGGATAAAGCCAAGTCTTAGATCCTTTCAGATAAAACAAACAAAATTGGGAGCCCTTTCCCCAGGAAGCCCCATTAAATTCATCTGCTAGGGAACTCTTCAGCACCAAGCTTCCTCACTGCCCCCACGCGCATGTGTGTTGTTCTCTCTCCGCTGGGCAACCTGGAAAGGGGCAGGAAAATGGAAACCCTGTTGCTCAAATGTCTGGATTGGCCAATTGGAAAACACCTAGCCAAAGAGACCACGGATGCTCTGATTTTTTCAGAGCATGCATTCTTCACAACAGATGTACACATCAGTGAAATTAGTCCTGCTCTGGAAAGAAAGAAAGAAAGAAAGAAAGAAAGAAAGAAAGAAAGAAAGAAAGAAAGAAAGAAAGGAAGGAAGGAAGGAAGGAAGGAAGGAAGGAAGGAAGGAAGGAAGGAAGGAAGGAAGGAAGGAGCCACTGAGCCTTTGACGGAGTGCTAAAGTCGAGTTCAGAAAACTAAATGCACATATAGTTCATTATAAGAAAACCATACAAATTTTGGCCATTGTGTTCAGAATAAGTACCTATTTATCAACATTTACTTGTTCTTTTTCTTCCCAATAAAGAATAATGAAAGGAGAGCAGAACATTCCTGATTAAATAACCAGAATACATAATGTTATGACTTAGATGTGAGGTGTCCCCCAAAGGCTCTCGAGTGAGACAATGCAAGAAGGTTTAGAAGAGCAATGATTGGGTTACAAGTGCTTTACCTCAAATAGTGAATTAATCCTCTGATGGGATTAACTGAGTGGTGACTGAAGGTGGGTAGGGTGTGGCTGGAGCTGGTGGGCATTGGGGGCGTGGCTTTGGGTTTATATTTTATATCTAGCGGGTGGAATCTCTCTGCTGCCTGATCATCATGTGAGCTGCTTCTCTACCACACTCTTCCACTGTGATGTCCTGCCTCACCTGAGCCCTGAGGAATAGAGACAGCCTTCAAGGGATTAAGACCTCCAAAACCGTGAGCCCCCAAATAAACTTTTCCTCCTCTACAGTTGTTCTGGTCAGATCCTTTAGTCAGAGCAGCGAAAAGGCTAACTCCAACACACGCCCGACACAGAAAGGCAGCCTAGCCTAAGTGACTGAGAATGTAGTTCCTGGAGGGAGATTTTCTGAGTTCAAATCCCAGCTCTTCAAGCTTCCAGTGGCGACCTTGGGCTCATCATGGCACCTTTCAGTGACTCAGTTTCCTCATCTGTAAAATGGAAATAATAAGAGAGCTACCTCTCGAGATGGCTGCAAGATGTGAGTTAATATATGTAAAGTATTTGAGATGGGTTCTGTGCCTGGAACATATTAAGTGCTCAGTGTATTTTTAACAAGTGCTACATTGTTATTTCTTAGTCTGTTTTTGTGCTGGGTTATTTACAAAGAATAGAAATTTATTTCTCTTGGGTTCTGAAGGCTGGGAAGTTCAAGGTCAAGACTCTGGCAGGTCTGGTGTCCAGAGTGGGCTGGTCTCTGTTTCCAAGATGGCACCTGTTACTGCATCTGCTGAAGAGGTAGAACTCTAGCTGTGTTCTCAAATGGTAGAAGGAGCTAAAGGGCAAAGGGGGCCTCAGCTAGTTCCTCCAGCCCTTTTATAAGGTGCTAATCTACCCATGAGGCAGAGCACTCATGACTCAATCACTTCTCAGAAGGCCCCGCCTCTCAAAGCTGCCACCATGGAGATTAAGTTTCAACATGAATTTTGGAGGGGACACCTTCAAATCATAGCAACTTGTATTAATTTATTTACCCATATGTGGGGGGTAGGCTGTACCCTGCTCTGAGTCATTCCATGATGTATAGAACAGCAGCTTTCAGGCTATGCCTAGCCCTGAGATATTCCACTTTATAAATTTCAGTTTGTCCTGAGAGACTCCATTTTGACAAGTTCAAAGGCAGAACGACTTGGTAACTTGTCTGGGCAAATTGATAGCCACCAGACGTTGAACAAACAGAACTTATCGAAAGGAATAACTCCCCCAGCTGCACAGCATGGTCATAAGGAGCAAACTGATAAATTAATTATGCTAATAAAGATCAGCACCTGTGAATTTATTGAATTACTCAGAAGCACACGGATGCATGGAGCGTCAAAGCTATATCCTGAGATTATCAGCTTCTCCAGATGTTACCGCCTCACCTGAAACCCATAAGAGAGAAACGCCGTGGGTCTGGCTGTGTGGCACACATGACCCATCACCTGACCCTCCTGGGGACCTAGTGAACCTCTGACTCTCTGGCTTTTGCTCAGCCACATCTCCCTGCTTGGCTTGGCCCACTTTGAAACTGCTGCTGTCTGCACACTAGCCTACACAGAGCCCTACACTCTAACAGCTCTGTCCCTGACCCAGTTCTTGGACTAGTTCACAGTCTTATCAGGCCACCCGTAGTGACTGCTGCATCTGTGTGTGCTCTCTGCCTTTACCCTGAGTACAGCCTCTTGGAGACCTGGGGTCACCTTTGCCTTTCTTCATCTACTGTGACTCATACATATCATTGTGTGTGACTTGAGCACTAAGGACATTAGTCATTAAGGTTGGGATAAAAGAACCCATGGTTGCCCAAACTTATGGTTACCTGGAATCTCAAGGCCCAAGGAGGTCCATAGTCCTTACCTGGGTGCCAAGAAGGACGTCCCCTCACCCCTCAGCCCTCTAATCCTACACTCCAAGAGAGATACAGACACACATTGGATCAGAGTCTCCTCAGATTCCTCTCATTCTCACATTGTAGTTCTAGAAGGTGGAAAGTCCAGAGTCTCAGGACGCTGCTTCTCCACCAACCATGCCTGGGGTGGACCCTCCTGTCCTGTGCCGTGCCAGACTCTCTGGATGCAGAGGAAGCTCCACCTGGGGCTCTCCTGGACACCCAACCTCAGTCCCCTGAGGCATGGGGCTCTCGGCCACCCACCAACAGCTCCACCCTCCTCTTGGGTTTCTCAGCGTTTCCTGGGGCCGCGTGATAGGAGAAAGTGCCTACCCTTACCCACAGATGCAGCAAGAATCAGGGAAAAGTGAGGGAGTGCTTCCTGACAGCCTCCTCGGATCTCACCCAGCAGTCCATTAACTCAACACACACTTCAGAGTCCGCCTCCTACAGGGCTGTCCCTAGAGCCTGAATCTCCACTGGGGACAAAATCAGACTGAACTCTGTCCTCCAGGAGGTGATGCTGACGGGAAGGCGTCCACTAATAAATACAAAAGGTGGGTGAGCTGAACAGTGAAGGGTGCAGTTTAAAGGGAAGGGACAGAGGGGTCAGTGCAGGTGGGGGGCAGGGCGCCTGGCAAGGACCAGGCTTGACAGGTGGGTGTGGCTGGAGGAGGCCATGTGGGCGTCGAGGCCGACAGGATCTCAGAGGAGCAGGGTGCGGCTTCCACTCGCCAACAGCCTTGCTCCCAGGGCCCGGCCCCTCCCTTCCCTGCTGGTATCATCCACTTGTGTGTTGTGACCCACACGGGTCCCCAGCCCTGCCTGTGACTCCTCCTTTAGGTGTTACCAGTCCTGGGAGCAGAGTTAGAAAATGCAGAGAAGAAAAAACTCATTAGTAATCTCACCAGTTTCAATGTTCACATCTCTCTCTCTCTCTTTTTTTTTTTTTTGCTATTTTTTCCCCAAATCAAGCTTTTCAATGCACACACTGGACAAGCCATGGAAAGGATCTGCCAGCCACCTTCCTCCCCCACAGGAAGCCCAGTGACTGTGCCCACTGTGCCCACAGCCCCTTCTGGAACCAACCCAAGTGGTCCCTATGCACTGGCATCATAGTGTGACAGGACTCTGGGGACACTGAGGCTGGCAGGACCTTCCTGCCTCAGACGAGGAGCTATCCTCTGCAATGTGGTGAGTGTCCTTGGAGCTAAGAGTGTCCCCCAGTAAGAAGATCCATTGCTTTGCTTTCACTCCCGCAAAAATGCTCATCCTTTGCCTTTCCCCACGTATTTTGCATGCACACGCCACCTTTCAAAGCCACTGCAAACGTAATGCTGGGTACAGGGCTCCAGGATGCTCCTTGCTCATGGGATGCGTTTCCTGAGCACCTTGCAGGTCAGCATTCAGTTGAGTTACTAACCTTTCAGCAAATGTAGGTGGGTATTGAAGCCACGCCAGCTCCTGGGGCCAGAGGACCCACCCCAGCCTGAGCCTGGACGTGTCTCCCGAGGGCTGGGGGCTTTGCGGCCTTTGACTGGGCCCGGCCCCCTCTCATTCCACACCTTCAGAGATGGCAGCCCGTGGAGGCAAGAGAGCATTCGAGCAACTTCCTGCTCAGTCTTGAGAAAATGAAGAAGCACCCCCGCTCCCTGCTCTGAACGGCTGAATCCAGCATTCCTGGTGCGCAAGCAGGCTTTTCACAGAAAAGCATTACAGTCCTATAATTAAATTAGGTGCTTGTGGGAAACAGCACAATTAAAGCCAGAAAATAATTTAGAAAGATTAAGCCCATAAGGGTAGGAGTTTTCTTATTTAGTGGGGAGGAAACACGATCAGGTGAACTCACTTATTAAAAACACCCACAGACAGCAGAGCCCTCCCAAGCGCACCCAAGTGCCCCGCTCTGTATGAGGCCGACAGACTCCACTTCCTCTCCCTCCAAATCAAATTAGAAAGCCGAACACAATGATTCCCCTGGAGAAGTATTTACAACTTGGAGTAGATTGAAAGAAATTTAATCTGAAGCTGCCTGGAAATTATGACGGAACTAAGTTATTTCCATCGTTTTAGGGTGATAAGCTTACAATTTTGTGATAAGAAGATTCATGCTGTGTCACCTATATTTATATGAACCTTAAACAATACACCAGAGTAGAAATCCTCTTTTCAGGATGTGGGCAGATGAATTCTTGTGACATTATATGATAACAACATAAAACCAGTTATAGCTGCGACCTGACATCTCATATGATAAAAACGTAGGTATAATATAGTGTTTATGTGTATGTGTCTAAAAGCATATAAAGGAACAGTTATCCGCCAATAGAGTTGGATGATTAGACAAATATAATAGTGATATGAAGCTTCACTTGGGAATCAGATGGACTTGGGTCCACACTTCAGTCTCCCCATCTGTAATGTGGAGGCTACAGAACCCCCTTTTAGATAAAGCAATGCCTGCAGTATGCTCAGTATTGTCCTGTCATTCAGAAATTGCCCAACATTAGCTCTGTGAAGGAATAGAAATAGCCATTAACACATTCAGAGGTCTTCCCAGGTCCCAGGTGCTTTTGTGTATGTTTTGTATATCACCTCACTTAAATACGATTAAAAGTGAGGTGCTAAGCAACTCAGTGAGACCCTGTCTCTACAGAAAACACAAAATAGGGCTGGGGATGGGGCTCAGTGGTCGAGTGCCCCTGAGTTCAGTCCCTGGTACAAAAAAAAAAAAAAGAGGAAATCAAGAAATCAAGGCCCAGAGTTTGAGCAATGTGCCAAAGTCACATGAACAAGACCGTCACACTAGTGTCACCTTATAGGGATTCAGATCATTTTCTTCCAGCAGAGGGGGAGAAGTGGTCTCCAGAGCAAGGAAACCGTGCTAAGAGCCCTGGTTAACCATCTCATTTTATAAAGCCGTCACTAACTGATTCTCTGTGCTGGAGGGTAGGTGCCTGCAATCCTCGCTTTGTTCTTAATTGTGCAAACTACAGTTCATCGAGGTCTGGTTAAAAAAATACTAATTCTCCGGGCTGGGATTGTAGCTCAGCGGTAGAGCGCTTGCCTCGCATGCGTGAGGCCCTGGGTTCGATCCTCAGCACCACATACAAAGCAATAAAATAAAAATACATTGTGTCCATCTACAACTAAAAAATATTTTTAAAAAAAAATACTAGTTCTCCAATGGCACAGTCCAGATCTCTGTCACTAGGTACATTAATTGGGAGGAGGAACAAACTCCGAGGCCAGCTCTTCCGTCTGCAAATCACTGCTCAGCCACAGGTGCCCACCAGGTCAGTGGCTTCCATGCTGTTGGCGATTGGTCTCAGCTCAACTCTCCAGCTCACACACACATCAACACGAGTGTCCGTTTGCATTTGTGTCTCCCATGGAGAACACACGGGACGGCTGACAAAATAAGCTGGAGAGCTGAAACAGGGAATTGGCTCCCAAAATAAAGGTGCAGCAGAATCGATAATGTTGGAAGTGACATTGGAATCGGATGTAAATGGAGTCACGGAAGAAACAGCTGGCATGGGAATGTCACCCTGTTGCTATTCCAGAGACCTCTAGATGTGCCACCAAGGGACCAAGTGAAGGCAACTTCCTGACAAAGGAGGGCTGTGCATGTCCTGAGAAGGATGACCATGTCCTGCAGAGGGGGACCCTGGTGAAAGCTTCACATTAAAGGGCCTCTCCAAGAGATCTCACAATGTTCAATGCACAGAGCACAGAATGTTAGAGGCTGACCCAACCTAGAAAGGGGTACAGTTCACCAAGGCCAAGGACAGATGTGTGCTTGGTATCCTAAATTACATGGAGTGGACTTGCTGGTGCACGCCTGTAATCTCAGCAACTTGGGGAGGCTGAGACTGAAGGAGCTCAAGTTTGAGGCCAGCCTCAGCACTTTAACAAGACCTCGTTTCAAAATTTTTTTAAAAAAATTAAAGGGGTGGGGATGTACTGGGCTAATTCCCCAGTACTAAAAATAAACGAACAAAAAAATAAGTAAGTTATATGGGGGGAAGGCGGCAAGTGCTGTTTGAACTATAGATGGTAAGTTCTTTGCAAAGATATAAAACATTTTCTTCTTCAACCTTTCTAATGTTTCAATTACAGGATATAAAATAAATATTGATTTAACAATATATTAATTTCCTCATGTGCTGATAACTGACATGAAGACAACTTTTAATGTTTTGACAAAATGCTTTCAAGGTTGTGGACCCTCATACTATCTCCCTGGACTGTCCAGCTCCTTTTGCACAGTCTCAGCTTGCACAGGCATCTTCAAGGTCCTGCAATGGTGTGCAAATTACTGCCTACACTAAACGTCTACATGTGCACGATGCCTTCTTTTCCTCCAGTGACCGGGGCTGGGTGGGAGCTTTCCCCTCCCCAACTCTTGGGAGCGCCTGGGCTGGTGCCCGTCTCCCACCTCCAGGAGCCGCCCTCTCCCATGCTCTGCTTCCTCCCAAACTCACCAGAGCAGCTTCTCCAGCCGCTTCCTGCCTCTGCTTCCTCCTAAAGCCCCTGCATGCAGGCCCTGCCCAGGCTGCTCCTGATGCCCTGCATGGGCAGCAGTGAGCTCTAGGCACATGCTTGCCTAAACCACCATCCTCACCCTCACTGGCTCCTACAGTGAGAGTTGCACCCATTTTGCAGAAAAAACTGAGGCAACAATGAGTGGGTCACCTGCTCTGGTCACTAGAAAGGCCACCTAGGCTTCTGACTCAGACATAGGCTCCAGAACTTATAGCCTCGACCTCTCCCCAGGCTGCCCCACCCAGGGTCAGGTTAGCCATGGGCTTGAGATCACAAGCTACTCATGAGACCAGAACAAAATATTTAAGAAAGAAAATTATATACAGTCTCCAGGATATGAAAACTGTAAAAACAAAACCAGTCCCTTTAATTGTGTGTATGGCATCGTGTTTGTTGACTTTAAAAACAACTAAATTCGATGTTCAGAAAAATTCCATCATATTTTAAAATAATATGTAGGTTCGGTTTTCTGACTTTGAAAGCATTCCAAGTATACAGATTGATTGTGTGCTTAGGAATGCTTAACATCATAGCCGGACATAAAACAACTCATTTTTTAAACAAATGTATATAAATTCTTTTACATTAATTTGTAGCCAAATGCATACGTATGTGATGTGAAATGTGGCCTCATTTGAAAATGTGTGATTTGATATGGGCAGGGATCGCGCCTTTGCCAAAAAAAAAAAAAGTTGGAGGAGAATCCATTGCTTCAGTGGAGTGTTTTTCCCCAGTTGCAAACGTTGCTTATGTGCAGATGGTCCCAAATTGCTCTTCACTGGATCTGTACTTCCAGCTCCTGCCCGTGACCACCCTTGGCTGTCCTTCTATTGTGAACAGGTCCCACACTTCTGTCGGGGATAGAGGATTTCTAGACCAACATGCTAGTGCCAGGCCACCTGAATTCACATCTACATTCTCCAAGGGAAACTGTGGCCTCAGGACCTTACTCATCCTCTGTGCTCGCCAACAGAGATAACAAAAGTGCCACTTCGTAGGGCTGCTTGGGAGGAGAGAGTGAACCCGTGGTCCCAGAAGAGTGCTGCATTCATTCATTCATTCAACAGCGGAAAATGCTGCTGCAGCCACGTGGACAGCCTGCCGTGTCCCTGGGGTGTGGCAGCAAACAGAACCGCCCACGTGGGCTCATGTCTGGTGCGGGGAGATGGGTGACTGAAAGGATACAGGAAGAGCTGGTCCAGGTACCTAGGAGGCAAGCCAGGGGGGGAAGGAAGGGCCAGGGAAGGCTCTGTGGCCAGTGGGATGGGAGGAAGGCCTGCAGCAGTCCCAAGAGCTGTGAGCAGTCTGGGGACAGCCAGTGCAAGGTCCTGAGGCAGTCATGCAACTGTATGCTAAGGAACAGCATCAACGCTGTGCGGCTGGAGCCAATGAGGGGCACTGGGCCAGCGAGCCTCCATGGACTGGGGGCTTCAGCAGCATCGATTGTCCCATGGTTCTGGAGGCTAAAACAGGATCAAGTTTCTCAGGCCGGTTCCCCTGGGGCCTCTCTCCTTGGCTTGGTGATGCTATCTTCCTGCATTCCCACTGGTGTGTCTGTCCCGATCACCTCTTCTTTGAAGGACAGTCATGCTGAATTAGGGCCTGCCCTGATGGCTTCATTTCAACTTACTTGCCTCCTTAATGAACTTACCTCCCAATACAGCAATGTTCTAGAACAGTTCTGCCTGTGATAAAGGGGTAGATATTAGCAGCTGCAGTCCAAGCAGCCTTGAGTCACAGACGACCCGGGGTCGTGCTAAGCAGGAAGGGGTTTAAAACCCCTGTTGCCTGCAAAGCATCCACTGGACGTCCAGGAAGACTCTGAGAACCACACAGGACTGACCTAGGACTGCCATGATCACTGAGGCTGTTTCTGGAGCTGTAGTTCTAGAACTCATGCCCATGGCTGCGAGCCGGGTGGGGTGGTTTCACAGCCACCAACTTACCAAGCAAAGAAACTCCGCGCAGAATGAGCAGGGCATCACTGAGTGGGGCCGTCAGAGGACAGTGTCCCGCTCAGAGCTCTGCTGCACTTTTCAGTTACATGTCCATGCACCTGTCCTGCTCCTCCCATCAACATCTGGAAAGCCTACGTGGAAACGTCTGGTCTACCCTGCTCCTTCAACCCCACAGCTGTCAAATGACCCCTCCTATCTCCCTCTCACGCTTTCCCGACTCTTCTCGGACTAGGCATCCATCCATTCCTCCTGAAACTCCCCAGCGCAGCCCACCCTTTCCAAACTCAGTCCTGCTCAGCCAGACCCTCCCGCCACAGTTTACCCTCCTTTTCTGCAAAGAGCCATTTTCTTCTTCTCCCAGGTGCCACATTGTATCCACAGACACATGTAACCAGAACAAAAGCCACTCTCACTGGGAGAATGAGATCAGGTGCCTCCTGACCCAGCAGGATCCCAACGCTCGCTGGCCAAGCAAGCTGCAGGGAATACCTTCAAGGCCCCCGGGAAGATCTGACCCTGATCACACCCAGGAACTCCAGCCAGGTGAGAATTGCCACCTGAGCTTTGATATTTTGCCTCGTGTGAATGAGGAGGCCCCAACTTACCAAGGATCTCCCCTCTGCCCACAAGCGCTGCAGAAGGGCCCACGTAGCTCTGGGGCCCGCCTAGACGTGAGTTCCTACCAGGGCCTGGCCTGGCTCAGCGGGGTCAGTCCCCAGGGATCCCATGGAGGAAGGCTGTGTGTTGGGGGAGGTGACATCGCCCTTGGGCTCCAGGTTTCTGTCATTCTGGGCTTCTGATCCCTGCATCCAGTTGAAGTGAAAGCCAGGGTATTAGATATTGTCACACTTTTTACATTTTTTGCCTCCGCTGTTTTCTGAGGGAGAGGCTGGCCCTGATGGGTGTCAACTAAGACTTCACTGAGTAAAAGAAGTGAGATTTAGGGGAGCTCACATTTTCCAGAATCTTGCATGGCTGGGCACTATGGTAATCCCTTTCCCACATCCCAAAGGACAGGGGAGCCAGCAGAGAGGATGCCTACCCAGCACCAGGCATATCACACACACAAGCCATGGAGGCAGACAGCCTCTGAGGGTCCCCTTGTCACCCACCAGTCAGGAAGCCACTTCACCCTGGGAGCCTTGGTTTCCTTCCATCTAAAATGGGAACAACAGCCAGGGCACGGAGGTGCATGCCTGTAATCCTAGCAACACAGGAAGCTGAGGCAGGAGGATGGCAAGTTCAAGGCCAGCCTCAGCGATTTAGCAAGGCCCTAAGCAAGACCTTGTCTCTAAATAAAAAATTCAAAGGGCTGAGGATGTGGCTCAGTGGTTAAGTGCCCTGGGTTCAATTCCAAGTACCCCCCAAAATATAAAAAAATAAAATGGGGACAACACAAGTACGGGTCATTGGAAGGGCCCAAGAGATAGGCAGAGGCTCCGCAGGAAGAAGCACCTTACCTGCGGTGGCTTCTCCCCAGGACTGTCTCCTCTGTATTTCCACTGTCCCCCCAGTAGGGCTGAAAGGACGTGTTTCCGACCGTCTGATTCCTCAGGACGCAGCTGCCCAGAGAGAAGGCTGACCAAGACCCCACCTCCCCAGCAGGGGGCACACTTTCTCAGAGCCTTCCTTGAAGACAACCTCCTGGGCCCTCTGGAAAACCACACCAGCCTTCAAGTGGGCCTCGGGGCTCCACAATGTCCAAGACAGTTTTGCTGTGTATAGCGCCGTGAAAAATAAATGTCCTTTGTTTTTGGAATAGCAAGTGACCAGGTGCAATTGGCAGAGCTGCTGCAGCCAGGGTAGCAGTGTGAGGTTCCCTGACTAGAGGGCCCACAACCAGCCTGCAGGTCCAGCCCCCTCTTCTGGACAGGGGCAGTGGGACCAGTCTGTGCCTTTACTACTACCACATGAAATGGAAATTTCTGAAAACTTTGGAGGAAAAAAAAATCAGGTTTATTTTGCTAAAACTGTAGAGTTCGCTCCCCTATCAGACCACCCATCTCCCTCTTTCTATCTATGTCTCTGTCTCTCTCTAAGCCTTTATACAATGCTAACCTTATCATTTCCTTGTCTTAACTGGGATTAGTTAGAGACTGGGCTACATTTGTTTAGACAAGCTCTATATTAAAAAGAGGAAGGCCAAGTACATTGAGTCTCCAAGTCCAGAGAACATTCCATTCCCCTGGCTTCGGTTTACAACTGGATGTGCTTTACGTTAGAGAACAAGCTATAGCTTGTAAAACAAACGTGGAAATAATCTCAAGTATGAGACGCCAACTGTTTATTATGCAACTGGAGAAGAGGTCTGGCCAGGAAAAATCTTTAGCTGACAGCAAAGATGATGTGTACTTAATTGTTCTTGAGCAAAATTAAAATGTCTGTTTCTTTGATGATACCTTGGTGGCAGTCTGCCCCTCTCTCAGCCCGCCCGGTGCATCTAGCCAGGCTGACTGTCACCCACAGGGTCCTTGTGACATGATGGGGAAAGGTAAGAAACCCCTGGGCAAGAAAGCCAGTCAAGTGTCGATGTTTCGTTCTGTACACACTTGTAAAGCATGCTCAAAGCCTTAAATTTACAACTATGGCATTTTGTCTGTAAAATCAATATCTTTTGATAATGCCTGTTATTTGAGATCCACCTACACTTCAAAAGCATTTTGATAATATTCCATAAACTGTCCCTTCTTTATTAAATGCACACCACAGTCAGGTCAAACTCTTGAGTGTGATTCTAATGGAATCAAGGAAAGGTCCTCTGTGACTATCTTTATCATCTTTCATTGACAAAGCATTTTCCCTGAACTCACCTTCCTCCTGCTACCTGCTACCCTCCTGGACTTGTAAAGGTCCAACATCTTAGGAATGGATGCTGACTTTTATATAATGTCCCCCATGCACCTCTTGGCCCTGAGGGAGCTCTGTAGAGTGCTGGGGTATTGTCTGAAACCGTGGGCGTCTCCAGCACCCTCACCTCTATCACGAGCATCTCTCCCCTTAGATAGCCTTATTTTCTTCACACTTGATATTCTCTCAGCTATGCTTGGCTTATTTATTGACTTTTTCTCCTAACAAAAAAAACATAAACTCTGCTGGGTGCAGTGGTGGTGCATGCCTCTAATCCCAGCAACTGGGGAGACTGAGGCAGGAGGATCACAAGTTTGAAACCAGCCTCAGCAACTTAATGCAACCATCTCAAAATTTTTTAAAAAATCATCAAAAAAAAAAAAAAAAGAAAAGAAAAGAAAAAAGACTGGGGATGTAGCTTAGTGGTAAAGCTCCCATGATATTGACAGATTTTTGTCTTTCATTACATGCAAAATACATACCTATAAAAATGATAGTAAGACATATATATTATTTGATTGCTGTTATAGGTTCCTGAACCCCTCGGAATCACCCCAAGGACCAGCAATTGAGAACCACCAAGATAAGGTTGCTGAGTACTGGGTTGACATGCTGTAGCTGGGATCCTGTTACCAGCTGTGTGACCTGAACCACCTCCTGATTCCTGAGCCTAGATTTCTCTATGTGGCAGATGGCAGTAATAATTCATCTCTCTACCCAAGAGGGCTAAGGAGAGAACAGCACTGACGTGTGCAAACAGCCTTCGTAAGCTGTGAAGGACCATGGCACCCATGGAGACCATCCCTACTAATCAACAGGTTCCCAGAGAAGCAAAGGGCAGCACTGCTTGCAGCTTTAGTCAGCTCTGCTGCTGAAGCCTCCGGCCTCCAGCTTTGTACAGGAGGATGACTCCCTGGTCTGTTGATCATCCCAGGGGGAGGCAGTCCTGTGCAGGTTTGCCCTGAGTGTAGCTCCCCAGGAGCCACAGAGGTTGTATGGGGCCTTCACCCAGGGATGTTCAACCACTCATGGAACCTGCATCTTTTGCCTTTAACCGTGGCGGTTACAACTGGTGCTCAAAATTGGTTCTCTAACAGGCTCCTCTGCTGTTTCCTGCTGTCTCACATGAACAGGAAATTTTTAAATGCGTCTAAACGTTCTATCTCTGACCTTCTGTTTCTATTCATAGAAAGGAAGGACGGATAAAAGGAAGAGAAGGAGGGAGGGAGGCACAGAGAAGTGCCACACACACATGAGGATCAGGATGGCTGATCAGCCTCCCTGGATTCTCGCCGATGAGCCGTGCTCTGTATCAGCATGGCTACCCAGCTACGGCACACAGGTGCACCCAGCATCAAGACACCCTGCTCCAGGGCCTCCTGGCTCATGATCGACACTGAAACATCACGACCATGCACTCAAATCACGTTACGTTTTTAACACTTGGACTTTGTTATTTTTAAGCACTTTCATTGTGAAATCGTGCACACTGGCGGGACTGTAAAGTCAGAAAGGTGAGCTCAGTGAATAGCACGTCTATGTCCTTGCCTTCCTGGGTTCTGCGTCCAAGGCAGGCTCCCTTAACACTACAGTTTACTCTGTCCTCTACAATCTACATAAATGGGGCTCTTCGTGAGTTTTCTCGAGTATCTGCTTCTTTTGATCCTTAGGTTTGTGAGAGTCACTCATGTTCCCGCAGCAGTGGCAGAACAGTACTTAATCATGGGGAGAGATCGTCTCCGAGAGTCCACTCCATTGCAGGTGGGTGGGTAGATAACCTCCAGTCCAAAGCTGCTCTGAAGGATGGGCTGTGACAGTCCTGGGCAAGTCTCTCCGTGAACAAGCCCTGGTTTCCACCGGCGTGGAGCTGCTGAGCAGGAGGGAAGCCTCGCCCACTCCAGCAGCAAGACTAAGCCTCTTCCCCACTCCCAGAGCCACGTGTGCACAGGACAGTCTCACGGCCCTCCCCCCTCGGCAGTTCTTAACATGGACACTATTTATTCAGCCCCTCTGCTGAGCATGCTGTGCGATCTCGATACGCCCTTGATCTGCACTTTTCTGGATATTAATGCACTTGAGCATCTTTCCCTACGTTTATTGGCCATTTGAATATTCTGTCAAGTATCTTTGAATCTCATCCCGTTTTCTGTTGGGTAATTTGAGTTTTGCGTATAGACTTCATATCAAGGAATTGTGTTAAACTTGCTTATTGTTATGAATAATTTATCTGCATCCTAATTCTTTTTTAATTTTCTATTTTTTAACGTTTTAAAAATTTCTACATGCCTACATATATTCTCTGTATACCGCATCATTGTGGACACTGACGGTTTTCCTTCTTCCTCACTTCCTCCGCGATCCCATGCCTTGTGTTCCTGATGGCTACCTTATTGCACCGGCAGGACCTCCGATGCAGTGGAGGATAGAAATAGTGACATGCCGAGGTCCTCGGCTTGCTGACACTCTCAAGGGTAAAGCTTTCGACACTCCACCCTTAAAGATGATCTGTTGTCCATTTTCCTTAGTTTTCCAGGGACAAATCAAGGCAGTTCCTGTTTATTCTGAATGTGAGACTTTTTCTCATGCACAAATGTTGAGTTTTGCAAAATGCTTTCCCTGTACCTACTGACAAGATTATATGGTTTTTTTCTTTACTTTGCTAATGCAGTAAACTTACCATGATTGGTTTTTCAACTGTTTGCCAGCCGCTGTAGTTTGGATCTTGAATGTCAACAAGGGCTTGTGTGTTGGGGGCTTGTTCCATAAACCCTGGTTCAACCGGGAGGTGATAGAACCCTGAGGGGCGGGGCCTAGCTGGGGGAAGTTGAGTAACCCCGGGTGTGCCCTTGAAGGGACGCTGTGATCCAGCCCCTTCCTGTCTCTCAGCTTCCCAGCTTGTGAGGGATACAAGCCCTGCCACGTGTCAATGAGCTGCCATAGGCCCAAAGCAACAGGATCAGGCAACCCTGGACTGGAACCTCTGAAACCATGAGCCAGAGTAAACCTTTCCTCCTCTGGAGTTGATTCTCTCTGGTATCGTGTCTCAGTGATGAAAGCTGACTAGTCACCAGCCTTGCACTCCTGGAGTAAACTCAGCCTTATCAGGAGGTGCCCTCCTGTTCCCGTGTCCCTGGCTACGAGAATCTGTTAGGATTCCTCTTGGGTTTCTTCTTTGTGTTCATTCATGAGCTTAGTCTATAATTGTCTCCCCCTGTGACATCAAGTTTCTGTATTAGGGATGTGCTCTTAAGGACAGGTGAGAAACAGTTCTTTTTCTACCCTATAAAACAATCACTTGGTTTATTGATGGTCCTTCCTTAAATGCTTGTTAGATGTGCCAGTGAAGCCCTCTGATTCCAGAGATTGTTGGGGAGAGGGACAGTGTTAAATCCTGGGTTTCATTATTTTAACAGTTAAGGGACCAATCTGTTCTTTTAAATGTTATTCTGATAGGTTATGTTTTTCTGGGAACTTGTCCATTATCTTAATTTTAAAAATGTTTTATAATAAAGTTAGCCATAATATCTTCTATATCCCTGACCATAAATATTGTAGTGTGATCACCTTTCTAAAGTCTGATCTGGTTATTTACATATTGTTTTTATGTCCCTGCCCACCCTCTTAATCTGCCTGGCCATGGATATGTCAATGTCACCAGTCCTTCTGAAGAACTACTTTTTGACCTTGTTAAACTCCTCTGTTAAGTGCTTGCTCTGCAGCCACATGACCTGTTTTAGCTTCTGTTCTTATTTTTGATATTGCCCTTGCCCTCCTGACCACCCTGGGCACCTTACTTCCAGATCCCTAAGCTTATCCTCCCAACCTTTTAGATTTTCTGTAGGATCAGAGAAAGAAAAAGAAAGATGGCCAAGGACCTAGCTTCAGAGCCCTAGCACCTCCCCATACACCCGGCCTGGCCACTCCACTCTTTGCTTGTCTTTGTGATGCTTTGAAACATTTTTTTTTTTTGGTACCAAAGATTGAACTCAGGGGCACTCAACCACTGAACCACATGCCCAGACCCCCCCCCCTTTTTTTTGTATTTTAGTTAGAGACAGGGTCTCACTAAGTTGCTTCACATCTCGCCATTGCTGAGGCTGGCTTTGAATTCACGATCCTCCTGTCTCAGCCTCCTGAGCTGCTGGGATTACAGGCGTGTGCCATCGTGCCTGGCTCTGTAAACATTTTTACCAGCCTTTTTTGGCTGTCTTAAATTTACTTCTCCCCCAGTTACGCCATGGACTCCTCCCTCCGGCTCCAGCAGTGCGAGCATGTGTCGGTGATAAAATCACGTGTTGGAGGAAAGAATCACACCCATTCTCCTGCTGGCTCACTAGCTGATAAGCACAGCCATGATGTAAGATGACACCCAGGCAGATCCAACCCACAAGGAAATCCCAAGTGGCATTGCAGGAATGGTCTCTCATACAGAAGTCATAGAGAGATGACCAGCATGGTCCAATGTTGGCCCAGAGGAGATTCTACTTTTCTCAGCGTTCGGAGACAGGGTGATCTTTTCCTTTCCTTTCCTCTTTGGCTTTGTCTGTCCTTCCCCACGTCCTCCTGGCCGCGTGGGCTGCACCAGCTTTGCTAGCTGGCCCATTGCAGGGCCCTCGACTCCTGACAGGTTAGCTCTGCGCTCTGCTAACGCAGTAGCTCACTATTCACTGCATTGACTAAGTCTTCATCAGTTGATTTTCATCAATATTTGTTCTTTTCAACAAGGTCTGCAAATACATCCCCCCACCCCTGAACCTCCACTCAGTTACTTGGAATCAGGTCTTTGTTCTCTCTGTGTCCGGGGCTTTCTTGCTGCCTTCCCTGTGGCTGGTGTTGCAGCAGGCTCAGCCTCTGCTAATTATACAATAACATTCTCTCTCCATGAGTGTTCGGACAAGTTCACGAACAAACTACAGAAGCACAAATTTTAAGAATACCTACAAAAGAGTGGCAGATTCACAAGTCATGGAAGCGAGTCACATGTTCCGCCATATCCTAAGCATGTTGTTTTTGAGCAGATGAAGCTGTCAGGAGGTTTTTGAGAGTTCCCAATGCCTCCATTATTCTTTTAAATCACTGTGCTCACCTGTGTGGGTGGGCGACAGCTTACCCCACCACAGCCCGGCTGGAGTTCCCATACGGCATCATGTATACATATAGGTGTCGCATGTGTACATACCCGAAGCAGTACTTCAGGACCAAGCAAAGGAAATATCAATCCACAAGCCCCCATCATAACACAGTCAACATTAATACCTGGTTCTCTTTCTTTTCAACAATTTTTTCTATGGTATCCTTGCCAGTTTTGGGGAATAGCATTGCAATTTTATTTTTTTCTTTTCTTTTTTTTTGTTACTATGAATTTTACAGATAAAACTTGTGTTTTCCTTAATTTTCCATTTCACGGTCAGTAAGACTGAATATTCTTATAAACTAGTTACTAACTGCATTTCCTCTGATGCTTTAAAAAAAATCTTGCTTAGGATTGTTGGTAGTCTTTCAAAATGACAGATTTCTATCTCACAATTTTTCTGAGTTCTGGCTCTAACTAAATCTATAATCATTTTGGCTTATTTGAAAAACTACTATATATTGTTGCCCACTATGGAATTCCACACTGTTTTTTAAAACTTGGAAGAGCTTGAGTCAGTGGAGTGGAAAAGGGGGTAAAGGAAGCTGTGCTTTCTCCTGCACGCAGCTCCTTGTGGCTCAGCATCAAGTGTTATGTTAGAGGTTCTGCTGTATTAAAAACACTTATGGGTGTATTTCTTTGGTGTTGTAAGATATGGACAGGCCTCGGGGTTTCAAAGTGAGTTCCCTGGGTCTACAGAAGTTTCCTTCTTTGCCAACCCCTCCACATGCTCTGTGTTCCTGGTCCCCTCTCCAGGAAGGAGCTGGAAAATGATCTTGGATAATACAATATTTCGTGTCTCCTAATGTGAAATAAGGTCTGCATGGTTCTGGGGTTCTTGTCAATGCAGATGCTCCATGGTTTGGAGGAACCAGTCTCCCTAGTCCCCACTCCCTTTGAGCTGTGAGACTCCCCAAATTCTGTCTCCTTCCTTTGCAGGGTTTTGCCTTGTGTTAGTTTCCCTATTTAGTATTAGTTCACACGACACATTTGTAGGACCCATTATGTGCTGGGCATTGCTCCAAGTTCTGGGAATAAAGAAAAGTCTATTCCCTGGTGGAATTTACTCTCCAGCGGGGTCGAGAAACCACTGTCACTATGAACAAATAGATGTGACATAATGTTGATGTGCCCTGAAGAAGAATAAAGCAGGGTGAGGGATGAAGTTTGACCACGAAAGGGGACAAGGAGTGGGGAGAATGACGCTGGGCAGGATCACACATGCACCCTGCCTTTTATTATGATCAAAAGAGCCATCTCTGCTGTCCTCCTTTCTGAGGACACCCTCCCCATAAACCCATGACAACAGTGACGATGTCCATCTTACCTTTGTGTACCCACGAGGCCAAACATGAGACGCATGACTAACACAATTTGGTTAAAGCAAAGAAAATTCTTTTTAGGATGTCTCCATTCACTTAATGTAGCCAACCAGCAATTTCTGGATGTTTCTCAAATTTTCTGGAAGCCCCTCTGGGCCTGAAGCAGACCCTGTCTTCTCGGTCAATAGTTCCTGGGGCCTTCCTGATAGCCCTTCATGCTTATCTAACATTCGCTGGATGCTGTTCTGCAAAATGACATTCGAGGCAGAGGCCGGGGAGAGTTTCACCCCCACCCCCGGGCTTGGTCCGGTTTCAAGTTTGCATGTGAACATAGACCCATCAGCTGCGCCAGCAACTTTGACACAGTTCCTCCTCAGAGGGCGGCTGGTCCTCCCACACAGTCCCACAAAAGCTCTGACTCTCCAGTAACTCATTAGACACTGCTCTCCAGCAGGCCCTGGAGCCCAGGCAGGGGAGGGCCTTCCTTGTCCAAGAAAAGGGGCTTATTTCACCATCCCACGACCAAATGCCAAGCTTGGCAAAAATAAAAGTAGCAGCCTTCGTTTCAAACCTGCCAAAAACCTCAGATGTGTGTGTGTGCTTCCACTTGTCGTCAATAGCTATGCTTCCCTGGTCGAAGGCCTGTTAGGAAGGGTTTCAGACGGAGGAGCTGCGGGGTTGACCTCTCCTGAGCATGCTCCACACGCTGTGACGTTTCCACCTCTTTTCCTGTGTTCCAGTGAACGGACCCCAGCTCAGGCCCAGAAGGAGAAAACTATGCCTGTCCCAAAGACTCGGCCTGCCAAGTGGCAATAAGCCATGGTGCTCCTGGAGAGGCCACCTGAGATAAAACTGCCTGTGTGCTTCCTGCTGGGAAGTGAAGGATGGTTCTAGAAGGAACTACTTGAATAAAATCAAACAAGGCATAAAATAGGGGCCCAAGAGGAAGGCCTCTCTTCCAGCTGGCTCCAGCCTGATTCTCAAATGCCCCTGAGGGCTCAGTGCTGTGCACGGGAGAGGTGGGGAAACCCAATCCCTGACGGGTCCTCCTCCCAGCTGTCAGGGACTGCAGGTGTCCCCCCCAACAAAATCACATTTGAGACTCAGCCCCTAGTACCTCGGGAAAGTGAGCATATCTGGAGAGAGGGCCTTTGAAGAGGTAATGAAGGTAACATGAGGTCATAAGGGCAGGGCCCTGATCCCTTCTGTGCTCATAAGAAGAGGAGGCCAGGACAAAGACATTCCCAGGGAGCGACCACATGGGCACACAGGAAAGAGGCGGTCCCTGCCAGTGAAGGAGAGGGCCCAGGAGGGACCAGCCCTGCACACGCCTGTGGCCCCAGCTATGCAGGAGGCTGAGGCAGGAGGATTGCAAGTTTGAGGCCAGTCTCAGTGATTTAGTGAGGCTCTGTCTATAAATCAAAAGGGCTTGGAGGGAGCTCAGTGGTAGAGCACACTGGGTTCAATCCCCAGTGTGTGTGTGTGTGTGTGTGTCTTTTGTGCACGCGCGCACGCACACACACACACAGACACACACACTCAGTCTGTTGTTAAAGCTCCAGTCTGCAGTGCTTTGCACTGTGATCCAATGCCAGGTTTCCGAGGCCACAGCAGGGTTCTTGCTACTTCAGTGAAAGCCCGTCAGATTCTGCAAAGCCAAACTCATATCTCAAGATGATTTCAGTGGAAGGCACCCAGGCCACCTGCTCCCTTTCTCCTCCTCTCACCCTTCTCCCTTGCCCCCCTACTTCCATCCTGCCCCCCCTCAGGGCAGTAGATTTGCAAAATGCACAGTATACTTCCCCCAGCACTTGACTTCATGCTCCACACGCTGTGACGTTTCCACCTCTTTTCCTTGGGACGGTTTTCAAGATCAATCCTCCTTGCAGAACAAACATTGAATCTGTTACTTCTAATTGCACATCCCAAATTTCTGAAAATGCCTTTCTCTTGCCTTTGCACGTGATGGATCATTTCTTTAGGTTTAGAATTCCAGTGGGGAGTACTCTAACTCCAGACAGCTGCATCGGGTGGTAGATCCCACAGCATTGCCAGGAAGGCAGTCTTTGTGTGGTGCCTTCTTCTCCCTGGAGGCTTTTGAGATCTTCTGGCCCTGTTTGTTCTGAAATTGCACAACAAAGTGCCTTAGTGTGGGTCTATTTTTATCCCACACTGGGCCCCTTCCACCTGCAAGCCGGTGTTCTGCTGCTCTGGACAAGTCTCTTGAAATGTGTTTCAAAGTCTGCTCTCTCCGCCTGGAAACCATTACCTGGAAGTTGCTCCCCCTGGGCGTGGCCTCTCATTTCTGCTCTCTGTGCAACTGTGTCTGTTTTCTAACGATTTTCCAACCATACCTTCCAAACTGGCTTTAGGTCTTTTATTTCACCGATCACGTCACGTCATTCCCAAAGCTCCTTTGGTCATCCTTGTAGTTTTCTGAGCGTTGCTTTTTTTATAGTCTCTCATTCTTGTTACGTGGATGAGAAATCTTCCCATCTGCCTGCTACTAATAGTAAGCATAGTTTGCTTCCTCCAGGTTTTTTTTTTTAAGTTGAGAAATAATCCACATAAAATTCAGCCTTGGTTGATATATTCAGAGTTGTGCCATAATTATCATTATCCATTGCAGAACATTTGTATCACCTCAAAAGGAAGCCCCATACCTGCTTAGTCATTCCGCATCTGCTCCTCCTAGGCCATGGCCACCAGGAATCCACTTGCCTGTCTCTACAGATTTGCCTATCCTGGACATTTCACACAAACAGAACCCTAGGATATCTGGGTTTTTGCGTCTGGCTTCTCTGACTAGCATCAGAGTTCATCCATGCCATATCATGTGTCAGTACTTAACACCTTTTGCAGTGGAAAGAACGTTGCTTTCTATAGATAGATCGCATTTTGCTTGACCATTCATCAGTTGATGGACATCTGGGTTGTTTCTACCTTTTAGCTTGTATGAATAATGCTGCTTGGAACTCTGGCTCAGATGTGCTCTCAGTTCTCTTGGGGACGTGCCCTGGAGTGGAGTGGCTGCGCTGTGTGATAACCATCTGTTAGCTGTTTCAGGAATGCAGGGCTATCAACCAAAGCAGCTGCACCATTTAGTCCCTCAGCAGTATTGGAGGGTCTGGTTTCCCCATGTCCTTGCTGACACTTGTTATTATCTGTCTTTTTCACTGTAGCCATCCTACATTGATGTGAAGTACCTGCTCAATGTGGATTTTTTTATTATTATGGTAAAATATAGATAAAACAAAGTTTACCACTTGATCCACTCCTAGACACGTGATTCAGTGACATTAGGCACATTCACACCGTTGGGCAGCCATCCCCACTGTCCATGTCCAGGACTTCCCATCTTCCCATGCCAAAATCTGTCCCCATAGAACACTAAGCGTGGCCCCTGCCCCTGCACTCTGTTTTCTGACTCTGTGGCTTCACTACCTCCGGACCTCACGTGGGAGGAATTCTACATGCCCTGCCCTTTACATCTGGCTCATTTCACTGTCCTTAGGGCTCATCCGTGTCTTAAGGCTGAGAAGTATCCCACTGTGTGGATGGACTGAATTTAGCTTATCCATGCCCCATTAGTGGACACTGGGTTGTTTCCACATTTTGGCCACTGCAGATGCTCCATGAACACGTATGAATTCACTTTGTGCTTTCCTGGTGGCCATCGATAACCATGGAGCCTCTTTCGCTGTGCTTCTGGGCCCACGGGGTTTTTACAAGTGTTGATCTATTTTTATTTTTCCCATTCCTCACTTCCCACTGGTGCTTGGCAGGCAGTCGGTTCTACCTTGGTGCTCATTTTTAACTGGGTAAAATTAAAAAGTTGATTAAAGTCTACACGTTTGCATGGGGCCATGCTAGGGACCCATCCACCGGGAGTCCCCAGTAGTGTGGTCTGGCCAGAGAAGATGCTTCCAGCCTGCTGCTTGGAGAATGTCTAGCTGCCACCATGAGGAGCGGGGACTCTCTGTTCTGCTCTATTCCTTTGTCCCCTCTTGTGTTCTGTGCAGTCCCACTACAGCTGTGGGGGACAGCTTCTAGGCTCCTCTGTGCCAGCAGCCCCAGTGACAGCTTCTCCAGAGAACAAGTCTCTAGTCCAGCCAGGGTGGGTGGGGACACCCAGGGATCCAGCTGCCTCTCAGACAGCCCTCACCCAGTCCTCCTTATCCAAGCTCCTGCACGCCCACTTGCTCAGGTCTGAGCTCTGGATTTCAGTACCTAGGGCTTTCCACGCTTCTAGGGCAGGGTTTGGCTTTCTTGAGTCAGCAGAGCCCAGTACCACAGGCCACCCATGCTCTGGCCCCTTGTCCTCATTGCCCGTCATCCTTAGGCGTTTCCAGATTATACACGTTGTCCTTTATGGAAGAGAGGTATTTCCACCCTGGCCTTGTCTACCCGGGAGCTTTATGCTGACTGTCTTGTCTAGTCCCCCTGGACATCCCTGGTCGGATGCTGCAGCTCCTCTGAGACATGGTGAGGAGACTGAAACACAGAAGCTCAGGGACACTGCCATAGCCCACGCTTCTGGGACAACCCGGGTCAGCACTGACAGTGGCTTCGTGAAAAATTCTGCCCGATGACACAGGAAATCAGGGTCAAGAGGTGGAGTTGTGGGGAAAGGAGGGCCTGTGGATGACCAGGACCACGCTGAGGGCCCAAAGGATGCTGTGTCCAGCCAACAGTGCCCCTCAGAGAAAATGGGACAGCTCAGAGGAGGGAGACACCTGAGGCCAGCACTGGGCGCCCCGCCCCCCTGCTGGGGTCAGCTTCACAGCAGTGGGATGGTAGAGCATGGCAGCTACTGAACTCTGGAGAGCGCTCTCGAGGATTCTGTGACTAGTGTCATATTAAACCTTTGGTGTCCTCCGGCTGTCACACTCTCTCCAGAGTAACTCAGCCAAACTGCTGTCAGAGCAGTGGGTGGGAGCAGAGGTTGCCAGTCAGGAATCAGGGAAGGTTTGCCCTGCAAGGGATCTTGGACACCTTGTAGACCACCATCTCAGGTTTCTTATGTTCTCCAAAAAGCCAAAGGCTGGGCACAAGGGGCAAGGCTGGGGAGCAGCAGACTAGGGAGAGGGAAGTGTGGGAAAGATGGCTCAGGCACCTGGAGTGACCAGGGGAAGGGGCCTAAGAAAGGCCAGCATTAGGCCTGCCGAGAGGAACCTTGGGAGGGGACTCCATTCCCTCCCCAGCCTCCTCATCTGAGTCCCAAGCAGTGGTGAGCATGCTCAGAACAGAGCCCTGCAGAGGGTGACTGTTAGGGATGGGCCAAAGTGTGTCCCCCCAAATGCATGTTAGGGCCCTAACCCTGGTACCCCCAAATGTGACCTTATTTGGAAATAAAGTCCTTGCAGATGAGATTAGTGAAGATGAAGTCATACTGGTCCCTAATCCAATGCAATTGGTGTCCTTACAGGAACAGAACAGAGAAAGAGGCAAACACATGGTTGAGACGATGCCCTGTGGTGGCGATTGCAGGAGCAGAGCAGTGTGCCTAGAAGCAGAGCAGGGCCCAGCACTGGGCTACGCCCGACACTCGGGGAGGCAGGAAGGACCCTGGGGGGGTCTTTGGAGGGAGTGCAGCCTGCACACACCTTGATCTTGGAATTCTGGCCTCCAAACTGTGAGACAATCCATTTCTGTTCTAAGCTGCCCAGCGTGTGGCCCTTTGTCCCAGGAGCCCTGAGAGGTGAATACAACCTTCCCTGCGGCAGGATTTAGGCTTTGCGGCCACCCTGCCGCCCTGCCACAGTCTGCTTTTACTTGTCCTTATCTCAATTCCCAATACTAAGAGTAACAACTTTTAGGCCCAGTCAACTGTGAACATCTAGGTTTACTCGTGGTCAGAACTCACAGCCCTGGCTGGCTAACGTCCCTCCGCCAGCTTCTGCCTGCAGCCAGGTGCACCAAGGGCTGGGGGAAGATGAGGGCTGCTGATACTGCTCTGATTGCTGCCCCTGCTGCCACATGGAAGGAATGCTGGACACATCCAGAGGACAGTGTCAGGGTAGCCCTAAATGCAATTGTATGGGCAAGAAGTGACACCCCTATTCAAACTGAAACTGAAAACAGCAACATAGTGATAGAAAAAAAAAGAAGGGGAAAGGGGGCTTCACTTATTTAAAGTGAAAGAATAGGACATGCTGATTGAAAAAAATTAAATTGCATAGAGCCTATAAAGTAGAAATAGAAGTACAGCTGCCTCCGCCGCCCTCAGCCCTCGCCTGTCCTTGGCATTCACTCTCCCAGAAACAACCGTTTTGACATGTGGCAGGAGCATCCTTAGCCGTAGGGTCTTCATGGCCCTGCAAAGTGCTCCTATATCATTTTGTTTAGTTTCATCTTATTTAAAATCACAATGTATGACACCTGCTTCTTTACTCATTGCATTACAGATATCTTTCCACGTCAGAGGTACAGATTTATCTCAGAGAGTAATTTTGAGTAAAGTAATCTCAGAGCAGCTCTGTAGGATAGAGAGGTGATTATCAACTACAGTGTGCCCGAGGGAGACACCACCTGTTTCCACCATGCAATTTACAGCACATTAATTTGACACACCACAAAGACTGGATAGCAGTAGATTTTGAAAAGGATCCCAGACCATCAGCTGATTTTAAAGGTAAGGATCATCGCTATAAATGTGGGACGTGTCTCTTCTGAGACGGGGAGAAAGTAGCCTTGATGAGAATCGATAGTTATGAATAGTTAGAGATTGTCAATGCAGGGAAGAGTCAAAGAACTGGTGGAAATTTTGCATTTTTATCTTGACTCAGTTGAAGTTGGACCTAATTTACATAGTATGAGAGAATAACTCATCTGCAATTAAACTCCTAAATCTTAAAATTTGGGGAAGTAAATCAGAAAGAAATGCAAAAAACATGAAAAAAACAGTGTCTAAGAAAGACTTCTTACAGAGTATCAATAACCTCGGAATCCAGTGATTCCTTGCACACCCCTACAAAAGAACAAATGAGACTTTGAGACGGATAAAGTTCATTTCCCCACTCTGATGGGTCATGTTATAGTAGAGCTTCTTCACCAGGGGAAAAGGAGCCCTCAACCCCCAGAGGACATTTGACAATGTCTGGAAACAGCTTTATCACACTGTGAGTGGGGGCAGGAGGGGACGCCACTGGTATGAGTGGGTGGAGGTTGGGATGCTGCCAAATGTCCTGCTCAGCATAGGGCAGTTCCCATGACAAAGAATGTCAGTGACACCCGTATGTCAGTGACAGCAGAGCTGAGAAACTGAGCCGCATCCCTCCCAGAAGGATCTCCTTCTGGTTATACCAGGCGCAAACCCTATTCAATCCACTGACGGGTCGCATCCTTTTCTTGGGAATCTCAACCTAACCTGAACCACTTTAACTCTTCCTTAGAAAAGTCACAGGGAAAATTTTGAACGAAATCAATTCCACATGTGACTCTGTGACGTTAGGTTGAACCATAGCTCCCCAAACATCACAGACCTTCCAGAAAGGCAAAAGATGACCTCTGTCAGACCATGGAGGGTGGGGCCGGTACCCACACGGCTAAGCCAGGCACCCTCTCACACCGCAAGAGCAGACCAGCTTATAACTGCACAATGACCTTCTGAGCCTGGACAGTAAGCCTAAAATGATTCCCATCATGAAGGGAAGGGCAGGCTGAGGGTGTAGCTCTGTGGTAGAGCACTTGCCTGCCAGGTGAGGCCCTGGATTTGATCCCTAGCACTGCATAAAAAATAAAATAAAATAAGATGAAGGACTAGGAACATAGCCTCTCATGTGGTTAGTTGCCTAATAAGACACACACACACTCTAGATTCTTATGAATAGAATCCATCACAAGACTAAGAAAAAAAAAATCATGGTCAGGAAACTTCTTCCTTTTTCCACTGGTTCCTAACTAGCCAATGCGTATGAGCTCTGAGCATTCCAGAATCCAGCCTCTCCCTTTCCCACTCTGCTCCCAGCCCACCCCCATCTCCAGCTGGCAGCAGATCTGGATTTCCCACTCCTGAGGCGGCTTTGCTTGCCAAGGCCAGCGATCTCCTTGCTGTGAAAGTTGCCATTGTCTCAGTGCATGCACCACCGGGTGCTACTGAGCCCACCAGCAAGGCAGAAGCATGGGAAGCATCCCAAATGGTGGCAGCATGTGTACATAAACTGTTTATTTAAGGGCAGGTAGTAATAGGCTGTGGGTGAGCCAGGACTTGCATCAATAGATTTACTGTGGCCTCAGAAAAACCCATGCAGTAACCACAGGCCTAGAGATGATGAAGAATTAGCAGCAGGAGGAGGCCTCTGCCCCAGGAGGGCCACCACCTACTACATTCAGACAGGGCCCCTGCAAGGGACAGGGAGCTGAACCCCGTCTGCTTGCTCTGCCAGGGTATTTTCCTCCAACACCCATAAGCCACAGCATCGACTGACAGAAGCCTACTGATGCTCTGAACCAGCCACCATCAAATAAGAGGGAAATGAGGAGCAAGAGCCACCTGGAGGGGCGTTCAGGGTTCCCTCTAAGGAAGCTGGGCTCTACCCTGTGTGTTTTCATCAGAAACAGAAAACTGCTGATACCTATTTATTTTGAGCTATCACAAACTAAACAATCAGTTCCTATTAATGACCCTAATTATTCAGCTCCTATTTTTAAATGCTGGTCTTTCAGCATGCTCTAAGTGGGTGGCTTTAATTATGCCTAATTGTAGCTACGTCACATCCAAATATACACCCTACACAAATGATTAACAGGGTTTGGAATTTAGTTCACCAAAGAGGGGATTTGCAATATCAGGCCTAAATGTGTCATATAAGTCATTTTTTTCCTGATATCTGAGATGGTGGAGAAGGTTGTTTATTCAGGCAGAGTCATTTGGGATCCAGCCTCCCTCCAGCCTCAGGAGATGAATTCTCAGTGGTTGTCAAGTTCGCTGAAGGCTTGTTTCCATAACGCTCTTGGTTGGAATGCACTGGTTTTGATTTTCTTTTGGATCTGTATTCCCAGATGTCTTCTCACATGGCAAAATGATTTTAGTATTTAGGAAGCGCCAATCCTAAGTGAAAACAAACAAAACTACCCACCTTCTGTGCGAAGTCCAATGCTCCCTTCAGCCCCTGGCTAGAAACGAGCTTTGAAACGCTGCCCATCAACTCGAACAGCTAACTCTCCACCTGATCCTCCAGTTCTGCTATTTTTTTAGGTTAGAGCTGAGGAGATGGCCTCCGAAGGGCTCTCTGACCTGCACAGATCTCCTAGGGGCAGAGCTGGGCTGGAGGATAAGCCGCTTCGGCTTTTACGGGCAGTGCTGAACCCGTGGTGGAGACCCGGTTCCCGGTGGAAACCATCACCCTCACGCATAGCTCCGCGTGGGCGGAGCAACCCAGCAGCCAGTCAGGGGCTGCCATGCAAATACAGAGATGACTCAGCTGTCCACCTGCAGGCCTCCACCTGCCCACCCCGCCCATTTATAATCCGGGTTGTACCTGCAACACCTACGGAAGACTTGGAGTTATTCCCAAGGTCTTTCATGGGCCCCACAAGCACAGACAGCCAGGTGCTCTGCCGCAGACCTGATTCACAGACACAGCAAAACGTGACTTCAGACATGATAGATGGGGGCTGTGACACTCTTGCAATGCCTTCTCAGAGTGGACCTCGGCTTGTTCCAATCCAGGGTGAAAAACAAACGAGCTATAGAGACTGCCGTCCCCAGGGAGGGTTTCTATTATGTCTGGCGCGTTGTTCCTGGTGGGAATGTGCTCGGTCCTCGACTGGACAGACTAAGTTGCTCTGCTCTGCGATGGGGGCAGAGAATTGGCAGCAGGTAAACTGCAATGATGTCTCATTTCAGGTGTGGCCTCCACTGGGTCCCTCTCATTAGCCTTATCTTTCAACTGAATTGGAAAGGATGTCTTTTAGATGAGGTCAGAAGTTGGGATGTTGGAAAACCACAAGCTGGTTGTTATCCATGGACAGATGTGACCTTTAGATATTTGATCACCTAGATTTGGGGAAAATGTGTTGAGAGATTAAAGCCACAGGTTTGAGGATCAGGAATATTTGATTATGGACCTCAGCTCCTCTCATGTCCACTGTGTGACTTCAGGCATGTGACTTAACTTCTCTGAGCCTCTCATGTCCTGCATCTGTAAACAGGGACTTCATACTTAAATGATCAGGGTGTTGTGAAATTTAAAGGAATTAATAGAGACTAAGTGTCTTACTCATAGTAGATACCAATATATGCCATTTCTTACCTGAGCATTTCTCCTAAAGTTAGAATATTTTGATTAAGAGTATTTAAATGTGGTTCTTAAATACCCTCATGCGCTTTGATCACTTGGAGAAGCCGGGGACCCTCGAATCCCTCACGGCCAGCACCAGCCTCCTTGGTCATCTTTTGGGCCCGTGTTGATGACAGTCTTGTTAACAAATATTGGAAGCACTGTGCAAACACAGCGCTCCTGGTGAAACGAAGCATCTGCTCTTGCCCAGGATGAATGGGTTTCATAAAGTGAAAGTCCCCGGGAAGCTACTGGAACTGTGCAGAGCACCAGGAAGGCCAATGTCACAGTCATGGCCTGAAAGTCACCCATCACATGACTGGCTCTTGTCTCCCCCATTTGACGTGCATGTTGCAGGATGAAGCTCTTGTGCCACACTCCTTTCACCTCGCGTCCTGGTTTGTGGAGTTGTGCTCCACGCATGCTCCATCACTTGAAGGGGACTTTCTCCAGCACAAGTGATGCTCCAAGAGAGGAGTGCCTGCGCTGCCATGCCATTTCACAGAGCAAGGCAGAAATGGCTTCGCAGCCTATACTCCATCAGCCTGGCCTCTCTGCAGGCATGAACAGGAGCAAAATACGAGCTAAACAGTGTTAGCTTACTGGGTGCCCCCAGCGAAGGGGATGGTAAAGGAGCTAGACGAAGAGAGGGCGGAAAGAGGAATCGAACAGGCAGACACGGAACAGGCCTCTGTCAGAGTCTTGTGCAGAAAGCACAGTGCCTGAGCTGCTCCAGAGGCAGATGGGCTCTGGGGCCCCCACCCTGAGACCGGCCGTCCATTCTGATGCCTGCTCACTGCTGGGCTGCGTGATGCCACCCAGCCTTCCCCAGCTACCTCCAACCTGCCCTCCCGCCTTGCTGTGCCAAGGCAGCGGTTGTATAAATTAAACATGGCGGTGCATGCGCGGGTCACAGCCTACGTGCTGGTCTCCATTAGAGTGAGTAAGCCTATTACCAACCCTCTAAGCAAATCGGCTCCCTCAAGACTACGGTCTTCCAGCCCTCGTAACATGAGCATGATTCATGGGTCTGTCCATCATAACGATACGTGAGTCACATGTTATGAGAAGCTCAGAGAATGTATTTTGTGTACACAGAAATGTAAGGTTTGCAAATTTCTGGGATTTAACTTTATTGGGGAGGGAGCAGGGTAGCAATGAATTCCACATTTTTTCAAAGTGAATCGGATAAAAAAAACCCACAACAGGCAACATCTGCATGAATTGGTCTCCAAGGACTCGATATAAACGGTTGTTGATATAAATAGATGTGCTTTTAAGCAAAGACAGATGTCCCAGACCAAAATGCTAAGAAAACACATAAAACAGTTAAGTTCAAAGACATCTTGGCTTTCTCAGCTTTCCCAGTAGGTGAATCTTCACTGGGCCAGGACAGTGAGGGTGGAAGATAGAACATTCTGTTTCCCCATTAAAAGACCAGCAGCACCACCAGCACAGGTGTGGGCACAGCACCGCCCAGGGGGGTCCACCCGCCTACCCAGCGTGACTTGGGAGGCCTGGGCCACCAGACATTGTGGGTCTCCTGCGTTCTCAGGGCTTTCATGGAGTTATTTGAAGACTTTGTACTTGGCCCTCCTCAGAATAGGATTTCAGGGAGTACTGAGTGGAAGCCATTGGGAAATAAGCCAGTGGAATCTGGGGGTCAGTAAGGCTGACGTCAATGAGAGAAAGAACCAGAAGCAGCAGGGTTCTCGGGCCAGTGCAGACTCTGAGGCCAGGCCACAACCATTGTCTCAAAGCGAGGACCTGATTTCTGGGGGAAGAACATTCTCAGAGGGAGGCTTGAGGGAGCGGGAACCAGTGGGAAGGGTCTTCTAGAAATAGAGACATTCACATTCTGTGGTATGCCAGGCTGCGCTAGGAGCGTTTTCACATACGCTGAATGCAAGAGACGCAGGAAAGAATTTAAACCTCGCCGAAATTAGAGACGGAAGGCCAGTGCATATTTTGATCACACCATCCTTTATATGGTAAAAAATTCCACTCACTCTGCCAAAGCAGGTCCTCCCATCTCTTTGAAAGGTCACACCAAAGACTTTCCTAGTCTTTGGGCTCAGCTTCCCCAGGAAGGGAAGATGCTAACACTGACCTTGCCCGAGAGGATGTGACAGACTAAGTTGGAGGTGCCTGTGCTGAGATGAAGCAGGCACCCTGCCAGGCCCAGACAGAGCATCCCAGGCTCCACTAGCTCCTTGGTCATCTCTCACAAAGCCAAATTATCTGGAACTTGATTCTCTCTCAAGCTGTGTGTGTGATTCAGCTTTTCATCACTGTAACAAAATACCTGAGAAAATCCACTTAAGGAAGAAAAGATATATTTGGGCTCAGAGTTTCAGAGGTTTCAGCCCATAATCACTTGGTTCCCCTGTTTCTGGGCAGACCATCATGGTGGAAAGGAATCTGCTCACCTCATGGCATCCAGAAAACATGCATACGTGTGTACACACACACACACACACACACACACACACACACACAGGGGTGAGGCAGGGAGGAGAGAAATGGGCCAGGGGCAAGATATAGCTTTCTGGGGCATGCCCTTAACTTTCTCCAGTTGGGCCCTACCTTTTGAGTTTCCACCACCTCTCCATAATCCATTCGATTGTGAATCTACCAACATATTCAGCCACTGGTGTAGTTAGAGTCCTCATGATTCAACCACCTTTCAAAGGCCCCATTTCTGAACACCACTGGCTCGGAGACCAAGCCTTCAACACATGAGCTTTGGGGGGATTTTGGATCTAACCTATAACACAATCCAAAAGTAAAATAAAGCTGTAGTTATAATCACTTTAGGACATGTCTTACACTCTTCCCATACCTGAGCATTTTTATCAATGGAAAATTACTGTTCACTGGTGAGCACAGGCTGAGCAAATTGTCAGAAGTTAAAAGCAACCTCTGGTTGTATCACTAGGACATAGAGATCTGTGAGCATTAGGGTGAACATCACATTAACCAAACACTCAAAGGAGGCCACAGGTGATGCTTGGTGTTTGTAGATCTGGTGTAGCAGAGATGGGCAATTTGGGGTCCTCTTCTGGGTACCCATTAAGACTACATTTCCCAGCCTCCCTTGCAGCTCCACTGGCTTCTCCGTGGGTTCTCACCAATGGAATGTGAGCAAAAGTGATGGAAGCTACGGAGAGACTTGGCCACAAAACTCCCTGACTGATCTTTAACAGATTCGTCCTCACCTTCCTCATCTGTGATGCCCCCAAGGATCATGTATTGAAGATGGCCTCTCAGCGTGTGAGGTGGGATCTGTTAGTTAGCCCTGGGAGCTCAAGAGAACTGCCTGGGCTACATCACTCAGTGCTGAGATGTGAAGACTGTTTGTTATAGCAGCTAGCACTTGTTATTCTGACTTACCATCTAGTTTCTGGGGATTATAGGCTACCAACCAGGGTGCTTTCAAGTAATGTGTTTGCTGGCATTTTCCTGATCAAGAGTATCACTCATAATCAGTCCCCCCAATCACAGTTGGGGAAGAGAAAGAGAAGCAGAGAATAAAGTGGGCACAGTGAGGCTCACTTGGGGCCAAATTCACATTGGGTTCTTAGGGTTAAAAAGGTTGATTCAGTTCATTTCCTGATTCTAAGCACAACTGTGCCCAGATCATCTTTGGAGAATCATGGATTCCTTATTCCTAAACACAGGCAAGCATGAAATCCCACAGACCAGCTGAGTAATTCTGTGATTCAAAATCTGGGGGCCCAGGGATTCCTGTGGCGTTTCACCACAAGCCCTTTACCTGGGCTGTAGCGTGCTCCTGTCGTTCCGATCCTGGAAGCAGAGGCCGTTGCCGACGGTTACTGGACTGTGTATCTTCACTCTGGTGGTTCCTGACATTGTGTTGCCTCCCTGGCACTCTCTGTCTAGGTCATGTCACGTGTTGCTTTTAGATGTCCTTACTCCATCCAGCAGGTCCTGTCTGGGCACTCTACTGTAGGGAGGCTGAGGCTCCGGCTGCCCTCAGAGGGAGACACGTGAGAAAGTTAACAGGCTCTCTCGTTGCAGTAAATGGGAGGGGCCTGAGGAGGAAGCCCCTGGGGCTCCCAGGGGTCCTGATGGAGGGTGAGGACCTAGGGAGTCAAGAGAGGAAATCAGGGCACTATGGGAAACTCTGAAGGTCAAGAGGTGGGCCGGGGAGCAAGATGCTGAGGAAACCAGCTGGGCTGGACTAGAGACAACTTCCACTGGGGAATGGAGAAGAGGGCTCAGAGGACATGGTGGGTAGAATAACGGCCCTCCAAGGCTGCCCAGGTCCTCCTATTGAAGCCTGTGAATATGTCACCTTCCATAGGCAGAGACTTTGGGAAAGGGCCTTGAGTTGGGGAGATGATCCCAGATTATCCAGGTCATCATGGCATCTTTCTAAGAGTGGCCGCATCTGAGGGGACGTGATGATGGAGGTGGAGGGCACAGGGAGAGGAAGAGGGAGAGGTGACAACTACCGGCCTTGAAGGTCGGGGAGGGGCCATGACCCAGGAAGGCAGGGGGACAAAGCCAGGCTACAGATTCTCTCCAGAGCCTCCGGAAGGAGCAGAGCCCCGTGACACCTGCGTTTTAGGACTTCTGACCTCCAGTGTTGTAAATGTGTGTTGTTTTAAACAACTGTTTGTGGCCATGTGTTCCAACAGCCTTGAAAGACGAATTCAGGTGACTTCAGATATGAGGCTGATGACATTTGGCCTGTACAACAGTCAGTCTTGGGCTCGGAGGCTTTTAGGCGGAGCCCTCCATCAGCACCATCCAAACTGTCCTTCCCTGTGTTGGTCCCCAGGGACCCCAGTAGGGACAGCAATGCCTGTCCCATGTGAAACCCCACAGAGTGCTTTCTGAACGGATGGCAAATGCAAGGTAGCAAGGGCCAAAATCTTGGTAGTCCCTGTCCCCTCTTGCATAAACTAATTCCAACCTTCCCTTTCGGCCCTTGCTCCAGTCAAACCTGCTGCCCTGTCAGCTTCATCCTCTGATTATGTAGATTTCATCCAAATAAACCCCAAACTCCTTTAAGTGTTGCCCAAAGCCCTCTTGCCTTCACATGACCTTCAGGAGCAGAAACCACCTGCACTGGGTTTCCCGTCCACCTTGACAACACCTCACTATTAAAACAGCCTTCCTAACACGACTCTGCCTGTTGAAATCCTATCTGATGATCCTTTCATATCAGTGGCAAATGCCACCTCCTCTAAGGCAGCCGTCCCCAAATGCCAGTTTCTGAGTTTTCTCAGTGTCTGGATTGTTGTCCTTCACTTTATATGATCGTCCCTCTTTGGCTGCACAGAGCACGTGTGTGTCCTCCATGTGGAGCCTCTTAACGTACCACAGGGTGACCCTTCGCCCCGCTGAAGAGGGTAGCACAAAAGGAATTTGATGAAAATCATATATTTAGAGAATCAAATACCAGTTCTTATAAACTAGGGCTGCGAGAAGATTCTTCTTTTGGAGACTGATAGGATATGGATTGGAAAAGCAATTCCACTAAGAAGTTTGAAAGAGTTACTATATAAAGGAATTTGTAAATAATAGAACAAATATCGAAAGAGCACATGCTATATGGCCCACCTGTCCACTAGGCAGCAGGGGCTGGTGCTTAGACCCCATAACTTTTTCAGCAACTTGTGCAAATTTCTGAAAACCTAGATGAGAAAGGAAAACTAAAAAAGTAAAGTTGCCTCGTGAAATGTTCGGCAAACTGCAAATTCCTCAATTTATTAATGGTTGAACTTTGCATAAATTCCTACATTTAAAAACAATATGTGAGCTTGATTTTTCTCATTTCACCAGAATTCTGGAAAATGTACAGCAGATGAAATTAGTTACTTTAGCCAATGAATTTTGAAAGTAATGTTATTTAAAAAAAAAAATCTTCTCGTTATTTTACATTAGGAGATATTTAAGATAGGAAGTGAGTACATTTTATAACATAGTTTGTTGTGGTATCTTCAAAAGCAAGAGAGCAGATAGCACACCCAGGGCTTGGGACAGACCTGCTGGGAACAGCTCAGCCTGCAGCCGGCGGGGGCTGTGTGTGACAGTGGTGACACTGCTTGCCACCTGCCCTTAGTTCCTTTCATCATTTTCTCTGTTGTATGGTTAACATGCAATTAACCATTTTAAAATATAAAATGCAGTGGCACTTAGTATGTTCACAATGTTTAAATCCTGTGCATCCCCTAGAAAAATTCCCATGTCCCTCAAGCAATGTCTCCCCATCCTCCTTCCCTTCGGGCCCTGGCGACCATCTCGGTGTCTCTGCTCTGTCTCTGAGTGGATTTGCGTATTCTGGGACGGTCATACAAATGGAATCCGACATCTGTGACCGTTTGTGTTGGGCTTCTCTGGCTCAGCTTGATGTTTTCACTGGATGTAGCGTCGTTCCTTTCTCTGGCTGAACAGAGGTCCTTTGCACGGATGGACCACACTCTCCATTCACCAGTCCGTGGAACTTGGGGTGCCTTCACTCTGGCTCTTAAGGACAGCGCTGCTGTGAACATGTGTGTGCACATTTCTGCGGGGACAGATGTTTTCGTCCCTCTTGAGCATGCTCCTAGGAGGGAGGTTACTGGCCATAGCCTAGGTCTGCTTTTAGCTTTTTGAGCAATGATGCCTCTCTTATTCACGACAGCCCTAGAAGAAATTGGAAATAAGTATGATCCTGTGCTCCGGGCGACAGAAGTCAGCCCAGTCTGGTCCTTTTGCTTGGTTGAGTTGTCTGATTAGCTCGTGTGAGATAGAGCATAGCGGTAGAAACTCCTGGGCCATTTCTAGGGAATGACAGGAAGGAAAGTCTAGTGTCACGTACATGACTAGTGTTATGTACGCAGGGACGTTCTGAGGACTCTGAAGGTGGACAGAGGCCAGGATGCCAGCATTGCAGAAAGCCATGGCTCCAAAGTCAGGCAGCCAGAAGTAGATGGGTTTTGAGGGCTAGCGGGGTCAAGATGCATCATTAGGCTCTTCAGTGACTCAGGTAGCAATGGTGGCCAAGACTAGCACAGGTCAGAGTGTCCGCCGTCAGGCAGAGTGGAGCAAATGAGCAGTATCTTGGCCTGCCGCTTGACTTTCTATGTGAGATTGGGAGAATCGCCACCTCTTAGGAGTGGGGAGAAATGATCCATGGGACCATGCAGACAAACCCAGAGGAGGCCGCCAGATCTCGCAGCAACAGATATGGAGTGAGGGAAACCAGAGGGCCTGTGGAACCCCCACCCACAGCCTCCGTGACACATCAGATGTGTGAACCCTCCCTCACACGCACACACAGACTTCAAAATCAAATCCACGTGCTTGGATCCCAAGTTTATTTGTCTTTCTGGTCTGTTCTTTTGTTTAACATATTAAGATGGAGGCTCATCTCACTAATTTTCAATCTTGCTCTTTTTTCCCACAATATAAACATTTAAAGTTATAATTGTACCTCTTGCAAATATTCTCTCATTTCCATTACAATTTCTTCTTTGAACCTTCGTCTGGATATCTGTATCTATTACTCCATTACATACACACACACGCAAACTTAACAACCTAAAACAATAACAGATTTGTTGTTCTCGTGATTTGGGGTCATGGGCGTGAGCAGGTTTCAGATGAATGAAACCTGTTCTGCTCTGTTCCAGGTGTTGACTAAAGCAACTAGGGGCATTCAGCTGGCAACATTCAGCTTAGCACACACCCCGTCCAGAGGGTCCGAGAGGGTCTCACCCTGTACAGTCATCTTATCAAGGATGGCCAAAAGGTTGGCTCATCTGGAACTGTTGGATGGAGCATCACATGTGACCTCTGCAGCTGGTGGGCTCAGGATGTTTTGGCCAATTCAAGACAGCTCAGGGGTCCCAGAGAGGGTTCTCCAAGAGTGTTATAAATACCGGTGTCGCAAGGAATCAAACACCTGCTCAAAAGTAGCTCAGCAAGGCAAACTTGACTTTTAGAGAAGGGCGTGTTCCCAAGAACATCCAGCAAGCACACCTGGGCGGGCAGTCCACCTGTTTTTATCCCTCATGAAGAGCTGCCCCTTGCTGTGCGAGGAGGAGCTCAGGTGCCATCTGTATGTCTGGCTAATTTTAAAATCGGGGCGGGGCACAGGGAAGGGCTGTAGTTAAAATGGCTACGATTGAATCTTACATCCCAATTAAGGCTAAATGCTATATTCTGATTATGGATCATGGAACTTGATATTTCTCACAAGAGGAGGAAACCTGCCAGGCTACGGTCAGGACCCAGAAACTGTTTAACTCTCAGATTCCAATGTTGAAGGACTCTGCCTTCAACAGACTCTGTTTGGAGATAGGGCCTGTAAAGTGGTGATTAAGTTCCAACAGTCATCAGGGTGGGCCCTAGTCCAATGTGACTGAGGTCTGCATACCGGGAGGAAAAGGTGAGATAGACAGACAAGAAGACCACTGCAAACCAAGGAGATCTGCCTCAGAGGAAACCAACCCGTGGGCACCTGGATCTAGAATTGTGAGAAAATGAATTCATGTTGTTCCAAGCACCCAGCGTCCTGTTTTGACAGCCCTATAAGCCAACACGCCCTCTCTAATCCTTCTGTCCATGAACTATTTACAATCGGTTCTTCAACTCGGATCACATGGGTTTCTTCTAGTACCTGCTGGCTGTTCAGCTTACTTACAGACACTGGCTGGAGAATGTGGGCCGGGCTCTACCCATGGTTGGAATAGGCGGAGGCTTGCCCCACGGCCTTTGCATGTGTGTGGTATTGGTGAATATTCTTGGTAAAATGGACAAGGTGTCTTCTACAGTGCCCAGTGAAGACACAGTGGTTATGATAACCTAAACACGTAACGTGTGGAAATAAACAGGCCACCCAAATGAGCACAGTGAGTTGGAATCCCTTCAGAGCTGGGCTTAGCTGGAAAGCCAGCCGCTTTCCTGGGAGGCGGGCTCATGGGTCAGGCGTTGTCACAGGGAAGGGCTTTCCCTGGTACACATCACCACCTTTACTTTGGGCTCACCAGAAAAATCTCTCCTTGTTAACCCAGCAACAGGTTCTGTTTAACCCAGATAGACTCCATTTGCCTGGTTTAAAGGACGACTTGGGGCTTTGCTACCAGACTCTGAGCGCACACCTCCCCACCACCCTACAGGAGGTTCTGAACTTGTGTGAGAGAACAGCTGTCTGCTCAGATGGCACCAGCTTGGGGGCTGCAGCTCCTACTCACTGCAGCTGGGTGATCCATTCCATGGGCCCACGGGAGGGGAACCTAAAAAGGTTATTTCTAGTCGGCTGCACGTGGGCAGGACACAACCAAACCAAAGAAATGAGACTCTGCTGTAGAGAGCAGGCTGCGCCCCGCTGTGGGTGGAGCGGCAGCTCTCAGGCTGGGCCTCCCCCTAGTGAGGAGTACTGTTTTGTAAAGCAGTGGTTTGCTGTGAGCTACTGCATTTTGAGTGTAAATGCTGAGGCAGCGTGACTCTACACCTTGCTGGTACAAGTAAATGACCACCGTCTGTCCAGCCCCACCACAAGACAAATGGATACATAAATTAATGGTGCTGGTAGACAGTGACCTCCTGCGAATGTAGCATGGGGTTGCGGGGACACATTGACCTCAGGTCAGAAGGACCAGGCCCATGAGCTTAGCACACACCCAAGCCATGGAATGAAGCAGCCTCCTCACCCGAGGCCCGAGAAGGAGGAGCAACCCAAGACTGGACACAGCCACACACTGACCCTGTCACCTGGTCACTGGTCACAGCCCTTGCTGGGAGAAATCACCATGAGGACGAGCCCCTGGTCTGCAGTTCCATCAGCGTGGTGTGGCTAGCGTGGTCTCCTGCACAACCCCCCAGATGACACCTCTGGCTGACACCCCAAGCTGACCCCTGAACTGCCCTCCTTCCTGACACTGGCCCAGGACAAGCTCCTGTTCTTTGCCAGCTCTGCCCCTGAGGAAGGTTCAGGTTCTAATCTTGTCTGTCGCCCTGCAGTGACCCTCTGCCCTCCTGTCTGCTCTCTGCCTTTGCTCTGGATCAGCCACCCAACCTTACCCCTCTCCTCACCTTCCTGTACCATTCACACTTCTCCGTGTGGAACGTGTGTCTTGTCATGGATGTTAGTAGTTAAGATTGGAATAGAAGAACACGCCTGGCTGGTGACCACCAGGTGACTCGAGTATTCAGTGAATCCCCATGCTGAGAGTGGAGCAGCCTATTCACAGGTTCTGACACTGCGGAAAGACACAGACCTGCTTGGTCTCTGTTCAGGGCACAGGTCACTTGACACTTTCATTTCTACTGTCTTCCGTTTTATGACGTTTTACTAGTTTTAGGACATTTACTCACACATTTACTATGACGTTTACTCACACCTCCACTGTTCTCCTAGCTGCTCCAACTGGAGAAGAAAACTGTCCTGCTTACACAAAAGCATGAAATCAGATCATTTTCAGATGCAGCGTGGCTGGTGACAGCGCTTGTCCTACTGGCATAGACGGTGCCGATGCGTTATCTGTGGGTGCTGGTGTCATTGACAGATAACTGACGATAGATAGAGGACAGATGATCGACAGAGTGCCTGGGTGGATGCTGGTCCTCACAGTAGCAATGGAAGGCCCACAGCGAGGTCACTCAGCTTGTGAATGGCAGCACCAGGATCAGATGCGTGCCAGGCCGGATCCACGCTCCCTGGCTGCCGCTCAGAATACATCCAAAACAGAACTCTCATTTTGTAGAATGTGAGCAGTCCTTCTACTGGGTTGCTACTGAGTTGAATCAGACGCCAGTATAATGCAAACTAAAATAGCCAGTGGCAAAAGAATAAAAATAAAGCATAGGCTTGCCTTCTGTTTCTTAGTCCAAATGTGGCTTTGGGGGCCACTGTTTTTAAGTTGAGATTTTTCTTGGTTTCTTTTCTAAGCTTTGGCAGTTTCAGACCCAAGGACACACAAGAAGTGGAGATAGTGATCATCTTGGCCCTCCAGGCAGGGTTGAGGAAGTTCTGGGTGGGGAGAGGGGACTTCAGGAATCTCTCTAGGAGAACCACGGCTATCATGGCTGGGAGTGGGTTAACTCATAGCCCGTGTGTGTGAGTGTGTGTGTGTACGTGTGTAGGCATGTTTACATATGCGACTGTGTGTACAGGTATGTGTGTATGAGCATGTGTGTGTGTGTGTACACATGTGTATGCATAGGGGTGTGTGTGTTGTGTTTGTGTGTGTGTGTGCCTGTGTGAGCATGTACACCTCCACCAGCTCACTCTCCTGGACTTTCTCCTGTGTACCTTGACAAGCCTGAGATGGTCACATAGAGAAGGCCACATATTAATTAGAAAAAGGGGTCTCCATGGAGTTGGAGGTTTTCTTACAACAGTTGTTGTTTAATGACATCATAATAATTACGCTTTTCCACCTGCAGTCGGCTCCTGGACTCTGGCCTTCATTTGGCAAACACTTACTGAGCACCTGCTGCCTGCGAGGTGAGCTGATGTGGAAGACCCCACTAATGTGCATCACGAGGAGCCTGCGTTTTCTCTGTCACCATATGACACCACTGGGGGAATACAGTGTGCCTGATTTTGGTGGCTCCGGAATGTTCTCATGAACATGAATTGAACAGAGTGCAAGTCCAGGAAGATGGGCACTGACTTGGTCAGACACAAAGCCCAACTTGTCATCTTGACCCCCACGATGACCAAGGCAGAGCTGGGCATCCCTGCACTGTCCAGACAAGTGACTGTCACTGATGAGAACGCAAATGCTTATGCTGGGAGAGATGAGGGCATTTAGATGATTATCAATAAGTCTATGGTTCCTGAAAAATTTTATGTACTATCATCATTAAGAAGGTGTCAGATAATTTACATATTCTTGTCTCTGTCATTTCTCTTGGTTTTAAAGCAACATCTTGTCTTTTTTTTTAATTGGCATTAGTATTAAACTCTACAACAATGCAGGATTTATAAGCCAGGTTCTCTGTTTCCATGCTCAGTTATAGTGCCACTTTATAAACACAAATAGTTGAAAAATTGGAGGGGGAAACAGGAGAACGAATTGTTAATTTTATAGACTAGACTACACTGAACGTCCTGAGTTTCGATGGACATGGTAAATATTTAATAATTCACATTTATGATGGTCATAAGAGGCTTATCATCCAAGTTATTTTACAATGTCAACAATGTTTAAAACTGCAGGGAAGAACTGAGCTCTTGAGACACAGGCCGTCTGTTAGACGGACACATTTTTGGATGCTGAGGTTGGCCTTCAGTTCCAATGGCCATCCACTGGCCTTTCCTGGCCATGCTGAGTCCTTTCCCCCACATTCCAGAAATCCCTCTGTCCCACCCAGTGCATCCAGGTTTTACATTTTCCTTTCTAAAAGGAGAGCCACTCAGAAAGATTGGCGTGTTCACAGTGGGCTAATGGCAGGGGAGGTGTTGGGGCACCCTGGCTTAGGGCACCCCCAGTCTGTCACTGGCTGCTGCAGTCTGGGGTCCGCCATGGCCTTCCCCTCCGGGAGATGGAGTCCTGACTTGCACAATCCCTGATCTTTCCGGATCGATTCTCTTGGTGGTTTCTAGGTATCTCACAGGACTTTGAAGGGGCCCATGACTCACTGGGGACCCTATGAGGACTTTCTCTCACCTGATAACATCTAGGTGAGTCACACTGAGGCCAGGGGGAGCTCAGTGTGGGCACCATTTGTTCAGGCTTATTTCACCCCAGGGGCTGTCCTTCCTGGAACAGAAACCAAAAGTTGGTTCATCTCCGTGGCCCTTGAATGATGAGTTAACCCACTCACTGTAGGTGGCTCGTGACTAAGACAACCTGGTAGCTCCTGGGAATGCAGAGTGGACTGGCTTGTCCCTGGAGGTCAAGGTGTGCTGAAGACACCCATTCAGAAAGCCGGTGCTCTGCCAAGTGTGACTGGCCAAGTGTGACGGCCTGCCTGGAGCAGCTCATGAGCCTTCCTCCGACATCCAGCTAAATGGCCTTTGTTCCACTCATGCCAGGGGAATATTTACTGTTATTACAGTGACTCCTCTCAGGGCGCACAGGGTTACACCTAAGACACAGGGCCTTTCAGAGAGAACAAAGGTGCATTGTGCAAACCAGGTGAGAAGATGGAGCAGTAAACACCAACAACAGCCTGCTGACCTGCCTCTGGCTGCCCCTGCCTTTGAACTTGGTCCTTATTTATTGCAAAAGCTGCTGCTTCCTTATGAGTAGAATTAAATATCTAGGCACTTACTTAGTTTGTGCTGAAATAATAAAGCAACAAATAAACATGCTGCTGAGGAGAGAGCCCGGCTAACAAGTCCCAGTCTGGGCCTGGGTCTGTATTTTGGACCGGAATCTCCCACAGCCATGGTTCTCAAAGTGTGGTCCGGGGGCACCAGACAACCCTGCGCCTCTTGCTGTCTATCCATGAGATCAAAACTACTCTCACAAGTGTTGTCGCCTAGTGGGGTGGTGCACACCTGGAATCCCAGAGGCTGAGGCAGGAGGATCCCAAGTTCAAGACTAGACTGAACAACTTAGAGAGAACTTGTCTCAAAGTGAAAAAAAAGGACTGGGGATGTAGCTCAGTGATACAGCAGTCCTGGGTTTGATCTCCAGCATAAAAAATAAAATAAAATTTTTAAATAAAAAGACAGGAACCCATGGCAGCTGGCAAGGCTAGACCTCCGGTCTAGCTCCCTTTGACACTGGACTCTGTTATCTGACCCCCATAAGGCAGCCCCTTGCCCTCCAGAGGAACTCAGAGATGTTTGAGTCCCCCGTAATTGGTATTGTGTCCACTGGACCCTGAGAGGTTTGGGGACACCTCTTCTCTGGTGCATAAGATCCTGTCCCCTGAGGAAGAGGTTAGAAGCTAGCTCAGGTACTGGTGGAGGACAGTCCACCCTCCTCCAGGGGACCAACCCTTCACTCTAGGGGTGGTAAGAGACACGGGCCTTGGAGCCAGTGGAGGCCTCCCAGTTTCTGCCCTGGCCATGAAGTTCACCTTCGCTCACCTCACCTGCTTCTGGCTACTCGTGTCGGGTGTGCCCTAGCTCCTGGTAAGCCCAGGAGCAAGTGATCATGACCACAAACCACAGGCCTTGCTGCCTTTTCTGAAAATTCTGGAAAGGAAGAGGAAGTTTTATGCTCAGCCACCTGAGGTCCTGGCTTCCCTGAGCTCGTGGATCTGCTTCACTCTCAGCCTCCTCAGCCCGGAAGTAACCTCCCTGACTCTCCCAAGACCTCAGTGCTTCCTGACGCTGACGCTGCAAGGCCCCGCTGCAAGGGGGTCTTCTGGGACTTAAGGGACATTGAGTGTCCAGGGAGAACAGTTGGGCAAAACTGACCATCACGGCCCAAGAAATAAGACCCACAAGCTGATTCAGAGTGCAGAGGTGACCACAGGGGCCATGGGCACAGCCAGGCCAGGCCCTGAGCAGGAGCTCAGCACACTGCGAGGAGCACCGGGCTCTTGTCTGCCCACCCGCGTGCCCCTCCCGGGGTGGACCCTGGTGCTCCCGGGGAGGCACAGGAGGGCAAGGACACTGGCAGCACCAGGGGAGCCGGGCCATGCTGCCGAGATTTTATTTTCAGAGCAGCGCAGAGGCTTTGGGTGTTCTTTACGCTGGAGATGACGTACTCAAGGGAACCTGTTGGGAGGGTGCTGGGCACAGCACCCCAAGGCCGCTGTGCCCCATTGGATCAGTGAGAACAGAGACTGACAGCTTCTGAGGAAGTTCACAGGTGGGAGCTGAGACCTCCAGGAACAGCCCCTGAGGGTGCCCAGCCCCCCTGGCTCCTGGCTCCTGCTACTGGCTGACTGGCAGATAACCAGGGACAGGAGGCATGTTTCATCATTTCAGAAGGATGCGCAGGACCTTCTCTTGTGCTGATGATGTCCAGGCTCGGCACAGACTCATCCAGCTAGACCAGCTTCCCCAGCCTTCCCTGCAGCTGCATGAAGTCCCGTGGCTCAATCCAGACCAGCAGGAGTGAGTACCTCCGCCTGGTGCAGCCGTAACCAGCACCTTAAGATCAGGCGCTGCTGCCTTCATCCCGTCCTTTCCTGGTGGAATATGGTGGTGGAGCCACCTTCAGCCAGAGGGATGAGGTCAGGACAGGACAGGAGAAGCCTATGTCCCGGTGTCCCTGAGCCACCAAATCGGCCCTGGCCCACCTTCCGCACGAGTGCTGGTAGAGGCCCGTGAACTTGCGCCTTACCAAAGCCCCTGCCTGTGTGGCCTGGCTGGTGGCGTGTCATCTCAAGTATTGTTCCACGCGAGGAACAGACCCGTTTGCTTTTGTTGAGAGGCTGAATCTGAACCAAGGGTTCTGAAAGCCACCCTTCCCACTGTAGGCTCTGGGGGGTGTCCCAGCACATGGCAGCAGGGGCCAGAGGCCACATGGGTCAGCAGCGTGCGTGTGGACAGCAGTAGACATGCCCCATCTGCTCTGGCAAGGGCACAGTGCTGCGGGAGGCCCCGGAGTCACCGGGATTTCATGAGAACATGTTGTGTCAGTGTGACCGGGTGGCTTTGCCCGAGAGGCAGATAAGCCGAGCGTGGCAGGTGTGATTTGCTCTCTGGCAGGATGTTTTGCCCAATGCCTGCTCTCTTCATGAGCAGTTCCAGGGGAAGAGCTGATCACCGTCACAGCCCACGAAATAAGACCCACGAGCTGATTCAAAGCGCAGAGGTGCAGCCCCAGAGTGCACCCCCAGGACGATGTCGCCTCAAAGGGAGCATCCTAGTGGCACACTGAGGCTTGGCCTTAGTCACTGTTTGTTCGAGGACCTGCTTATCAGGGTTGAAGGTGACCCAAAGTAGTTAGCAAGGGAAGATGCTTTGGATGAGAAACTCAAGAGTCACAGAGACCTGGCGTGGGGGCCTGGAGTGAGGCAGTGAGTCTGGACAGGTCATTCAGTCACCCATCCCTTCACTCAGTGAGTGCATGTCCACAGACGCCTGGAACATCTCAGATGCTGTTGAAGGTGCTGGGACACCATGAGGAACAATGACAAGGGTCCCGCTCTCCCTGAGCTGTGTTCGTATGTGGCAAGGGATACAAAAAGGAAATAAGCAGATAAGTTAACAAGACCACTTGGGTAGTGACAGCCACTGGGAACAGCATTAGCTGCAGTTGATAGTGATAGGAAGCTGAGGCTTCTTCATGCAGGGTGGGCAAGGGCTGCCCACAATATGTGACTCGTGATGAAAAGGACCCTGCCTTGCAGAGACCAGTGGGATTCCAGGTCACAGCAAGTGCAAAGGCCCTGGGGAAAGTAGGGTAGCAGGCAGAGGGTTGTGCACTGGAAGAGTGGTGGGATGGGGGCAGGGGCCCCATCATATGGGGTGTTGAAGGAGTTTGGATTCTATTTTCTGTGAAGTAAGATGCCTTCTGAAGATTTTGAGGAGAGAGGTGGACTCATAGGATTTATTTGTTCAGTGATTAGATTGGCTACTGTGTGGAGGAGGGATAAGAGAGGGGAAGCAGAGGGTGATGGGCAGGTGGGGGACTGCTGCATGGTCCACATCAGTGACAGTGATGGCCAGAGGGCAGTATAGGAAAAGCCTGATTGATAAACCCCTACAGGGTTCACTGATGGTTTATGGGGGCAAAGAAAGAAGACAAATTAAGAACAACTCCCAAGGTCCTGGCTGGAGCAACTGGTGGGCGTGGTACCAGTTGCTGAGACAGGAAGCCCTTTTCTGCATCTCTGCCATGAACTTGCTGGTCCACGCCACCCCAGCCTCTGCCACAGTTGCCCCGGTGGCTTCTCTACTTCTGCCACTCTCGTGCCTCACAGTCTAGGACTGATCCAGAGAACAGCACCTGGGATCCAGGTTAACCCGCCCACAGACCAACAGATGGGCTGGAAGAACCCTGTGTGGTTCAGATGCAGGTAATAGGCAGACAGGTGGTCCCCCGTATGGGACTGCCCTCGACAGCAGAACCTGGACGTGTCTCAGTCAGGGACGAAACCAAGGCAGGAGTCCCAACTAGAAGACCAGCGTGAAGAAAGGAGAAGTTTCTGGAGCCTAGCAGAGTGGAGTTCTGAGGACCCAGCAGTGACCCTGGACTGGCCAGGGAACAGCCGATCCCTGCCAGTCCACAGAGCTGGCTGTTGGTAGACTTCTGGTCCCCGCTAGAGAAGTACAGGGCCAGTTTTCCTTGACAACAGTTGGAACTGGGTTAGACTCTGAGTTGAGGGATTCCAGAAGAACCAGCCATGAGAACAGAGGAATGAGCCAGAGCAGGAGAGCCGTGACCTCCTGGTTCCTTCTCATTTTCTCGCCACAGGCACTATTATTAAGTGATTGATCTGAATTCGTAAGTTCTTAATCTTTTTGTGTGATTTTTTTTTTCTGCATGAATTGCAGACAGTGACTCAGCCCGGGATTGTACTTACCATTCCAGCATGTAATTGCCACCATAAAACGCAGGTTGGCCCCACCGGCTGAAGCAGGATTTTAAATCCCTGTGCTCATTCTCACGTAGAGAATGTCAAAGACACACGCCGTGGCCTCATTCGACATTGTACTCTTTGCCGGAGTTTCTCAGTTTCCTCACCTTTTTGTGATAAGATCCTTCGCTCTCCTAGGCTGCTTTGTACCTTCGGATGTCCACCCCAGTTCCGCAGCCATCTTGATCTCCTTTATCGGGTCACTTCTCATAAGGACATAGTTTTCCTGTGACTACTGCAACAAATTGCCACAAACTCAGGGACTTAAAACAAAAGAAAACAATGTATTCTCCCATTGCTCTGTAGGCCTGAAGTCTGAAACCAAGGTGTCCGCAGGGCCACACTCCCTCTGAAGGCACCATGGGAGGTTCTTCCTCACCCCTTTCAGCTTCTGGTAGCCTCAGTGTCCTGTGGTCTGTGGCCCTTGGGACACTGCCTCCATCTTTATATGGTTTTCCCTTCCTCTCCTGTGTCTCTTCCAAGGCCCCTTGGATTTAGGGTCCACCAGGATAACCCAAGGTGGCTTCATCTTGAGACCCTTTCTTACTCCATCTTCTCTTATAAAAAAACCTTTTTTTTCCAATAAGGTCACTTTTGGGGGTACCAGAGGTTAGGGCACATATATATCTTTTGGGGGGCCACCACTCAACCCACTTTGGAGTGCACTTTTGGCCCAGTGAACAGTTACTTTGCAGGCCAAGTGAAGGGGAATCCGACCAAGTCAAGGTAAGATACAAGCTAGGCAGGGTGGAGGCTCCCTTACAGCCCAAACAACTGAGACTTATGACTTGGCCACATTTCAAAACAGGGCCTCCGTGCATCCTCAGGTTGCCCCAGATGATGAGCCCGCCAACCTTACAGTATCCCCAATGCCAAGGGCCAAGCTGTAACCCCTCTGCAAAGCACAAGAGAGTCACATGCTCAGCGTTTGAAGTCTACCGACACGTCAGTACAAAGAGCAGAGGGCCGACTCTTGGCTTAGCCAACCAGGCTGCAGGGCGGCTGAGTCACCAACCACATCTCATGGTGAACCAGGGCTGGCGGCACCTGCTCTGCCTGGCACAGGCGAGGGGCCAGGGCTGGTCTCTAAGAGAGAGTTTGCACATGTCATGCAAAAGTCCATTCAGCTTGTTCTAGCGGGAGAACCCCTTAGAAGGTCATTCAGAAGGTTTTAGTTCCGAATCTTCTGGAATTTTGCCCTGTGACTTCGGGCAGTTACCTACCATGGAGATGGAATGCATAGTTACCTGTTGGATCTAGAATGTTCTCCCCATAAATTCACATATCAGAGAATGATGCAATGTTCAGAGGTGAAGGATTGGATTATGGGGACTCTGACCTCATCGGCCGTCTAATCCACTCGTTGGATGAATAATCTGAATGGATTGCTGGGAAGTGGTAGCAGCCATAGGCAGATAGAGCGTGGCTGGAGGAAGCAGGCCACTGGTGGCGTGGCCTTAGAGACTCTGTCTGAGCAATGGAGTAGGCTGATCATGGACTAAGACCTCGGAAACCATGAGCCAAGATAAACTTTTCCTATTCTAAGTTGTTCTCGTCAGGAATTTGTGCACAGCTCTACAAAGCTGATGCACACACAATCCAAAAGGCCAATGTCATACACATAGGCTATTCCTAGGACAGGTGCAAAGCCCTGGATAAATGTGGAGTTATTGTTACCATGGTTTTTATCAGTTCGGCAAAGTATTATAAAAGATATTGCTGTGGTTTAATGTGTCTCTCCAAAGATCATGTGTTAAAACCTTTATCCCTAAATTCATATGTGGGTGGTATTTGGAGATGAGACTTTGGAAGGCAATTAGGATTACATGGGACCATGAAGGTGGGGTCCCCGGGATGATATTAGTGGCTTTACATGTAAATGAAGAGGGGTCCAAGCTGGCACATTTGCTCTGTGTCACCCTGCCATCCCCTCCCCACGTCATGATACAGCAGGAAGGCCCTCACCAGGCGCTGAACAGACATGGGTGCAGGCTCATGGACTTCTAGCCTCCTGAACCACAAGTCAAAGACTATTCTTCTTCTTCTTCTTTTAATAAATTATCTGGTTTAAAGTATGTTGGTATAGCAATAGAGAACAGACTAAGATGGCTATTGCATAATCTGTTTGTATATCTTTAACTGATAAAACTTTTAACATATGTATCCAAAGTTACTAAGCGACATTTCACATTTTTGTTTGAAAAACGATGAACCTCCATCCTCAGAATTAATTCGTACAATGTATTCAATAGAAACACGTTGAGTGCTGTGTCAGGAATTGTTTTAAAGTTTGCAGAAAAATAATGATCCAAACAGACGCAATTCGGGCCCTAATGGGGTAGAGGATAAGCTGGGAAGACACAGATTTAGCAAGGAAAAAATTAAAATACAAATTTAATTAAGTATTATTTCACGAACCATTAAATAATGATAAAGTCTTAAGAAAAAAATTGCATGCTGTGTCCAAAGAGTTGAAATTGTGGATGGGCAGCAGGGACAGCCCGTCAAAGCTGCCCACTTAGTAAAGGTAAGGGGGAGTCACGTGGAATGGGGAGGAGCCACCTCTGGGACAGAGCAGCAGAGGAAGCAGCTGCTTGGCTCTCAAGGGGATGTGGGGGGCACACGCAAGAGGCTGGCACAGTGGGGCCTAGAGGACCTGGGGGAAGAGAGCCCAGAGACGGGAGGCCCCACAGTTCCCGACAGGGCTCAGGCTTCCCTCTGAGTCCCGAGGGGTCCACTGGAGGGCATTACGGGAGGAAGGGCCCACTGATGGATGTTTTTCACAAGTTCACTCGGTTTAGAAGCCTCTAGAAATCAGCAGAAGTGCTGGAATTGCAAATCACATGAAAAGTCATTTTCTAAATGTGGAATGCTTGCTTTTCCCCCTGAAGTATAGCAGGTGGGTTCTTGGCAAAGAAATGTTTTCCTACACAACTGCCAAAATGTG
>CM053409.1:114563421-114587050 GCA_028644305.1 Xerus rutilus
GCTCGGAACATGTCACCTGCTCCGCCACGTCCGGGCCGCCGGGGCCCTCGCCCTGGGAGGCCAGCGCAGGGCACTCTCGAGGTGGGGTGTGCGGGCGCGGGGCCGCCTTTATTTCCTTGGCCTCGGAGCATCTGGATGGAGGGGTAACAGCTTTTGCCTGTGTGTTTGGGTCGTGATTTTGTGTCTTGTTTTTTAGATTCGTTCAAGCGCAGGAGATAGATTAGCCTGTATTCAGTTTCAGGGGAGCCTAAAATAGTAGTTGACTCGCTACTTATTTAGAAAGTGAAGCAGTGAGCAGTCCTCTTTGGAGATAGGAGTAATTTATTTTAATTCACCCGTAAGAGATTGTTTGTTCCCCACGGTGGAAGCGCCTCTGCGTTATCTGCCTGCCCACACCACCACCAATCGCGGAGATCAATCTCCACGTTAAGCTTTATTAAAATTCTGAGTAATATCTCAGTACAGTAAATGTGAACACCGTGCGTCCCGCAGGCAAAAAGTTAAACCCTCCTTCCTGGGATTAGTCATCCTTCTCTCCAAACTGATCGCTGCCAAAGCCAGAAGCAGGAGATGTTACAGGGTTCTCCCCCACCCCCCAAATATACCTACATGCGAACCTGCTCTCTAATCTTACATAAGTGATTACTTGTTCCAATAAGGACACTGTTGTCAGGCAAATTCTCCTCGTTTTACAATTTAACCATTTTCAGTCCTTAGGCTTCTGCCCTTTTGTCCCCCCCCCCTTTTCTTGTGGTTCAAAAGCAGCAGCCAGTGGCAATACCAAAAGGATCTAAACTTGAAATTGATTTATACGTTGCAACTTGGCCTGTCTGCTGAGTTAACCATCAGGTTGGGTAGAATAAGTGAACTTCCATTTGATGAGTGGTGTGTCTGCCTGAAACCATTTAGCAGAGCACTTTAGTTCTACATGGTTTTTAACAAAACTCATTAAAAGCTGGACAACAAAAGAATCCTATTCTGCAGATGGTAATTACTGCTCTTTATGTGGGAGTGGTAGGCTGGCTGCCTTTGCTGCTGGTATTTGTACACAAAAGCTGGCAGAGCTCTTCGGTGGCCCTCCACATCCATTCTCTGTCCATCTCAGAAGCTAAAAAACATAGAATTAAGTCAGCAGGTGTCTGTAGACCAAATCATGACAAGAAAGTGCTGTGCTGGGGGGATCTGGGGGGATGATTGAACTTTCCGGGTGTCTCGTACTGGTTTTGTTGACTGACCTAGCGACATAAAGTTAAGTTAAAGAGCATTTCCTGGGGCCCAGGGTAGTGAGAAGGGCCTAGTCTAATAATATTTGTGCCCTCTGTCAGATGTAGTCATTCTCGTTTCGGGTTGTAGACCACTCTCCCCTGGCATCTGATCCCTACTCACTGGCCCCCACAGTAGCTGTGTGGCCCTGGGCCAGTGACTCATGTCGCTGGGCCTCAGTGGCCTCTCTTGAAGGAGGTGGAGCATCTGTTTAGAAATGCAGAAACTCGAGGGGCTGGGGACACAGGGTGATCCAGCGTGGGGCTTAGCCCTTGGTGACTCTGCATTCTGTCACAGCCGCCATCAGTAGTAGTGAATATTGACTCCCGAGGAAATGTGGCTGACCCAGTGCACCAAGTGGAGATGCCCAGCAAGGATGGCCACTTCTGAGCCAGTCCCGTCCCCATGCTGCAGTGCTCCTCAGCCTCTGCTGGTTACTGTGATCTCACCTGTTTCCCTGAGCCCTTAACAGCCCTCTCCAGGGCTTTGTTGTCTTTTTAGCCAAGGTGTGTGTATGCACGCACGCATGCGCATTGGGCTGTGGTGTCGTTGAGACATCTGGTTTAACCCTAATGTTGACCATAAAGCAAGAATGAGAAAGCTTAAACCCAAATAATTCCATGAGAACATGCTGTTTGCCACCTCCAGTATGTTCTGTCAGTCGCACAGTCGTTTTAGTTCTTGATTGCAACAGGTGGGCGCACCCACAGGAGACCTGGGTGGTAATTAGGGGTGCCCGGGGAGCTGGCTGAAGGCCTTCAGTTCTGTAGCCATGAGGCAAGGAGGCTGGGGAATAGCCTTCAAGTTGAAAGTTCCTGACTTATTAGCCACATCAGAAATAAAACAACCGATGACATTGATTGCATTACATTTCAATTACCTAATAGATTCAAAATACTATATAAGCATTCAGTAAATGAATAAATTATTGAGACATTCTCCTTTTTTTCTCCTAAATCTTTGAATTCTTGAATGTATCCTACACTCAGAGCCCCATGTCAAGTGTCCAGTAGCCATACCTGGTTGGTGGCCACCATATTGGTCAGCACAAATCTTGTGTAAGCCCAACTGTCAAAGCCAGTGAGGTTGATCCCTACTTGGGGTTACTACCACTTGTGGAAATTGTAGAAATAGTTTGAGCTCTGTATTCAGAGCAGGAGGATCCTGGGACAGCAAGGGGTTTGGTCTCACCTTTTCCCTTTTTTCCCCCTTCTGGGCCTGTGCTTCGTGACATCTTGGAGAGCAGAAGGGAACAGAGGGAGTTTCTGAGACTCTTTCCAGGAGTGCTTTTCCAGATGTGGATTCCATGGGAACTACCTAGTCAGGCATCCCCCCTGCAGCTGCCCTCAGGCCCTCAGGTTGGAGGGACTGTGCCCCTGTAGGGAGGAAGTAGCCCACTACCCTGCCAGCACCCTCAGGTCATTGGAAAGCATGAAAGTACCACCTCCCAGCCAACCCAGCATGGGGGTGCCTGCCAGCCAGCCAGAAAGGGGCTTAATCTGGAGAATCATACTGAAGAGGAATTCAGTGGGGGAGCAGCATTAGTATTTAAATACCTGCCTTGAGAAAATGCTTTCCTCTTGAGACTCTTGGGAGGAAAGCCTTGTAAATAAGAACCCAGGTGTGAACTACCTGTTACCTGTAGAATCAACAGGGACTTCCTTGAAATGTGCTTTATTTTATTTTATTTTATTTTTGCCTCTTTAACTCTTCATTTCCTTTTCATTTTCAAGATGAATGATTTTGGGATCAAGAATATGGACCAGGTGGCCCCTGTGGCTAACAGTTTTCGAGGGACGCTCAAGGTGAGTGAGTCTTAATTACAGTATTTTACCAAGTGGAAACCTCCATCTCTAGGAGAAAAAATATTGGCCTTGTCCCAGAAGATAGATAGCGAGGCCTTTGTAGTTCACCTGGCTCCTTCCAGGTGAACAAGTCCTGTGATTCTCAGTCTGACAGCTGAAGGAGCTCTCTGTCCTGCATTTTTATCTACTGGGGAGTCTCCTTGAGTGGTGAAAAGGCTGTTTATGAACTGCTGTGAAAGAAGTAAGAAGAATTATTCACAGCTGCTGCTGCTTCCACCAGAAGGAGTGACACCCAGGGGTTGCAGGGAGCCTGTTCTCACTGAGAGCAGAGAAATGGGCCTATTTATGTAAACTGAAAAACAGATTAAAGATCAAAGAGCCTGCCTGTAGTCCCAGCAGCTTGGAGGCTGAGGCTGGAGGATGGTGAGTTCAAAGCCAGCCTCAGCAAAAGCAAGGTGATAAGCAATTCAATGAGACCTTCTCTCTAAATAAAATACAAAATAGGGCTGGGCTTGTGACTCAGTGGTCAAATGCCCCTGAGTTCAATCCCCAGTACCGCCGCCTCCCCCCACCAAAAAAAGATGGAAGAGCCTTTTCCACTGTGGAAACATAGCTCATGTCTCTTCTATCACAATTCTTTTTGGGGAACATTCTGTAGCCAAGCTGGTAACTTTCCATTTGGTTTCTCCAAATGTGAGTGACAAGGTGTGATTGTATTTGTACAGTAAGCATGTTTCAGAAGCTGTGATTTTAAGGTTGGCCTCCTCAATGCTGTGTCTGGGATGACAACGATGTTCTTTCTGGTGTGTTATATTTTCTTTTGTAAATCACCAGTGAGGTTATTTGCCTGCTATAGCATCAAAAGCCAGAAGTCGGCACAGGTATTTCTGTTATTATGAAGACCAATAAATTTCAGAGAGTTTTCATGTGTGATTTGGTGCAATGTTTCAAGCCAGGCAGAAGTGCTGTAGAGATTATGGTTATTGAGTTGCAACCAACACCCCTAAGAAAGTCCTTCTATGAACTAAAAGAATCTGATGATGCATCTGAGGTCTCTGGATTCGGAAAAGAAATAGTCATTGCTGAAATTTGTGTTGAAACACGAAGCGCAGATTTGTATTGTTCTTTGGCTTCCTGATTTTAAAACAAGAACTTACAGTCCGGAAAAGCACTTGCTAGCGGCTTGGGCAATGCTAGTGGGAATTTTTAACATCTATGGGACATTTCACCAAAATTAGCTGTGCTGTGAAGTCATTTAGGACTCCGGATGAGTATTTTGCCCTTGCCTGGTTGTTTCTCACCCCAGGTCTCAGGCAGTCAGGACATCACCTCTTGGGGATTGGGGCTTTAGCGGGCTGGGCTCCAACTTCTGCCTGCCAGCTTTTATAATGCGTCATTCACTGTTCTGCATTCTGGAAAAAAAAAAAGCGCACAACTGACTTTATTTGTAAATGTGTTACACATTTTTTTATTGATGACTCAACAGATGGGTCATTGTGTTACACATAACATGGGATTTCCAGAATATGTTGGAAAAATAGAACCTTTCTTCACGTTTCTCCCCACAAGTTAGGCAATGACAGTGAAGCCATTATCTGTTATTTAAAAGTGTGTCCTCCATTAAAGACTGTGCTAGAGGAGAGGCTCAGCCCTCCACACAGTGTGTCTCCCCTGCACTGTAGCAAGTTGAACTTTAAACCTGTTTCCTTCGGAAATCCTTCTGCGTATGGATGTGTAGGTGGTTCTTTTTAATAATTCACTTCACTGTCATAAAATGAAACCTTAAGGAATCTTGGCACGTGTTACTATTTTCTGAACCATTGAAACCAGAGGAGGATCGACCTCTCTATTTCCATTTAAATTGTTTCATGGGGAACATTGCCAGGAGCATGCTTCCAAAGATATTCCAAGATATCTTTTTTCCAAAGATAAAATGTAATAGTTAGATTGTCAATTTTTATTCCGTTGTTTTTCATATCCAACCCACCTGGTTGAATTTCCCCCAACCTAACAGGAAAGCCAGGTGCTTACAGAAGGGGTCTTAAAGTTCCTCCCAGCCTAGTCCCAAGATTCTGTTGTTTTAGAATTTTTTAATTTGTTAATTTAAGTTGATTAGACCATGAAAATAAACTCCTTGCCATTCTGATTCTGTGAGGTTAATTAAATAATCCAGAATAAAATGGAATTCTTGGGTCAGTCTGACCATAGGAAGTCTGAGTAGTGAGTGGTTAATTGCGTGTGTTGTTTTATAATTGCCAGTTTAATCAGGGTGTATCAGTAAGATCACCCCTGGACCACTTTTAAAGTGGGTAATTAAATAAGCTCCTCTTGTATTTCCATTTTCTTTTGCATCTCTTTCCACAGCGCCAGCCAGCCTTTGACACCTTTGATGGGTCTCTATTCGCGGTTTTCCCCTCTCTAAATGAAGAGCAAACACTCCAAGAAGTGCCCACAGGCTTGGATTCTATTTCTCATGGTAATTTCTTCCTTAGATTTGAGACAAACGGTGCATAACTTCCCTAAGTAGTTCAGATGATAAAGAGGGTGATACTTCAGAAGCAGTGAATGTTACTAGCTTGAACCTTGGGTGTGAAAAGCCTGGTAGAAGACCTGGACCTGGGAGAGGACAGGTTTCCTTTTTTTCCCTCTAGTACTGGGTACAGGTGCTCTCCCCATGAGCTGCATCCCCAGACCTAAATCTGGTGAATGCGACCAGACCAGACGGCACCCCTGTGAGCTTCTGTCGGGCAACTGCAGGGAGCCCCTGTGGTTCCCACTGTGGGCGTCTCCAGCCCCAGCAAGCACTTCCTCATCTGCCCTGCCAACAAAACACAGAAAACATAGACATTAAAATCCACCCCAGCTTTTAAGTCTGGGCTCACATTGTTAGTTAAATCTCCACCTCCGCCCCTTCGCCCCTCTGTTTTAGGGACAACAAATTATTCTTGTTGATCTTTACCGATCTGATTTGTCTCTGTAGTTCTTGGTGTCATTACTTATTGTTTTGAAAGGACTGGCATGGCAGATGATCCAGGGCTGGCTACGAGCATTCCAGCCACTGCTGTGTCATGTGAAGAAGGTGCTAGAAGATGCAGCCCAGGACATTAATTAAAAGCATATGCTTGCATTAGCATAACATCATGTGACTGTCACTTATCATTCTTGAAACTTCTGAGAGCACGCCGAGAAGATTGTTTTTCATTTAAAATTGAAGGCTGGCCCACTTCTTGGTGCCAAGTTCTGCCTCAGATCATGCCAGGTGCCCCTGCCTGCTGCTTTGTTTAATGGACAGAACTTCCAAATTGTGTATTTAAAATCCCTTGTGCCTTTTGACCAAAAACCATACAATTTCACCTTTTTTTTAAATTTTAAATGGCATTTTATCTATTCATGTGAAGCTTTGCAAAATAGAATACATTTTATTTTAGATTTTTTATTTTTTACTTTTTTTTGGTGAGTGCAGTCCTGAGACATATAATGATTTCTCAATTTCAGTTAAAAACTTTTGTTTCTGTTTATGCTTTTATTGTTGTTCCTGGGACCCTTTGCGTGCTAGGCAAGCACTTCCCGCTGAGCTGTGTCCCTGGCCCCACGATTACACTCCTTTAAGGAATTGTGTCCAGGTTTGGGATCAGAGTTGTTCTTTCCTGAAGTCGGATCCCTGTGTCAGTCCCCCCTGGTGTCACCCCTGAGGCCCTCACCTGCCCTGGTTTCTTTCTAGACTCTGCCAGCTGCGAGCTGCCTCTGCTGACGCCCTGCAGCAAGGCCGTGATGAGTCAGGCCTTAACAGCCACCTTCAGTGGCTTCCAGAAGGAGCGCCGGCGTCTCGGCATTCCAAAGAGTAAGTGCCGGGTGTCTGAGTGCAGCTGACCCGGGTGTCCAGGGCCAGCAGAACTGACCCCGGGTTGAGGGGTGTTAGGAAGGGTAGCAGCGACTAGTTACCCCGAGCCAGTTTGTGCTCAGCCAGGCCTGCTGCACCCCCCCACCCCCCCTCGTCAGTGTCTTGGAACTTACCTGCCTCGTGGCGTGGCAGAGTCTTGCTCAGCCGGTGGATTTGGGTCGGTGTCTGGGCTCCATGAATAAATCCGGGCCACCCTAGTCCCCTTTCCGGTCTCTTCCCCTGCGTCTTCCTCACGTCTCCCGTCCCTTGCAGACCCCTGGCTGTGGAATGAGCAGCATGTGTGCCAGTGGCTCCTCTGGGCCACCAGCGAGTTCAGCCTGGTGAATGTGAATCTGCAGAGGTTCGGCATGAGCGGCCAGGTGCTGTGCAACCTTGGCAAGGAGCGTTTTCTGGAACTGGCACCTGACTTCGTGGGTGACATTCTCTGGGAGCATCTGGAGCAGATGATAAAAGGTACAACTGAGTGACTTGCTGGCCATCGTGGGGAGGGAGGCCTGGGAGCAGGAGGGGTGCGTTTACCTCAGGGTCACCGTTGCAGATGACACTGCCTCAACACCTGCCGTGAGTCGAGGACGTGGAGGTGACCAGAGGTCTTCATTCCACTTGGGGAGGCATGTGGCGAGTACCAGGGAGTAACGCCACAGGGCGGCAGCCGTAGTCATGGAGTCCTGCCATGCCAGATGGCACTCACCACGGCAGCCCCGGTGGACGGCTGCATGGGCCAGCAAGGATGCCCCGGCTCTCCCAGCCCCTGTGTGGCCTTCCTGAAAGATCAGGGAGCCTTTTTGGAGACAAACTCTGTGAATTTCCCAGTAACTTTCCTAAGTCCAAAGGACATCCAGCAGAGAGCTATTTTAGGAAGAGAGGCGTGTTATGTGTTTAAGCAAGTGATTGACACCTGTCTATCCACTGATAGTATTTTGCAGACACTGACCACTGATCAACAGAGATCTCACCAGATAGAGAAAGTCATGACCAGAACTTACCAGCAACACCAGAGTTTAAAGTGCATTGTTTAAAAAGAAAACAAAAATTTAATCGAGGTTGTTCAAGTTAAAAATAATAAGAAAATAAGCACATGTTGAGTTTGGGGAAATATTCTTTTCTTAATGGATTTTAAACATATCACATTTCAACATCTGCTAGAGACTCGGAACCTTAAAAAGGCCTAAGGTTCACCTGCCAGCTCATTCTAGTCACGACGTCTGAGGGCCAGGGAATCTTATTTGTAAAGATGCCCAAGTTTCCTCTGAACTTGGACAGGTCTGCCAGTTTCTGGTGAGCCTGTTTATTTGGCGAGTTGGACCTGCTCTGCCATCACGGGGGCCTGTGGTCTTGTGTGTCCCTGGAAAGGAGTGTGGCCGAGCGCAGACCCTTTCCAAGCTCTCGGGTGCTCCCGGCTCCCTGGGCTGTGCGCCTGCTATGCCCTGGCCATGCCACCTGGTCTGGACGCTTAGGCCTGAGCCTCACAGGGGCAGGAGCCACATCCATCTCGTTAATTCACCGTACCCCCAGCCCCTCACGGACGGGTATTCACAAATGTTTCGGTGTTTCTTGAGTGTGGAAGTAAAGTAAACACACATTCAGATCATCCCAGCTTTGGTGTCGAATTGGACTTTGCCGATGACATCATCAATTTTGGAACACTTACTAACATTGTTAGGGAAACGAATTGCTCTCTGTAGATTTCTGAACGTCACAAAGACACACGGGGTGCGGTGGGATGGAAGGGCAGGTGCTAGATGCATGGGGTCATTCTGGGTCACCCATGCGACAGGGTTCAGAAGGTAACTTCTTTCTTGTGTGGTTTTCGCCTGTTGATCATCTTATGTCTCCTTTGCATGTTTTCAGAAACCCAAGAAAAGACAGAAGATCAGTATGAAGAAAATTCACACCTCAATTCAGTTCCTCACTGGATCAACAGCAACACCTTAGGTCAGTCCAGTTGATTTTGTCTTTAGGTTTGGTCCTGGGTATTCCTGGTAGACTTAGGCTCCAATGGAAGCTGCATGGGGCAGCCTGGGCCTGCACTGTCCCCTGGGGTGGCCACACCTGTGTGTTGAGCTATGAGTGGTTAAATGTGGCTGGCCCACGTTGAGATGTGGAGGATATAATGCACCCCAGTTTGCAAGACTTACTATGAGGTAACATAAAATCTCCCCGACGATCAGACCACATTGATTACATGTTAAAAAGGTAATTGATACATTAGGTCAATTAAAATGGAAAATTAGCTTCTCCTGGCTCTTTTTTAATGCAGCCACTAGAAAGATTAAAGTCGTGTAAGTGGTTCGCAGTCACCCATGGGTCAGGGGTGGTCCAGGCAGTTGGCAGAGGGGGCTGATGTCTGGTCGTTGGCTGTTCCTCTAGTGGAAATAAGTCAGTGGGCACAGGATGTGCCGAGCAGCCTCAGCTTGCTCTGAACTTGGGAGTTGAGATGGTCATCGTGGAGGCAGGGTCCTCTGGTCACTGCTTGGTGGGAGGGAGGTCACAGGGAGGGCTGCAGGGTGCAGTGCCACAGGTGGTTTGCCCAGGGCTGGCTGTCATGGTGATACTGACTTTAACAGCCTGGCTGTCTCGTCCTTCTGTCCAGGTTTTGGCGTGGAGCAGGCTCAGTTCTCAGTGCAGACGCAGAATTACCCCAAGGGCAGCCTCCTGGACAGCACGTGCCCCTCGTCTGTGGCTCCCAGCGTGCTCAGTTCTGAGCAGGACTTCCAGATGTTCCCCAAGTCACGGCTCAACACCGTCAGTGTCAACTACTGTCCCGTGGGTCAGGACTTCCCAGGCTCCAACTTGAATCTGCTCACCAACAGCTCTGGTAAGGCCAGAAGCACCCTTGGCTTCTTGATAAATGCGTCCTGTGTTTAGCCATTGGAGAAGGAGGTCAAAGGACGTTCACATGCTCAGTGACTTTGTGACAGGCAGGCTCCTGGTGTGTTGGAAACTCTGGAGGCTAAATTCCCCCACCCAATGGGATATTTCATGGGAATAATGTAAGAATGTGACAGATTTTTTTTTTTTTTTAATACCAGGGATTGAACTCAGGGGCACTCGACCACTGAGCCACGTCCCCAGCCCTATTTTGTGTTTTATGTAGAGACAGGGTCTCACTGAGCTGCTTAGCACCTCGCCATTGCTGAGGCTGGCTTTGAACTCACGATTCTCCTGTCTCAGCCTCCCTAAGTGCTGGGATTACAGGCGTGCGCCACCGCGCCCGGATGACGGATTTCTTGTTGAGGTGAACATATAGCATACAAATCTCAGGTTGTACACAGGTGGAATCTGTGCGTATAAGTTCATCTGTGTAACAGCTGTTCAGATAGAATTAGGAACGTTTTTAGCACCCCAGAGAGTTCTCTCATACTCCTTCAGTCATGGCATCCTCACCACAAGAGGAAGCCAGTCTGGCATTGTGTCATCCTGAATGAGTTTTTGCTGTTCTCCATAAATGGAATCATACAGCATGTTTTCCTTTGAGTCTGTCTTGCTAATATGTCTGAGCTCCATTCATCCTGTAGCCATTTGTTCCTTTTCATTGCTATATAGTATTCCATCTCTGGGGCTGTGCTTGATCCATTCTCCTGTGGATACAGCATGATTGTGGATGTTAGGATAGGCCTAAGGAATAGGCCTCTGAGTTTGAGAGCATTTTGAGGGGCCCAAAGGACTCTGCAGGGTGGGTGACCAGTGGTGATGCCACACTTGTACCCACCTATGGCGATTACCCAGTAGCCCTGGACTCTTCCCACATCCCGGGGACTCAAAGCATGTGCTGGGCTGTCTCTCCAGGGAAGCCCAAGGACCATGACTCCCCTGAGACTGGCGCCGACAGCTTCGAGAGCTCCGACTCGCTGCTGCAGTCCTGGAGCAGCCAGTCCTCCCTCCTGGACGTGCAGCGGGTACCTTCCTTCGAGAGCTTCGAGGATGACTGTAGCCAGCCACTCTGCCTCAGCAAGCCGACCATGTCCTTCAAGGACTACATCCAGGAGAGGAGCGACCCGGCCGAGCAAGGCAAGCCAGTCATACCTGCCGCAGTGCTGGCCGGCTTCACAGGTGAGCCTGGAGCCCGGCCTCCGGCCGTCCCACCCCCACCTCCATCCAGGCCTGGCCGCCGTGTGCCAGGGTCCAGGGGGTCTCCAGGGGAAGCCTGCTGTGTCCACACTCACCTCGTATGCCTGGCTGGCGACACCCCTGGGCCTCGGGGGGGCGGCCTGCTCTACAGAGCCGGGCCCTGGGGAGGATCCAGAGCCACACCCTCCACCTGGAGGTGGGAGAGGGAACAGGCCTCCAGAGTCCTGGGCCCTGAGTCACCAGCGGCAGGATCTCCAAGAATGTAAACTGGCCCAGGAGGAGCAGCTGAGCCCGCCTCCAATGATACCCAGGCTGTTTACCTTTCCTTGCCTCCAAAACCATCGACTCTTAGTTTTCAGGTTTGGGTGGGAGCCAGTCTAGGCAGGGGACAAATATTAAAGCCATTTTTAGAACCAGGTATTTCCAATACTGGAGGAAAAATACCAAGATTTTTTGTTTTCATTAAAACAAAATTTATGTGTTCTTTAAAAAATATATATACACACACACATATACACATATATGTGTATGTGTGTATATATATTACTATTTTATAGTTATATATATGTGTGTATATATATATTACTATTTTAACCATATGGAACTACTTAAAAAAACAGGAGATTAAAATGAGGCTACATGGGCCTCCATGTATTCAAATGCACTGCAGTGTGTGAACCTGGGGCAGTTCTCATACCTGAAGGTGCAGGGCCTGGTAGGGAAAGGCACAGCCTGGTGCAGGTCCTCTGTGTTGGTAGTAACACTAGCTACTGTGCGTCAGCTGCTGCTCTGGGTGGGAACTGGGCCAGGGCCTGTGGTGGAGGGCAGCCGCGCGAGGTGTGGTATGAACCCACAACTGAGATGGGGCAGAGAGGTGGGCAGCTTTGGACGGTCACCCAGGTGTCCCAGCTCGCTGGCTCCAGAATGCTCGTCCTTAGTGCTTTGAGGCCTTTTTACATTTGAGGGGATCGCTGTCTGGTGGGGAGGGTGGGCTTAGGAGCAGAAGGTCTAGGCTTTCCCTCCCTCCCCCTCCCTGGGCGGCATGTGGTCAGAACAGAGTGCTGGCCTGCGAGCCACAGCTTTAAACCAGGCCTGTGGGGATTCGGGCTTCATAGGCTGGTGGTTCTGAACAGCAGTCAAGAAGGAAGGTAGCTGAGTGCTCATGCCAGGTCGGCCTCGCCGTCCAGTGCTCTCTCCTGAGCCACGTACCCACCGTCATGAACAATGTGCTCTTTCTGTGATGAAACGTCCCCTCTGTGGCCCCCACCCTGCCCCGCTGAGTGTTTCTAGAAATAAGCCTTCATGCTTCTCCCAGAGGAGCAATTCAGCAGGGAGAGGGTGGTGAATGCCCTGGACTTTCTTCCCCAAAGTGAACCCACCAGTCAGGGAAGAGCATCATGGCCGAGCAGCCCTCTCCTCCAGCAGTGGGAGGTGTAGAGGGACAGCCCCCTTTGGTGTCCAGCCTCATCCCCCCTAATGAAGCATTTAGACTGTCCCCACCATGTATGCCAGCTGTGTCCCTCGGGCTCTTGGAGGGTCACTGTTTTCCGAGCCTGTGAAGTGTGTCATCCGTCCCCCTCTCCCCACAGGAAGTGGACCCATCCAGCTGTGGCAGTTTCTCCTGGAGTTGCTTTCAGACAAGTCTTGCCAGTCATTCATTAGCTGGACGGGAGACGGATGGGAGTTCAAGCTTGCTGACCCGGATGAGGTATGGCCGGAGTCCTGGGAAATCCCCAGGCTCGGAAACCTGGTTCGCCATGCTGAGTTCCCCACTCCATCCTCGGAGCCCAAGGAAGGGCTCCTCAGATCCCCTCTCCACAGCAAAGGCCCCACTGGAGCTTTTGCTTTGATGATAAACCTATCAGGTGTCCTTCAGGGGCCTCTGTCCATGGACATTGGACAGACTTCCCAGACTTGCTGTTGTTGGGTCAGAAGCCTGAAGCTGCAAACCCAGACTCCCCCTAGGTGCCTTAGGAGACTTCTCTTTGCCCCTTGGGGGGATCAGCTTCTGGTCACCCCAGCCCTGGAGGGTTGGGAGCAGGGCTCCCCCCTGCAGAGGGCTGTGGGCAGACATGTTCAGACAGCCATCGAGAAGCCATCCACCTCTGGCATTGCAGAGCACAGCCTGTCCCTCCCAGTCCCTTGGGAAACAAGCACCAGGGAAGGAACGTGTCACTAGGCTCAGAGTCCTGCTCAGAGAACCCCAGGTGGTGGTGACGCCAACCGTTCCCTGTCTCGGGCCCTCCTGGTTGGGGACCCTTGGCTCCCGGGAGGTTTTGCTGAGACAGACCTAGGCCTGAGGCAGGGACGTCACTCACCCACGTGCAGAGAAACAGCCCAGGAGAGACACAGTGGCCCTTGCGTATGTATCAAAAGACGACTGAGCCTCACGGGGCCTTGTGTAGTTGGCAGGCTCTGTAGGATGAGCCTGCGTCAGAGTCAGAGTCGGGAAGCCATCATTCACTGTTTGTGAGTTGACAATTTAACTCTTTTCCATCTCTGTCCACCAAAGGTCGCCCGCCGGTGGGGGAAGAGGAAAAATAAGCCCAAGATGAACTACGAGAAGCTGAGCCGAGGGTTACGCTACTACTATGACAAGAACATCATCCACAAGACGTCAGGCAAGCGCTACGTGTACCGCTTTGTGTGTGACCTCCAGAACCTGCTGGGGTTCACACCTGAGGAACTGCACGCCATCCTGGGCGTCCAGCCGGACACAGAGGACTGAGATCTCTGACACCGCCCTGAGCTGGCCCGGGCCCGGGACTGTGAGTGGGAAGCCCAGCCTGACCGGCTGCTCCCTGGACCCGGGAAAGGCCAGATTGAACCTGTCCCTGTCCAGGAAGGTCGCCAAGAAGTAGTGGCCTTATTTGATCCCAGATCCTGCCTCTTCAGCAGGGTGTCCCTGGTGGCAGAGGGGCCTACAGCTGGGCAGGAGCGACTTTAATGAATGTGGTGGAGATGGAGACGCCGGGGCCACCCTGGCTCTGTGCAGCCATGTGGCAGGGAGTCTTCAGGATTCTCCAGGGAGCGTGCATGGAGATATAGACATTTAAATGATTTTTTGGCCTGTTGCAAGCAGGAGCAGCGAACCTCTCTGTCTAAGAGAGCTGGGAGGGAGGGAGGCCAGTGACCACGCCATTTCAGAAGACAGTTTGTGTATATTATTGTAATCTTATCATTGTTATCCAAATCCTCTAACAGTTCTATTTAACAGAAATTGTATATTATAATTTAAAGTAATTATATAACTGTATTTGAGATAAGAATGCAGACATCCAATATTTTATTCCATTTTTTCCATAGCACATGCGTCCAGCATTTTACAAAGATTTTCTCTGCCCACGCGGCAGATGAAAGAGTTGTTAAGTGTATATTATCTTCATCTGATATACCTACAGGAACAAGGTCTGAGGGGTAACCCCTGGTTTTTGTTTTTCTGTTGTTCGTTCGTTTTGTTTTGGTTTTGCCATGATTCCTACCTGGCAAGGACTTTGTACACTTGGATTTTTTATAAGAAACTTAATGTTATTATCTGGGGTACATCTCTCTGCTTTTCCTTGAATTGTAAAGTAAAAGCTGTAAAGCAGTATTTTTCTTGACAAATGGCATATGTCCCCCACTACTGTGCATGCCTTAAAGCGGTTTATACACAAATGTATTTTATTTTTTATTGTCACCGTGTTTCCCCAACAGCTGACCTCTCCTGGCCAAACCTTTCCTTCCTGTGCCCCAAGTTATTCTGTGTGATTAAAATAAGAATACTATTTTTGGAAATATGAGACTCCTTTTCAGAGATCAGGAGGGATTTATGTAGCAGCTATTTTTACTGCAAAAGTAATTCACTGGAAAAAAATGTAATTTGTACGAAAGCTTTATTTTTATCTCAGCTCCATGTAATGCACTGTGTAGAGCTGAAGGGGCGGGCGGGTGGGGAAGGGGCTTCTGTGAACCTTGAATGCAGTGAGGCATGGCTGCACCGATGTCACCTGCCGTATCTTGGACCATCCTGGATATTATGCTTTCCTTTCTGCTCAGTGTCATCAGCAAGATCGTTTCTTCTTTCTTTATTTTTTTCTTGGGCATGGCATACCCAGAAGCACAGAGAGTGTCAGCAGACAGAAAAGAATCCATTGGAATGGATCATCGATCCTGGCAAAGACTTCAGGAGCACATAGGTCCACTGTGTAGTCCTGGCCTTTATAAGTGATCCAGCCACATTGACTTCAGAGTCAGACGGACTTTCCTAGCAGCATGGCCTTGGACCAGTGGATGACATCCCTGAGGCATCGCATGTGATGAAATCACAGGACAGACACCAGGCGAGCTGGGGCCAGCAGAGCCAGCCTGTGGCGACTTGACCGTCGCACTCAGAAGAGACGGTTTTCAGGACACTTACGCATAGGATGGTTTTTTCAAGTGGGACCTATTTGTCACTGGAACATCTGTTTGTAATATAAACAGACGTGACTAAGAACATCTTGCTGCTGAAAGAAATCATAGCCGTTGGCTCGATTTAAATGAGATTGAGCTATGTGCAATGGCCAGTATTACACTGGTTTTTATCAGCAGAGATGGGCAGTTTCATGTGGTTCAGCCTCAAGTTATGGAAACAAGTCCCGGGAAGCTTTTGGCATGGTAATGAATGAGTCTTAAGTATAAAAATTTTGTAATTTGGCCTTTTCTTTCTCAAGTAATAAAGTATTTGGTTTATGTAAACGTCTCTGTAATATTCCTCACCGTCTCCACCCCAGCATCCGGAGCTGGAGCAAGGCTTCAGGGCTGGTAACCCCATCTGTGCCTGCACCTTCCTATCACGGGTGGGCCTCCCGTCTCTAGGCCTGGTTTCACACTCGAGGTAGCCGAGAAACCCAGCTAGGCGAGAATCACAGAGCCCATCCATAAGGAGTTCCCAAAAAGTGCTCCTTCGAGAGAAAAATTCTTTTAAGACATTTATAACAGGGATAATGCAGGTGTCTCGTCTTTGAGAAGAGACTGAAGGGTGTTTATGTTAAGGACAGGACTTGAGGCACAAGCACATCTGTAATTTGAGGCCAAGGTGCTCCTATCCCCTCACTGGAATTCCGACACAGGGACGGGAGCCAGAGAGGATGGAGATGGTCCAGGACACATGTTCCTGTTCCCAGGACTCCACACCCTGGGCTGCCAGGCTCACGGCACCTGCCTCTCCCAAGGGAATCAGCAGACCATTCACTACACCTGCCTTTGGGAACCATTTCAGAAGTTAAATGTTAAAATATGAATAATGTACTACATATTGGCATATACATATACAATATAATTAAGAGTTATTTTAAATGATCATGGCATTCCATATGTTTGCAAATCTCTTTACTGTCTGGCTTAGTAAGATTTCTGTCCACTTGTTTCTGCATTTAGTCTGTTCTGACATATTTTGATAAGTATATGAAGGAAATCTGGCCTCAAATAAATAATGGAAACAGGGAGGGTCATTTAATAGCTGTGTCCGATAGTTGTGGGTAAGCTTTTATACGACGGCAAAACTTACACTTAAACTTACACTTGGTGATTTCTTAAATCTTAATTGCAACTGAGATATGAAACCATGTCAATAAATTTTCTTAAGATTACACTGAATTCCATTGGTCTGTCTTGCCCTTGGAATGGATCTTTTACACATAATGTGATTTTGTAATGTCATATATATTGGTCATTTGGAAAAATATTGCTTCAAAATGTTGACACATTTCAGTATCGGATGATCATAGTAGTTGCTTTAATGTCACCATCAATCTTACCAGGCTCACAATGACTAACAAATTTCCAAGAACTTACATCTTTATTTGGAAGTTTAGATTTTATCATTGGCCATAAATCTTCCCCTCAATTGTTTTCTTTGAAGTGACAGTCTTGTTTCAGTAATTTTTTAAAATAAACCCACTAAGTACCTAAGGCTGAATAGATAAAATTGGACACTTGTTCTCTCAGGTCAAAATGGTGCCCATGAAGAAAGTGGTTAGTTTAGCTTGTAACTCCACACAGATGCCTCTCCTTGGGATAGTCACCACTTCCCTATGCAACAGGTTTTTCATTTTATTGCACAAAAATTAAAAAGATGATGTTCTGTTAGTAAAATTAGATTTTACTGCTTCAGCAAAGACATTCTTGAGTGAAACTGATACGTAATATAAATATACATATATATAACATTAATTCATCAAGTACATGATGTTGAAGAATGTGATGACTATTGTCCAGTTCAGTGCCTCTGCCCCCGCCCAGTTCATGAGGCACCAGTACTCTCCCCAACCTTTGCACAATCACTGCCAAAGTCAGCCCGGTAAAGATATGGCAAAAAGTAGTTCTGTGGACCACACTTTGAGAACTATTCTGGAAAGGAGAGAGGCTTGCCTAGAACAAAAGGGGTGGACCTTGAGGGGAGTAGGGAAAATTAGACCTGGCTCTTTCTGGAATCCAGTATCCCTGTTTCCAGTTTTACCCTTTCACAACCAGAGGGTGCATTTTAAACTTAAAGCAAAAGGAATTGTCTACTATTCTGCATGATGAAGAAAAAGTTCCTCACTCAGGGTGAAACAAGCTTTGTCTTTCCAAGCCTTTTTTAGGAAGGAAATGTATATTTTGCCACAATTTTTGGCAATTCAGATTTAAATTCAGTTATAATTGTCTGTTTAATACATGTGTTAGTTTTCTGTCACTAATACAAAATACCTGAGGCAATAAATTTTTAAATAGAAAAAGGTTATTTTGATTCACAGTTTTGGGGGTTTCAGTCCATGACTGATTGGCCTTATTGTGTTTTGTGCTTGTGGCTAGGCAGCACATTGTGGCGGTAGCTTAAGGTGGAGCAAAATCACTCATCCCATGACCAGGAAGCAAAGGAGGAAAAGTGGCCAAAGTTCCACAATCCCTGGCAGGGACACTCTCCCGGTGATCTAAAGACTCCCACTAGGCACCCCCTCCTAAGCCTCCACCCCCTCTCAGTAGTGCCTCCCTGATGACCACCCCTCTAACACATGGGCCTTTGGGGCACATTCAAGATCTAAACCATAGCAATATAACTGCACAACTTCTCTTCTAGGAACCATCTTATATAAGGATGACCTAGCTGGGAGAAGTACTGAGGGAGAGCTGCACTGAAATCATTCTAAAAATACAACATTCTGTCCCTTTTAAGATTGTAACTTTGTCCTGAAGGTATACAAAAGTTAACAGCTTTTACCACCTTACTATAAAATATCCAGTTCATTGCCTCCAAAACACCTAATAATTACTTTGAGAACATCAATGTATTTGTTGTAAAGACAAGCATCCATTGACACATTTTTAAAAAATATTTTTTAGTTATAGATGGACACAATTACTTTATTTTATTTATTTGTCTTTATGTGCTACTGAGGATAGAACCCAGTGCCTCACATGTGGCCCTGCCACTGAGCCACAACCCCAGCCCTCAATTGACACATTTTGCACTTGTAACCAATCTCAATTTATGATCATAGTCAATTAAAAAAAAAAAAAGGACGGGAAGAGAAATTAAATGTTTAGATATTTAGATATTGTGTCTTGGATCTTGAACGTCCCCCAGGGCTCACAGCGTGAATGTCCCCGATGCAGCAGTGTTCATAGGAGGGGCCTTTGGACAGTGCTCGGGTCATGGAGCAATCCATTGATGGATGGGTTCATAGCTTATTGGGTTTCAGGGGAGGGGCTTTGTTAGAAAAGCAAGTTGTCTCCCTTTGCTTTCCGGCCAGCACAAGTTGAGTGGCTTCCCTCCAACACACCCTTCCACCATGATGGGTAGCCTCACTATAGTCCTGAAGCCAGCAGGCCACGTGGCCACGGATGGAGCCTTAGAAATTGTGAGCCATAGTAAACCTTTACTCCTTTAAACTGCTATTCTCAGGCATTTTGTTACAGTGGCAGAAATCCGACTAATACACACAGAAGTCATTTTTCTTCACATTCTCAACACTGAGACCATGCCGAGATGAGGTCCAGGTGGCCTAGGTTCCAGCCTTTCCCCGGTGAGGAATCACTGAAGTTAAACTGCCCTTGGGCCACATCACATCCTGGCTCTTCCCAGGTTCTAGCAGGGCTGAGGGCCTTTGGGTGTCGGACACTCGTGGAAGATAAGGATTCAGAGTCTGATGGAGTTGCTCAGTGATGTGTGTAAGGCACGAGGCAGAGGGGGACAGAGGGGACAGCATGGGCAGTGAGTGTGGGGCTGGGTTAGAACTCTCATCAATTCTTGGCAAACATGAAGCCAGTCAGCAGTAGGTGTCATTGAGCCTTGGAGCCAGTTGAGCTGGCTCTTACCAGCTCTGTCATGCGTGCTGTGTGACCTGGGGCATGTGACCTACTTCCTCCCTGCCTCAGTCTCCCCTCCATAAAGTGGGGTGATTGGGCAGCTGTGGGTGGATTAATGTTGTGGGTGCAGATGGTGTGCACTTGGTAGCCCTGTGGGGAGCAACATTAAGGCACGAGCAAATGATGCCAGGCAAGGTTTGCTTAGCCAGAGGGTCTGCAGAGGAAACAGGGCTCCTGACGGCCACATCTCCATTTCTAGAAGAAGCAACCTGGTGCAAAGGTCAGCAATAAAACTAGTACCTAGCCAGGACCCAAAGCCTGGTCTTCTGTTTCCTAGTGTGGGTCTCTGACCACGGTAACTATGCCATGTGCTATGGTTTGAACGCCCCTTCCCAAACTCAAGTGTGGATTTTATGGCCACTGTGACAGTATTAAGAGGCAGGACATTTCAGAGGCGATTAGGTCATAGGGCTCTCTGGCCTCCTGAGTGGATCCCTGCTGCCCCTACGGGAGTGGGCTCTTTACCAAGGAGTTGGGTTCTTGAAAAAAGGGATGAGTTGGGGCCACTTTTTTCTGTCCATCGGGCACAGGTTACTTACCCTTCTGTGCTGTCGTGGTGCAGCCAATAGGCCTTGCAAGACCCTGGAGCCTTGAGCTTGGCCTTCCCATCCTCCAGCACTGTGAGACATGGACTCCTTTTCTTTATGCATTTTCCAGTCTGCAGCATTATCTTGTAGCTACAGAAAACAGGCTGCAGCACAGTTTGGTTTAAGTGATTATAAACGCTCCCCAAACGCTCCCCAGGGCCTCCCCCAAGCTTCCAGTTCCTCTCTCCACCAAACAGAGCAGCAGCCCTTGGTTTATGTTCAATTATGCATTAACTTCCCACTGAAAGAACACACAGTCCTGGTGTTCAGCCTCTGGCGGCCGCTCGCTGAGTTTGAACAGATGCAAGAATCTCATCATCTGGGCCAGATGTTAATCTGCCTTTCTGTAGGAGCAAAGCAGAAGGGTGAGACCTGAAGCAGAGTGGGGAAACCCCTAATTTTGTAATTGTTTTGTAACTCCTGGGCGGGCTGCAAGCGTGTTCGTTCTGCTTGAAATCTATCATGAGGGGAAAGACCATTTTTGGTCATAGCTGGTGTGATGACATCTTGGCAACAAGAATTGACAGGGTACTTGTTCCTTGTGCTGTGAGTAAGTGCCTCTCCCGGCCTCCCAAACTCATATTCAGATGGCAAAGCCGCCCGGGGTCACCACACCTCACCCTGCTGCCTATTTCTGAATCTCTGGCTTTTTTCTATTGCAATGAAGGCAACAGCTCAGCACGCACACGTGGTTTCTGCAGCATGGGTCAGACGTGGGGAATCACGAGTTCTGTGGCCCCAGACAGGCTGGGTGGGCTGGACGACCACGCGGAGGCAGGAAACGACAAATGGTAAGTAAAGAGTGGACTTTCAGGCAGAGGAAGAGTGTGTGCCATCTCTGCAGGAAGCCCACGCTGAGAAATGCCTTTCCCATTTGCTGGTAAACTTTGCCCCCTTTCATGATGGAAGAGGTTAGTTTTCATCACAAAGAGAACATGTAATTAATAATTGCAAAACGTGGGGCCGTTTTCCAATTCCGCTTTCATCTGTCATCCACTCATTCCTCTGTGTCATCGGGAGGCCAGCTGTACTACACCCATTTTGCACATGTGGAAACCGAGGCTTGGAAAGCAACAACTCCACCATGAAACCAAAGGGGCACATTCTGATGCATCAGTGGCTCCTGCTCGGTGGGGCCTGAGGTGCAGACTGTGGCTTGGGGTGGTGGGGAGCCTCTGTGGTCTGGAGCCCAGAGCTGCCTCCTCGACTGGGTCTGTACATCCTCCTAGGCACGGTAACCACCTTTCATCTCCCGTCTCTGGTGATGACCAGGAGGGCTGTGGAGCCCTGCTTCATCCTGCTCTGGGGATGAGGCTCCCCTTCATCATCCTAGAAATCAACACCGGCTCTATGATTCTCAGGTCCTCAGCAATCAGACTTCTTTTCTGGATGAAACCTGCAGGGGCCGGGGCTTCCGTCTTCCCAGTTGTGGAACAGGTCTCAGTGTGACTCTGGCAGCTGGGTAACATTTGTTCTTTATTTTTTCATCCATCCGAGGTGCATTTGCAAGTGGGTGTGGAATGGCAGCCACTGGGAATCTGCAGATGACTGAAAGCCAGGCCCTCCTTGTCTGCCGGGAGCTACTTTCCAGTGAAAGAATTTGGGAGGACAGAGGCAGAGGTGTGAGGCCCCGGGGTGTGGTGGGAGGCTCAGGCCTGCTCCCCAGCTGTGACTGTGGCTGGAGTCCACATCACTAGTTCCTCCCGGAAAGTGCTCACCACAGGGGCATCACAATAGGAGGCAGGAAAGAATCCACACTGCTGGAGGCCCGGACAGCTGTCCAGGTCCACAGATGTGCTGAAACGTCTAAGTCAGCCCTGCACTGGGGACGAACATGCACATGTACAAGTGCACACACATGCCCACTCACACCTGGGCACACACACCCGCGTATGCAACCCCCACCACATGCATCCAGGACTGGGGGGGCCTTCTGACCTCTGCCCCCAAAATGCCTCTACTGCCACCCAGCAGCAACTGTGGCTGCTCTGCTGCTGACAGACAGGGTGGGACAAGTCTGGGGACCCTGGATGCTCCTGGGAGCAACTGGTTTCCTGCCATGAGGGTCTCCACATGAGGAGGCCATGCACGTTGGCAAGAGGAGAATGGGTGAGGAGGGGCATTCTGCCCACCAGGGAGCCATGGGAAAGACTTCCAGGACACGTGACACAGGACACAAGCCAAGACATCTTAGGTGGTGCCAGGCCTGTGCTGTCACAGACCCTTTACCTGTCAGCCCTGGATAAACACCTGCGCAGGTCTTCCCTGCAGGACTCCGCAGACTTTCTGGAAAACCACAGAAACAGCGAGCCTCCTTGAGTTCCCCAGGAGACCATCAGAGGACATGTGCCAAGAAAACCCAGGAACCATGCAGGAGAAGGTCAGGAGGAGAGCCCACGGGGTGAGTGAAGGCACCTGCCGCAGGTCCAGAGGCTCCTGACCTTGAGTCTGTGGGAGAGAAGCAGAGGGAGCAGGAAAGGAAGGGGGTGCAGGACCCCCCAGGGCAGGCAAAGCAGGCTGGGCCGTTCAGGGATGCACCCAGAGCCACTTGCAGGCTTGACTCCACCCTCACAGCACATCTAGCCCAGGTGCCCTGCAAAGTGATTTTGATTGATCTCGTCTGGTTTAGCTACGTTATTTAGTAGGTGCTGCAATTGTTCCAATTGCTCTTATTGATACTTGATAAAGCATTGCAATTTTATGGTTCTATTTTAAAATATAGATGCCTTTATATAATTATCAAGGAATTATTTCCCCAACACTGAACCTTTTGTTTTATATTTGGATTTAAGTGAAATCACCACTACTATTTATACCATCATCTAAAATTGAGACCAAAAGAAACATTTAAAATAGTAAACACCATTTCTTTATGCCGTTAGCTCTTTTTACAAGCCTACCCAAGTAACTTAATGTTTACTTAAGTTTTGTTTTTAAAACCATTACAAAAACTTAAATAAAACATCATCAAAACTATATACTCTTTTTTATTAGTTTAATCCGAAATTGATAGGTTAAATTTATTGAGTTGATACCTTGCAACTATTTATTATTTTATATTTTTTTCTTAACCAATTTAGTTTTGGTTAAGATAATGTTTTGTGTTTAGTGCTTGTGAAGTTGATGGAGTCAGAAAGATGTTTTCCTTGGATTGCAAACACATACACGCTCATGCACAAACACTCAACCATGATGTAGACAAAGGGCCCCTATTGTTATGCTGGTACCTTTATTTATTTTAAAATAAAGTTGGAATTTATCAAATATTTTTAAAACTTAAGCAAATAAATGAAAAGGAAAAAGTGTGTAAAATTTGTATGTATACAAATATATAGAAATCACGTACACCCAGCAGGAGAGGAGCCTGCTGGTGGGACAGGGTTCCTGCAGGAAGTGCTCCATCCCAGGTGACACAGGCGCACACTTGATGAGGGTAGCTTCCCCAGAGGGGTGGGATGGAGAGGTGCCCAGACAGGAGTGATGGGGAGGCTGTTCCTACCCCTGGGCCCCAGGGAGGAGGGAGGAGCTCTGTTGTCTGAGCCCAGTGAGCAGCTGCCAAAGGATGTGGAAAATGGTCCCCACCTTCTCTCCTGTCCTCCCATTTGCAGCTAGTGCCCAGGCAGCCACCAGCC
>CM053409.1:114587550-114606848 GCA_028644305.1 Xerus rutilus
ACCTGCCTGAGGGCGCCCACCTCCCCAGGCACAGACTAGACCACCCCCAGATGCCCTTAGAAAATGCCTGTGAGAAATTCTGCTGGGGCTCCACACAAAACCCTCAACCGCCCTGTTCTTCAGCCTCCAGGACACAATCGCGATGGCCCCAAATCTCCAGGTCTCTGCCACCAGCTGACATGAAGCCCAGCTAGGACTCTGGTCCTACATGGAGGCCGAGCCCCAGGAGACCTGAGTGCTGTGGTCCTACATGGAGGCCAAGCCCCAGGAGACCTGAGTGAGACCTGAGTGCTGTGGTCCTGAGCCCTTCTGGGCCCTGCCCACCGCTAGATCCCGGCCGCCTGCTCTGTCCCGGACTCACCAGCACCCCCTTCTGGAAGCACAGGCCCTCCTCGCCCTCCCAGAGCTGCGGCTTCACAGGATCCCATGCTACAGGGTGAGGGGAGGACTGGAGGCCCCCACAGGACCCTGTGGGGGGAGGGGGCCATTGACTTAGGAATAATCCAGGCCTGAGGGAGAGGGACAGGACCCTGGTGGCAGAGAGGCCCATGGAGCCTACAGAGGGAGTCACCAGGGAAAGCACCCCAGTCCCAACCTCCCTTGGTCCAGGCCTTCTTCCCACAGAACGTGTGGCCTGAGGCTCCTCCACGTCCTGTGATGTGGTCACAGGGGTCCCTGCAGAACTGCAAAGAGCAGGAGGCGGAAACCAGCACTGGTGCTCGCTGTGCTGGGTTTAATAGCATCTCCCTCAAATCCGTGTCCTTGCCAAAGCCACAGAGTGTGACCCTATGTGAAAATGGGGTCTTTGCAGGTGTGGTTAGTTGGGATGAGGTCACATGGATTAGGAGCGGCCCTAAATTCAATGACTGTTGTCCTTATAAAGAGAGAAAAGAGATACAAAGACACACAGGGAAGAGGCCACAAGCCAGGGAACACCAGAGGTGGGCAGCTCCCACCAGCGCCAGAGAGCCCCAAGGTCCCCGAGAGTTTCCGAAAGGAGCCAGCCTGCCACTCCTTGACTGCAGACAGAACTCTGGCATCCAGGACTGTGAGCGAATGAACTGCCACTGTGTCGAGACTCCCTGTCTGTGGAGCTTTATGTGTTACAGCAGCCACAGGACACTCATACAGTGCCACACACACATTTCCAACCCACAAGCTGGAGCCCACCCAGCCTGAGCCTGTGATTAAAAGCAACATTTACAGGTAGCTGGGATCTGCTCTCCACGTTGTCAAGGAGGCACCAATAACAAAACCAACAGAAGCATTCAACCCCTCCTGTCAGGTGTTAATTTTAGAAGTGGCCTTCTGGGGAATGTCCTATGAACTTGACTGGTGACATTGCTGTTTGAGCCTGGATCACTGCAGATACTGGGGGCAGGCAACCAGGGCATCTATTTTGTTTTGTAGCTCAGCAGGGGGCCCTGCTCTCACAGAACAGGTGCAGGACAGCTGGGGGTCAGATGCTGCTCCCCTCTCCCTCTCTATTCTCAGGAAGGTGTCTTTGAGGTGTGTTCCTGGAGGGATGCAGATTCTACAACTGATCTTATGTCCCTGCAGCCCCTCTCCTCTCTCCATGGTGGCTTTAAACCAAAGGCCCCTGGAAAAGGCCTTGTGGGACCAGCTGATCTGTGCACTGTTAATTGAGCACTTAGGGTGAGTAGCCTCACACGTGGGCCATGATGGAGGGGGCAGGTCCAAGGACATTTCTGAGGTGGCTCCTGGCCTCCATGACTGTGTGATCCTACTGGACCCAGAAGCACAGGACATGTGATGCAGAATGTAATTGAGTGCAGTCCATGGGCTGTCCGAGAGCAGAGGAGGGTCCAGGTCACCTGGTGGGAAATACCCCCTTGCCTTGAAGACCAACAGGGAGGCTGCATCCACGTTGCTGGTTCACAGCTGTGACCCTGTGTTCACCGGCACCTGCGGCTCATGGCAGGGGAGGCATTTCCTGTCTGAGGTGGGATGGGGTAACCCTCAGGATTTTCTCTGTAAGGGCAGGTGAGAGTCCACCAAGGGATCCAACCTCCTCCCTTGTGCTGTTCTCCTGAACAGGCTGACAGTCTGGAGGTGCTTCCTCCTGTCACATCCATCACTGAGGGAACACGAAACCTATTGCCACCAGCATGTAGACGTCAGGTACAGGGAGATGCAGCAGCTGGAATGGTTGGTCTCCTCAGTGGATGTCCAAACATCCATCAGAGATCAGGGCAGGGCACCTAGAAAAACTGCAGTTAGGCCGCAATTTATTACAAATGCAGAATTAAATTCTGAAATTTAATTCTTTCTAGTGCAAAACTTGTAAGGTTTTACAGCTTAAATTCTAGTTAAACATGATTCTGTAGTCTCCAATACCAGCACAAGGTTCAAGCCCAAAGGTCCAGAGTCTTTTTTAACATATATATTTTTGGATTTTACTGAGGCACAACACTGTACCTTGATCAAATCTTGGCTGTGCTTTTCAGTGACTCTTGGAATGAGAACTAGAGCATTCAAGCCCCAGCTGCCCCCAGTATCCCTTCTCTGTCCATTTAATCCCGCAGTCCTACAGGTAGCTGCCATTCTAACTTCTACGTTACTGAACTTCATATGGAGGCAGTAGTACACTATGGACCCTCCAGGACCTGTTTTCTTTTGTCCACATTAATTCTGTGAAATGTCCTTGCGAGAAACAAAGATTTGTTTTCTCATTGCTGCCTGCCATTCCTTCATGTGCACCTATTACACTTTGTTTAATCCATTCTCCTCCAATGGACACGTGCGTGGTGTCAGGCATGGAGCTGTTAGAAACACAGGCACTAGGATCATTTCCACCGTGTCTCCTACTGGCTGAGGCCCTCATTTCCCTGGAACATCTGTCTACCCAGAAACTGCTGAGCCACAGAGACACACATGTTTAGCCATGGCAGACACTCCAAGCTGTTTGCAGAGTTGAGCCTATTTACACTTGAGCCATGGATGCTCCAGGAGCTGATGTCAGCCCATTCTAAAGGTGCATGACTGTATTGTTCTGGGGGTCCAGCCTGCCTTTCATGGTGGCTAATCACATTGGAGCATTTGTTCATGTGTCAGTCATCTGGATATCTTCTGTTGCAGAGATCAGCAAATTACTCTGAAAAGGACTTGAGAGTAAATACCTCATGTGGTCTTATCCTCACTCTTAGGTCTGCAGGTGGTGTCAAGCAAAAGCAGCCACAGTCACTCGTGGCCGAATGGGCATAGCTATGCACCTGCAAAGCTTGTCTCTACCATCAGGCTCCCAAGGGTCTTCAGGACCTTAGTTTATCTCTGCCTCATTGTAAAGCTCCTGCTCAAGACTTGTACACAGTTTAACATTGGATTGTTATCTTTTTCTTACTGATTTGCACCAGTTCACCAGAAGTTCTGAATCTTGGGGTTCTATTCTTAATCATTGGTCATGCCTGGGAATGGAAAGAAATCCAGGCTGTTATATTGGACTGTGACCATAGCTCTGCCCTGGAGAGTTCCACATAAGGCCTATAGGAGATGAGACACTTGTCACGGGGAGCCTCCTTCTGATGCGTGCCCTGAGAGCACTGTCTAAATCCATCTTTGCCCAGAGCACAGTGGTGGCAAAGCTGATAGCTGCACCCCTGGTCAACCCCACCATGCCTGGAGTAGGCTGGGTAGAGAATGGTCCCAGCTTGTGGCCATGGACAGTTTCCAGAAGGAGCCTGTGCTCAGCAGTGACAATGTACATGCCACTGGTGATTCATTGAGGTCCTTTAGACCAAAAATGGTCGAGATTAAAACTTGTGGGACTCCTTTTCCATCATCAGCCAAGATCTTTTCAGGTTGGGCGCCAGATGTTTGGTCGCAGCAATTTGGGCACTAGTGAGGGGATTACTGTCTTTGCAGGGTAGAACCTTTTGTCACATATAAGCTCCCTAAGGAGCAAAAGCACATGGGTGCCAGGAGCCTGGGGATTGCTCTGCCTGTCATCTCATGTGAGCAGCATATTATCTCATCTTGCAGCAAAGGAACTGAGACTCCACTGCTTAAACGACTTGGCAAAGAGGAGAGAAGAGGTCATTAGCCAAGCCAGAAATGCTCTACTCCAGAGCTCATGCTCATTCATCCCTGCGGCTGTCCCCAGAGTTCTCCTTCATGTTAAGGTGGGGTTGGGAGTGCTGATACTGGACACCAGGTCAAGAATCCCACAGGATGGACCTAAATCAAGGTCAAGAGGGAATCAAAGGACTCCTCACCCAGGTCCCCAACAAGCTGGCAGCAAAGATGGTGAGAGTCCAGATTTCCCAAGACCAAAGTCTTCCTCACATGTCTTTTTATTTTTATGGATCATGCTGTTATCTGAAAAAAAAAATCTCAGCAATGTATTTTGTCTCCCCCACCCAAGTTTTATGCCTTGTGTCTGTAATAGCGTTGAGTGATGGAGATGCTCCCTATGCTGAACAGAGTCCATAAGAAAATAAGAAGAGGGTTGATGACTTCCTGCAAAGAACTGTTTCTTATCTTTTTAAAGTTCATGTTTTCTTTTAAAATGCAAAAGTAGAAATTCTAAGAAATGAATCAATCACCCATGACAGATAACATCTGAAAAAAATTAAGATACATTATCCATACGTATAGTTCTTTCTTTAAAAATGTTTCACATTGGTGTATAACAATGATAAATATTTATGGGATACAGTGTGGTGATTTGAGACACATATACCATGTGTGATGATCAAACCCAGGTACTCAGCCTTTCTGGCTCCTTAAACATTTATCATTTCTTGGTATTGAGAACACTCTAACTCCAGTTCTGGTTCTTTGTAAAATGTAGAATACATTGTTGTAAACAGTAGTCACATGTTCCTGTATTTTGACACCAGTTATCCAATGTCCCCCTATCCCCTCCTCCTACCCTCTGTGACCTCTAGTGACCACTGCTCTACTCTCTACTCCTATGAAATTAACTTCTTGGGCTTCCATGTTTGAGCAAGAACACATGGCACTTGTCTCCTATGCCTGGCTTAGATGCCCTCCAGGTTCCCTTCCCACCTCTCACACCCTCTCACGTCTGCCCCGGTACCAAAAGGGTGTTGGACACACAGACCCCAGCCAAGACCCCAACAACTGGCCCTTTTCCTGGCACAGTACGACAATCGGTAAACATCCAGTGGTTTCCTTTACAGATAGGCTCATCACAGAGATTTATCACAAGATGGGGAATTCTCTTTATTTCATCCAACTTGGCTTCAGAACATCAATTATCCCTAGAAATTTCCAAATATTTCCAAATAACCCCTCAGAAATGTAGGAAAGCTGTTCTCAGCCCCTCAGTGGGGAATTTATCAATTCCTGCATTGTTTATTCTTGGGCAATTAACAGCATCATTTCTGCAGAGAGGGCTCCGAGGGCCGATAAATCTGTTTGTGCCACGTCCCTAGCAGGGCCCTGCTTCTTTAGGCTGCTCTCATTCCATGCAGAGCTGGAGCTCCATTTACGGGAAGTTTGGGTAAACAGAGCTCTTGTGAGTAATTAGTACCCAATTAGGCCACAGTTCCACATCCCTGAGTCAGGCTTCTCTTTCCAACCTCTGGGAAGAATTAAATAGGTCAAGCCTCTGTTTACAAAGCAGGGCCCTGAGCTGCCTGCTCCGGGCATGTTCCCAGTACCTCCTGGGAGCTGGACCACCAAACAAAGATGCTCAATCTGTTGTTGGCCTTGGCTGCTAGGAAAACCGCAGGACTGCCTGCCTGCCCAGGGATCCGGGTCCTTCCTCTGCCTTTGCTCAGCCTGTGGGAAGCTCCACAGCCCACCAGCACCACCAAGAAGCCAGGGCCCGACAGAGGGATGGCAGGCCTGTCCTCTGAGTGAAAAGTTCAGGACGGTCCTTCCTGTCACCAACCCCATTTCAAATGACACCTGGCACAAAGGTCTTCCTTATCTCTTGTATTACAAAAATTTTTAGATATAATCATCCCTCAGCGTCCATGGGGTACTCATTCCAAGAACTCTCCCTCATGGATGCCAAAATCCAAAGATGTTCAAGACCCTTACATAAAATGGCACCATATTTGTGCAGAATATATATATATATTAGAGAAAAAGACATATATATATATATATATATATATATATATATATATATATATATTCTCTTGTACAGTTGAAATCATCCTTAGATTATTTATATTATCTAATACAATGTAAATGCTATACAAATACTTTTTTTTACTATATTCAGGAACAATGGCAAGAAAAGAAAGTTGATATGTTCGGCACAGAGACAATTTTTTTCTCAAATATTTTCATCCACAGTTGGTGAAATAGGAGGATATGAAAGGTGCAGATGGGATTGAGCAACTGTGTACAGGAAAGGTCAAAGAAGAACCCTATGAACAGCTTTGTGTTCACTACTTAGGTGCACAATTTTGCTCAACAATTTAAAAGGTTCACTTTAAATATTTCTGCACATCTCTCCTAATAACAAAGAGACTCTAATGCAAACGAAGTAACAGTGGAACAAGGAATTTATTTCATTTACTCACTTAATTGGAATGAAGGTGGTCACAGCATTGCTGGCTAGCCTTCTCAGGTCATAGGATCTGCAGACCTCTGCGGAGCAAGTGCTTGGTGATTTCTTTTTCTCTAATAAGTCTAGTTAGGGTTTCATCAATTCCATTGATTTCCACCCCAAAGAACTAGCTGTGGGTATCATGCATGTTATTATGATTTGTTTTTTCAGTTATTTTTATTTCCTTGATGTCTACTTTAATATATTCTCCTTTTGGGTTTTGGATTTAATTTGCTTTCTTTTTCCTTTTCTAGCCTCTTAAGATGGAAATTTAGATCTCTTCTTAGCTGTATCCTACAGATTTTAATATGCTGTATTCTTGTTCTTGTTTAGTTCAAAATACTGCTAATCCTTCTTGTGACTTCTTCCTTGACCCAGGGGTTATTTATAAGTATGTTGTTGAATTTCCAAATATTTGGGGCTTTTCCAGATTCCTCTGTTGTTGACTTATTAAATTCTCTTGTGGGGCAGAACATAAACTTTATATGATTTCAATCCTCTTACATTTGTCCAGGCCTGTTGTTGGCCCAGCCCAGGGTCTGCTTGGTGCACTTTGTACACGGTTGCATCAGCTGTTCCGCGTGGTCAACAGTGCTATATGAGTCTGTGTAAATCACCATTGAGCTCCTGTTTATTTGTCCTACAATAAGATGGAAAGCATTGCAGACCAACAACAACTGGGGTTTGCCTATTCCTCTCCTGCGTCCATTAGTCTGGGCTTCATTGCTTGTGTGCATGAGGAGTTAGGGCTCGAAATATCCTTCCTCGCCCCTGTTAGTGGCACTCAATGATGCATGTTTTTCTGATCTTAATAGAACCAGTCCTGCTTTCTTTGGGCTATTGTTTGCACAGGTCATCCATTTCTGTCCTTTTACTATTTCTCATGTCATGTTCAGAGTGGGTTTCCCAAAGATCACACGGATTTGTCTTTCTTTTAATCTTACAAGATGCTTTTTTTTTTTTAAATATTTTTTCAGTTGTAGATGGACACAATGTCTTTATTTTATTGCTTTGTATGTGGTGCTGAGGATCGAACCCAGGGCCTCACGCATGCGAGGCAAGCGCTCTACCGCTGAGCTACAATCCCAGCCCCTTACAAGATGCTTTTAATGGGATTATATAAACCACTACCTGTTGCATAATTACCAACATGGTTAAGTTGACATTTACTCTTTTTGTTTGTTTGTTTGGAACTATGTTTTCTTTTTTCCTCAATTTCAACTTTCTTTTGGAATATGTGTATCAATTTTTTACTATCCTATCTATATACTCTTGGATGATGAACTCTCTTTTGGTTATTCTAAGGTTTATAGGATCCCACTTTAATTGATCACAGATCATACATGAATAATATTATGTCACTTCATGTATGATGCATAATTCTTAGAATATTATGCTTCTATTTTTGCTTTCTCTCATGCTAGTATTACCATACATTTGATCATGTAATTTTGAGTCAAAACCATGTTTGACTGCTTTTGCCTTAAATATTCAAGCATCTTTTTAAAAAAATTTTTAACGTATTTTCCAATTTCTGCACTCTACATTCTTTCATATGGATCCAAGTTTCCATTTGCTCGTAGGTTTCTTATTCCTGTGGTTTAAAAGATTTGATTTAAATTTATCATGGCATAGGTTTCCTGGACATGAATTCTTGCAGTCATGTTTTTTTGAAAAGAATATTATTTAATTTCCACTTGCAAGGACTGTTTCCCATGCATGTGCTGCTCTAACAGGGCTTATTCCCTGGCTACCATCATTCATTAAGCATCGTTCCCTCGTCTTCTGGTGGGCATAGTCTGTGATACTAGGTCTGTAGTCAGTCCTGCTCTCTTCCTTGGACATGTACATTTTCTCTCTCTGTTTAGCAGTTTTCCTATCCCTGAGTTCTAGCTATTTGATGGTGATATTTCATCATAGCATGTGTGTGTGTGTTTCCCACCTGTGTTGAGTTCATTGAGACTGTTAGATCTCTAGCTATAATTTTCTTCAAATTTGGAAATACTCAGACTTTATTTCTTCAAATATTCTTTTGTCTCTTCTTGTTTGGGGATTTCAACTGCTGCTTTGTTACAAGACTTTCTATTTTTCCAGAAATCACTGAAGCTCAGTCCATTCTTTTCCCAGTCTTTTTCCATCTGCTTAATTTTGGACTAGTTCTATTGCCATACTTACAAGCCCATTGTTCTTTTCTTCTTTGTTATCTAATCTTATTCATTCCACCAAGTTTTTGAATTTCAGTTATTGAATTTTCTATCAGTTGAAGTTCCATTGAGTTCTTCTGAATTTATTCTATTTCTTTCCTATGTTTTTGTCTTCTTTGAAATACTTAAATATAATTATAATGCCTGTTGTCATGTGCTTACCTGATAATTCCACCATCTCTGTCATTTCTGATTTGCTTCTAAGAAGGATTAGTTCTCCTGATTTGTGGGCACTTTGGTGTATGTCTTATAATTTTTGGCAGGACACTATACTTGGTGTCTTAGGGCCTGGATTATGATGGTCCCTGTTATAGAGTGATGGACTCTGTTTTGGAGGGCAGTTAGGTATGGTAGGCCTGACCACTGCCTGCAAGGCCCATGTTTTAGCTCTTCTGGGAAGGTCTGGAGAAACTTCACTCGTAGGTAGCTTCACTCATAGTAGCTCAGTCCTCACAACGTGGCCTGACTGACTGCTCTGGGTTTTTCAGTGACTGCTGCAGGTTGCAGCTGAGGGCTGTATTCTCCAGCTAGTCAGGATCAAGTATTTCCTCCTATGACCTGGTCCTTAGTCAGCTTCCAGCTCTCGAATCACTTTTTGCCCATCTTTATTGAGGTTCACTGTACATAAGAGTAGACTGATATTCAAAGATACCCTATGCAGATTTCTACAGCTGTTTCTCTGAGTAGCTTCCTCTTCTTTGGAACTCTGCTATATAACCTCCAGCCTCTCTGAACTCTGATCTCTGTCCCTTCCACTCACTGAGGCCACTTCTACATCTATGGTCTGAACAGTGCCTCCAGCTAGAAAGCTGGAAACCATAGAGTTTGTCTTTTGTCTGCCCATAGTCAGGGACTGTTTTAGTCAGCTTTCCCTCCACTGTGCTTAAAGGACCTGACTAGAACAACTGCAGAGGAGGAAAGGTTTACTTAGGGGCTCACAGTTTCAGAGATCTCAGTCCATAGAAGGCAGGCTCCATTCCTCAGGGCTCGAGGTGAGGCAAGACATCATGGCAGAAGAGTGTGACAGAGGAAGACATCTCACATGTTGACAGAAAGCAGAGAGATTTTTCACTTGCCAGATACAAATAGACACCCAAAGCTACACTCTCAAGGCCTACCTCCAGCCACACCCCACCTGCCTTCAGTTACCACTCAGTTCATCCCTATCAGGGGCTTAATTCACTGACTGAGTTAAGGCTCTTACAACCCAATCATTTCTCCTCTGCACTTTCTTGCACTGTCTCACATGTGAGCTTCTGGGGACACCTCACATCCAAACCATGACAGGGATCATAGTTGCTAAGGTCTGGTTGTAGGTTGTCCCCCAGAGGTTCATGTGTTGGAAGGTTGGTCCCCAGTGTGGTGTGAGAGGTAAGGAAGTGGGTAGGTCATTAAGGTGCTGCCTTGGGGAGGAATTCGTGTGGCTCCCTTGGAACCTTGGTCAGTTCCCTCAAGAGCAAATTTTTACACAAGAATGGGCCTGACTCCTCCCCATACTCTGGCCTCCTGTCCCAGAATGTGGTCCCTGTCTCCCATGCATGCTGCCATCATGATGCCTTCTGCAATGATGTGACGTGGTGACCTAGCCAAGAGGCCCTTCACAAGAGGACAATGGGGCTGCCTGATCTTGGACTTTCACCTTCCAGAACTGTGAGCTAAGCGAACCTCTTTTCTTTTTAAACTCCCTGGCCTCAGGCATTTCATTTTAACAATGGGGAACCGGCCACGATAGTAATGCCAAGCTGTTTATTGGCCAATATCTGGAAATGCTTCTATCTTGTTCAGTTTTCACGTAGCTTACAGTGAAATGGGAAGCCTGGATCTTGTTATTCCCTTCTGGTCAGAGATGAAGTGCTTGTAGCTTTTAAAACTTCCTTTGTTTCAGTAATTTGCCCATTGCTGGTTGTTTTTGTTTCTCCCTCATATTCTTAAGCAAAGGTGCCGCTTTGTTGTTGTTCAAATGAGCTGGGATTGAATTTATTATACCTACTGTTTTTAAAATTTATAACTCAATGCTTGTTTTTATCTTCACCATCTCCTTTATTCTGCTTTATTTTAGTTGTTTTTTTTTTCTAAAAAAAAAAAACTCTCTAATTTAGAGCTTCCGTTTTTTACTTTTTTTCATTTTCAGACTTTTTGTTGAAGCCAGGACTATAGTTCACCCAATGAATGCATCATAAATAATCTGTGCTGAGTGAGCAGTGCTTGGGTTAAATTGGAATAATGGTTTCATTTGCTACTTTTTAAAATAACAGCTTTATTAAAGTCTAATTCACTTAGCACAACATTTACCCTTTTAAAGTACACAGGTCAGTGTTTTGCTGGATGCTCACAGAGTTGTGCATCCTTAGTGATTCTCTCGTGTTAGAATATTTTCATCACCTCCCCAAAAAACTGCACCCTTGAGTAGTGTCCCCCCTCCCCTTGGCCCTTAGCAACACTGATCTGTGCTCTTCCTGATGGACTTGCCTAGTGTAGATGGGAAACAGAAGTGGAGACACGCCGTGTGTGGTACTCTGAGGGCTTTCTTTACTTCACATGCCATTTTCAAGATTCACCCATGTTTGGCAGGTACTGGAACCTCATTCCTTCTTATAGTGAACGGAAGACGCCTCTGTTTGTCCATTCATCAGCTGATGCGCTGCTGGGCTTTTCCACTCTTTGCAATTATGAGCAGTGTTCTTATGAGCAACTGTGCACAAGTTCTTGTGTGCCCATGTGTTTCCCATACTCACCGACTGGAGTCGCCGGGTCACATGGTAACTTTAGGTTGGACTTGAGGATTACTGTGCTGTTCTCCAAAGCAGCCACCTCATTTTAAGTTCCCACCAGCAATGAATGAGGGTCCAGTTTCTCCACTTGACTGTCAACATTTATTATCCACTGTCTTTTTTTTTCTTTAGCTCTCCCAGCAGGTGTGAAATATATCACATTGTAGTTTGATTTGCATTTCTCGATAGGCTGATGACATTGAGCCTCTTTTCCTTGCTCATTTGTTTCTCTTTCATTTTTAGTTCTTACACTCAGGCCGTTGATCCATTTTGAGTTGATTTTTGTGTATGCTGTGAGGTAGATTACAAAATTTGTGCTTCTGTGTGTAGATGTCCAGTTGTTCCAGCATTATTTGTTCAAAAGCCACATATAAGTTTTATCAAGAAAATAAAAAGAGATCTCTTCTAATATGCAAATGGATGATCTTGTAATTTTATTAAGTCATAGAACATGACCTATAGAATTCTGATTATAGTAACTTGTTCCGAATGCCTAGTCAGGTAAATTAATTTACCTAAAAGCTATCCCCGTGCAAATCCCATTCTTAGTTCACATACTTAAGATCTGCACTAGCCCAGGAACTGTGCAGCAGTGATCAGAATTGGTGATGAGAATTCCTCTCCCTGTCCCCTCACACCCTTGTATTTTCACTCGGACACTGAAACTCAACAAACAGTGGATGTCAAAGGACTTAAAATCAGCATACTACAGTGACACAGCCACATCAGTGTTTATAGCAGCTCAATTCACAATAGCTGAGCTATAGAACCAACCTAGGTGCCCTTCAACCAGATGAATGGATAAAGAAACTGTGGTATATATACACAATGGAATATGACTCAGCCTTAAAGAAGAATGAAATTATGGAATTTGCAGGTAAATGGATGGAACTAGAGAATATCATGCTCAGTGAAATAAGCCAATCTCAAAAAACCAAAAGCCGAATGTTTTCTCTGATAAGCAGATGCCGATTCTAAGTGGGGCAGGGGGACAGGGAAGAATGGAGGAACTTTGGTTTGTATAGAAGGGAGTGAGGGGAGGGTCGGGCTTGGGATGGGAAGGACGGTAGACAGAGACAGGCATTCTTACCCCGTATACATGCATGATTACACTAGTGCAGTGACTCTGCACCATGTACAGAGGAATGAGAAGCTGTGTTCCATTTGTATACAATATGTCAAGATGCATTCTACTGTAAAATTAATTAATTAATTCAAAAAACAGTGGGTGTGGTAAGTTTTGACATGGACGGTTTGGGGAGAGATTTCTGGTGACACATTTTATTTGAATATAAATTCTTCTGGAAGAAGACAGTCAAGAAGAACTTTAGAGTTACTGCAAAAAGGAATTGTGATATTTTTAATATTATCCCTCCTTGGTGCAGATAATTGGTGGTCCAATGGCAGACCCACTCCCTTGCAGAGGCCAGCATGGATGAAGGCTTTCTAGACTGGGGCTGTGGGGGCTGGGCTCTATCGTGACAACCTTGCTTAGTGCAGCCAATTTGTCATCAGCTCCCTCGGCTGCCATTCTTACTTCCCCTTAACCCTCTTAGTGAGCCTTCTAGTGTAGCAGATGCTAGGAAATGAAAACTCCACCTACCAGAGCCAGGATTCGGGATGTGCCTCAGATTTCGCCCAGCAGAGGCCCCCATGGACTAGCGGGGGTGTGTGGCAGTGGCCATATCAGGGAGATTGGAGGTCTGTGTAAATAAGGTGACAGACACTTTGATTTTCCACAGCTGTTCTGGCAGTTTCCAAAGACTGGTTCCTGGAAACGTGGCTGCTGAGCAGCAGGTGGTGGGAAGAATTGATAGGTAGTTGGGTGGTTCCCTTGGAAGCTGTTGTTTCTGATCGTGTGGCAGTCAGACCTCGCTCCTGGGGTCTCACTGAGGTCCTAGAAGGTCTCCTGCACCTTCTGCTACTCACTTTCTTCCAGAGTGCATCTTGTCCTCCGCTGCAGTCGGCCAGGCCCAGCCACCTCACCAGCAATGAGAGGCAGGCAGGCAGCGCGTCTCCCCGCAGGCCGTCATCACAGCTGGGCAAGTGCTTCTTCTGAGAAAGGTAGGTCAAAATCGGAATAAAACTTTCAAAAGTGGAAGGGGAATGAAAAATTCAAAAACGTTGAAAGAAACAGCCCCGACGGTGGCACAGAGGAAGGGAACACTTCTGAGAGTGATTTACTACACAATAAATTATTTCAGAAGCTGAAAATCGTTTACTAGAGAAATGGAAAATAGATGATTAGAAAACCGAAATCAGATCAGAAAACCACAATCTAAGAACGTTTGTGCTGAAAGAGCAAAGATGGACGGCATTCAGAGGGAAGAGGGTGGCACATTCTAGGAGGAGCGAGAACCTCACCAGTGCTTGAGTCTCTGGCCAGGAAGAGGAAAGCTTTGAGGAGGCATTGAGGTGTTTGAGAGACCGTAGGAGCTCACTTGGGGGCCTGAGGAGTGGGTGCTGGACGGACATCCTGTAGATGGTGGAGTCTCCGCTGAGCCCTCCTGGGAGGTCATGGCTGAGCTCAGCTTCCACAGGAATCCTGAAGAGGCTGAAAAGGAAAAACAGGCCTCCTCTGAAAAGGCTGAGGCTGAGGAGGAAGTTCAGGGCAAATGTGCTGCTCCGGCTCCCATCTAACCAACCCTGGGTCCTGGCCAGGTCTGAAGATGCAGGTGCACCCCAGCTATGAGCAAATCCCAGCCCAAACAGGCTCCACCCGCCATTGAAGACTGGCCTGCAACTCATGCTGCATGGGCCACTGGATGGGAAGGAGCAACCACAGAGGGCTTCCCTGCTCCCCCGCAGGCTCTTACCCAGAACACAGAAATAAAAACATTAGAAAAATTAGGAAAATTAGCATCAGCTTAGACCACACACGGTGAGAGGGGCCAGGACCACAAGATGAGGAGATAAACAGGTTGGGTGAGATTGGAAAGCGTTCTAAGGAAACCAAAGTTCAATACAGTAAATGATCTGGAGCAGACAGAGAGGACAGCGTCAGATTCTATGCAATACACTGTTTGATTTCTTAAAAAAAAGCACCATAGATGAACAATCAAGAAGCAGGAAAAAAACAAACAAACATAGACATGAGAAAGAAAGCAAATCCACGAACTTCTGGCAAATCTAATCAAAAGGAAACATGGGCAAGCAGGAAGCTGGAAATGAGAAATTTTAAAGGGAAAGAAGTGGAAGGAGGAGCGTCATAGAAATGCAGGGGGCTTTGACCGATGGTACCGCATGGGCTCAAACAAAACATGCAAGTGGAAGCGGGCCGGGAACACCGGAACTCCAAATGGCCACTGGATATGAGGTGCGTATTGTTAATTCTCTGGGTAGATGGTGGTAGTTTCATTCTTCTTCAGAGTCCCTACATTCTGGACATATATGCTGAAGTATTTCTAGATGATATAATGACGATGTGACTGGTTCACAATAATAGGATGGATTAGCGGGACAGGGATAGCGTCGTCGCCCATGAGTTGACCAGCGCTGAAGCCAGAGGAGGGAAGAGCAACGCTGTGTACCCTTCTCTCTGACTGTCTAATAAGAAGCTTTAACACTTAAACTGAGGTGAGAATAAAAGCAATAGGAGATTAAGAGGCTTCTCCACAAAACAGCTGGAAATCTTCACATAAAGGATGTTTTCTGGACGTATTCCTGGAATTGATATAAGAAGAAATTTAAAATGTGAATCTATTACTAACCACAGAAGAAATTTAAAATACAATTAACATATTCCAAAAGCATCTTGTGAACTTTCCAGGAGTTAGGTTATATCAGCTATTCCAGAGCAGAGAGAAAGGTCTAAGACTACACAGTCCACTTCAGGAAGCTCGATTGACCCTGACTGCAGCACCCAGCAGAGACCAAGCAAAGCCAGATGACCATAAATGGGCCTCAGAAGAGTCATTTGAAAACCCTAAAGTAGCTGCAAAATTAAGTAGTATCTTAAAAGAATTTTCTCTCATGATCAAGGAGAGTGTCTTATCTCGATGCTGAAAAAGTATTCACTATTAGGAAATCTATTAGGATACGTTATGGCAGCAGTTCTCACTTTTAATCATGGCTTAAAAGGTATTAAATATCACTGAACACACACTCCCACCTTTTAAAAAGCCCTTTGGGGAAAACTAGAACTAAAGAATGCTGCTTTCACACTGTAATTATTCAAGCAAAGGGCCAGCATTTTCAGGAAGGAGCATTGAAAGTGTTTCTATTGAAACCAGAAGTGGCTGGCGCGCCTGCTGTCAGCCTCGGCCACATTGCAGGGGAGATCTGGCTCCCGCAATAGGAGCTGAAACAGAAATGTGGACTCTGAGTTTCGTAAAGGAGGTAAAAATTCATTATATACTGATGATACAATTTATAATCTGAACACCCAAGGGAATCTACTCTAAAGCGCTTAGAATTTAAAAGAAAGCTTGTGAAAGGAGCCAAATTTAAAATATAATAAACGTACAACAGTCATTAGCTTCTCCACACACCAGTGTGAACCAAGGAGAAAATATACTCCTATTAATGTAAAGGACTTTGGTCTTCTTAGGAACATGAAGAAAACAGCAGAACATCACTGGGGCGCCATGCACGTAAGGGATGCACAGTATGTTATGAGATGTCGTGCAGCCGTTAAATACCTGTGATGGCGTGTGGAGATCATTCTGGAAGAAGCACAACAGAATCAACAGCACCAGAATCCCTGAGATTGTGTTCACTTTCTTTCCCTCCCACCCACCCTCCTTCCCTCCCTCCGTCCCTCCTTCCCTCCCTCTTACCCTTTTCATTTTTGTAGAGATAATATAGAATCCCCAAAAATAAAAATAAAAAAGATTGCAAGAAAACCTAAGAGATTTTAATAGTAATTACTTACATGAGATGGATTTTCAGACAATTTTTATTTTCTCTGTGCTTTTATGCTGTATTGCTCACATCGAGTATCACTTTTTGGATAAGAAAAAAATGTTAAGTCGACTCAAATATAAAAGCAATCAACTGAAAAGCAATAAATTCACTGTCCATAATAATTCTAAGGATTTGAGATGATGATCCTCTCGGTCGGCCCAAGTACAAGAGCTTCCTGAAACGCCAGCTGGCGCCCAAGGGTAGGGTCCACGGAGAGGTTCAGGGCAGCCAGGGAAGCCTTCAAAGTGAATTTAAGAGAGTGAGGATGATATCACGGCAGGTGTTCTTTCAAAGCAGAACATAAGTTTATAATGCTTCTGGCTGCCAAAACTGGAAGGGGGACAAAATTTTAAAAGCCTCAGATATTCTTTGTGGATGTTCACCATCTTTATCTTCAAATAAAAGTATTTCTGTTTCTTCCTTCTGCCCCTTGGGCTCTAGTTCTTGAGAACTGTCTCATAAACTTCAGAGAGGAGAAAAAGACAAGGTGATGATAGTACAGAGTGTTCCATTTTAATGGCTATAAATACCTTCTAGAAGAGACCACCTAGCATGAAAACTTCAGATCCTCCTAAGTCTTCCAGAAATTAGCTATGAAGTTTATGATTGCTTCCAACCTCCAGGAGTACGGGCCAGGTTGGCTTAAAACATTTGGAAATGGACACCCTGAACCCTGGCAGAAAGGCAACAAGCTACAAAAGAGCAAGAGCAAGTTCAAAAACAAAAATAAGAGATGCCGCTGAACAAAAAAAATCAAACACCAAACCTGACGGAATTATTTGAAGTCAACAGATACGCTGGGGTGGCGGCAGAGCTACTTTTATGTTAAAAACCCAACAAGCACTGACTAAGCACCCACCATTCACAAAGATCGTGGTGGGACGCATGGAGAGAACTGATAGAACATCTCAAGGAATTTAGAAGAGAAATAAGAACTAAAAATAAATAGAACTCCCACAAACTAACATGGAAAAGCCAAGAGCCTAGTTTTAAACCCTGAGAAAAGACTCGAACAGACACTTCCCAAGAGAAGGATGTGCGCACCTAAGTTCCTTCACATTATCAGTCATCAGAGAAATGGAGGTTAGAGCTGCAGTAAGACACCACTTCATATCCACCAGAACAGCTAAAGTAAAACCCATTATAGCATGGATGTAGAGCAACTGGGACAGGCAGGCATCACGAGGGTGGAGGGTACCACCCGGCATGGTACCACCCAGCATGGTACCACCACGCTGGGACTGGCTTCCTGCAAGCAAATCCATTTCCAGGCACCTACCCAAGGGAAATTAAAGCACTCTGCAGAGAGACATGTGCAAGACTGTTTACGGCTGCTTTATTTACAATAGGCATAAAAAAAACCCACAAATGCCCACCATGAAGAGGTTTCACAAACTAATCCTGGTGCAGACAGAATGGAACACAGAGGAACAAACTAGGTTGGACGACACAAATGCACCTCGGAAAGGATGGTGGCAGTCACACAAAGAATACATGCTGGAGGCAGGTCTCCCTGAACCCCCAGGACGGGCAGAGCTGTTCTGCGATAACACTATGGCAATAAAAGAAAGCGCTCGCTCCCCAGGTTGTACGTGTGGCTAATAATGAGCAGGACCTGAGCAGCGGGGAGAGATGGCGCCTGGTGGGTATGCTCTGCACCTTGACTGGGCTGATGGCTACACAGGTGTACAACTGTCCAGGCCTTCCAAACCAAAGTGTGCATTTTATTGTATTTAAATTATGTTCCATTATTTTTTAAATGCTCAGAAATGGTGAAATAGAAATAGCAGGTGTTTGGCAGCGTGAGTGTGCATTGCAAGGACTTCAAAGCCCTTCTGATTTGTAATATCACCATAAAACAATGCCGCATTCTCTGTTTTATTTACCAATAAAATGCTCACTGCGCCATGAGAGGACATCAGGAGGGAGCATGGAGTGAGGAACCCAAGGGGAGGCCAGATGTGGTGGGAGGTGGGGACACACCTGGGGACCAGCCCTGGAGCGCCCGAGTCTCCAGCAGGAGCCTCAGAACAATCAGGCCAGCCCTCGTCACCAATGTCCTGGCACCAGGTACACTTGCTGGACGCCAGGGGTTTGAATCCACAATACAATTACCACCTAAGTCAGAACGTCAAGAACACCAGAAGAAAATCACAGAGCGTGCTCTCAGGGAGGTTTACGACAGGGCGATCTCACCTCCAGGGTTAAGACCATACCGCTTCAGACATCACAAGGTCACCACGGCCTGCAGCACGTGGCCGCATCCAAGAGTGTCAACGTTTAGGTTGGTTCTGGGAGCTGAAAGGAACTTGCGGAAAGCTCTGCGGGCCAGGTAGTTGCTATGTCAGGAGGCAGGCCTGCGAGCCTCTGGATGTCCTTGCCTGGGTATCTGCCAAAGTCCTGCTCGGGACATCTTGTGGGGTTATAAATGATAAAAATATAGACTTGCCTTAGGAGAATTTGCACATTGCCAAGGTCTGAATGTTGGTGGACCCCAAATTTCAAGTCTTAGAATTTAATCCCCACTATGATAAGATTGAGGTGGGAACCAAGGGAGGTGATCAGATCGGGAAGAACAGAATTAGTGATCAGATCGTGTGAACAGAATTAGTGTCCCTATTAAAGAGGTTGGAGGGGCATGCTTGTCTTCTCCGGCATGTGAGGACACAGCAAAGAAGGCCCCACCTCTGAGGCAGAGAGCAGCCCTCTCTGGACCCCAGTCAGCTGCAGCCTTGACCTGGGACTTCCCAGTCTGGACCCACGAGTGGTAAATCCCTGTTGTCCATGAATTACGCCATCTGAGTGTTTTGTCACAGCGGCCCCAGCGAACTAAGACACACACACAACGGCTCTGGTTCATTTCAGTGTTTG
>CM053409.1:114607348-114697736 GCA_028644305.1 Xerus rutilus
TTTTATCCAAATGTGCACTGACCTCAGCCTTTGAAAGGAACCAAATTCATATGCACAGATGAACTAGGAAACCATGCTCAGTGAAATAAGCCAGCCACAGCAGCACAAATACCTCCTAATTCCACTTACACGCAGTCCCTGCTGCAGTCCAGTGCAGAGTAGGATGGTGGGTATGGGGCAGAAGAGATGGGGCTATTTAATGAGCAGAGTCTGAGTTTGGGAAGATGAAAATGTGTCAGAGATGGATGGTGGCGATGTTGTGCCTCCGTGCAAATGCACTTAAAGTCATTGAGCTGTACCCTTACAGATGGTTAGAATGGTAAGATTTATGTTATGCATATTTTACCACAATGAAAAGAAAAAGTTCTGTTTCCCTGGAAGCAGACTTTGAGAAATAGGTGGGCTGAAGCTTCTTTCTGCTGGTTTTCCATCTCACCAACACCAATAGTCCAGAAATAACTGAGTGACTCCATCTTCAAAGCCAAGGGTTGGCCAGGGCAAAGTCCTATTGCATCGCAGAACTGGTCCAGTTCCAGGGGACCGAGGTGGCTTCTCACGGTCGTGCGATGGACTGTGATAGCAAGGAGCAGGTGCAGGCCTCCTCCCTGGGGAAAAAACTCAACCGTGGGAGCGGATGGCTCCTGAGATCCGGGTTAGGTCAGTGTGGCCGTTAGGAAGCTCACACACCTACCCCTTTGTTCTTGTTCAACTGCAGAGTGTTCAAAGGGCCGCGGCCCTCTGCTTGGCCATAAAACCAACCCTAATCTAAAGCCACACTTTGATTTCTAACGGCGCAGGAGCCCGAGTTCTTAAAGAGGTGTTTTGTTTGTTAGATAATTTTCGATAACTCTATAACGTGTGTTGCCCGTGATAAGAGACTCCATGAGTGCCCTCTCAAGAACAACCACCACACCTTAAAGAAGAATTCTGTTGTCTGTGTCTTAAACAAAAGACAAAGCAGCAGGACTAGAGATATTTTGAGAACTTCACTTCTGAAAGAGCCTCTGGTATGACTGACGCCATGCTCAACGCCCATCTCAGGTGCCCCATGCTTTCCATGTAAGGCCCACCCACACCTCAGATCACACATTAAAGGTACAGATGGCGGGGAAGGTGGCCAGTTGTCACATTCCAGAAGCAAGCTCCGTGAAATATATTCATCTTTTAAATTCAGTCTGCCCAGGACATTCTACTCGTCAGGTTTCTCTCTTTACAACGCCTTGTCGTGGGTTTTGGTGAAGTAGTTAGTAATTGTGAATGACAGGTTTTATCCAAGGTAGACCAAACAGTCAGGCAGATGTGACAGGTGAGAAGCTGGCCACACTGTTTTCACATGCGGGCAATTCTCACTGTCTCCGTTGGAGTGATGTTAACAGTCTAGCTAGGGTTGCTCTTGGTATCTCCAGACCCCTCCAAGAGGATGGACCCTGGGGCCAGGAGGCAGGGGAGATAGTGAGAACTCCATGCCAGCATGCCTGGCAGGCTGCACTGGGAAGGTCTCGTGACCAGAGGCAAAGAGCAAATCCAGAGGGAAGGCTGCAGTGCCGTCATGTGAGCTAGGAGGCCGGCCACCAATCTGCCCGAGTGATGACAGCCAGCTCCCGGGGGCGGGGGTGACTCAGGGAAGGATGTCGCACTGGCGCTCTGTGGACCTCGGCCCCTCCCACTCTCCTTTATGGCAGGGCAAAGGAGGGTGAGATTCTGTTTCTGGAGACCCAAAAATAAGCCCCAGGAGAGCCCCTCCCAACAAGGTTTACGTTCTGTGGTCACAAAGGCAAGCAGCAGCTGGAGCCTGGCACAGACCAAGCCCAGCACAGACCTAGGAGAACTCTGGAAAGAGACGCTCTGGGTCACCGAATGCCAGCATGCTGTCCCTTCCCCTGGAGTGGAAGCCAGCCAGCACCAGCACCTCCCTGACCTTTGGAAACTCCCTCAGCTGTAAAGAGACCAGGAAGCAGGCAGGGCTTTCCTCGGCCTCCGTGTGTCCTTCCTCGGCTTCCTGCAGGTCCAGCTGCCCTCAGCTGCCACCCACTGCCCCTGGGTGCTCCACTAATCCCAGGAACAGGGCGAGCAGTCCTGGTTTAATGGGAGACGAGGCTAGGCCTGGGGAGCTGTGGGGAAAACCACTGGCCAAAGGCAGCCTCCCTCTCTCCCTTCCTTCCTGCCTGCCTTCCTTCCTTCCTTCTGGAGCTATTGGCTGAGCCACGGCCTGTGTTCTGGGTGTTGGGAACTGGTAGGTAGCAATGCGATAAGTGCCTCACTCATGGAGCGGAGGGTCTAGGGCGGCACTGAACACAGACTTCAAAACTGACACCTGCCACAAAGAAAACCACAGATGCCATGGTGAAGAGCACTGGCAAAGGGTGTGGCCACAGCCAGGCTGAGACAGCGAGGCCAAGGGGCCTGAAGAGCAACGGGAGAGCTGTGGGGGAGGAGGTCAAGGGCAAAGGCCCTGAGGCAGGAGGCTCTGGGGCATTTGAGGACAACCAGGGCGTGGTGGCTGGAGTGCAAGGACCGGGCACAGGTGGGCGCCTGCGATTGCAGTGCACAGGAGCCTCCTGCACCCCGCGTCCCAGCGGAGGTTTGGAGACGGTGCCCAGGGTCCCCTGAGCTCTGTTCTTGCTTGGAGCCCTGGAGGTGGGATGTGAACCCCAGGAGGACTGGAACCCTGCACCATCCAAGGACCAGGGAGGCGGCTGTCACCCTGCACACCCCGAGGAGACTCCTCCATCCCCCACCCCTCTCTCCACCGTAGGCTGGAGACACATCCACACATCACCTGAGGCAGGCTCGGCAAGACACCCGCCCAGCCCTTCCTGCCCTTCCCGCTCATTCTGTCGCTGCTACAGCAGCCTCCCTCCCTTATCTACAGCTTCATTTTCGGAGGTTTCAGTTACCTGAGGTCAACTGAGGTCTGAAAATATTAAATGGAAAGTTCCAGAAATAAACAATTCATAGGTTGTAAATTGTGTGACATTCTGAGCAGAGTGATGAAATCTCGTGCCGTCCAGCCCCGTCCTGCCCTGGACATGAGTCATCCCCCTGCCCAGTGCCTCCACACTGCGTAAGACACCCACCTCTTAGTCACGGAGTAGCTGGCTCAGCTGTCAGATGGACTGTCACGGTATCACGCTGCTTCTACAGGGCTCTGTGCTGTCTTCCCCTGGGGGTCCCCATCAGATAAGAGGAGTTCTGATTCAATTATACCAGTCCTTCTCAGTGTCCCTGGGGGGTTATTGGCAATTTCCAAGGACATTTTTGGTCAGCACAAATGGACAGAGGTGCTACTGGCATCTGATGGCAGGATCTGCTGGACCCCACAGTGTGCATGCCAGCCCCAACAGAAACGGTCCCACCCAAATGAAAATAGTGGGCACGAAGGAGGGTGGTCCCAGGAAGAGGATTAGAGAAAATTTTATTCCAGAAAAGAAAAAGAAAAAAAAAAAAGACCAATAATAAAGCCAGCTCAGCTCCCTTCAAAATTAAAAATCTTCCTCCTCTGTCATATTGGAAAACAAACGAGCTTCTATTTCAGTCCACGGGATTTGGCTGGCTTGCTGGCCCCGACACGTCATGGACAGAGAAGTGTGGTTTGCGGCACCAGGAGGCAAAGTCCCAGGGTGGGCAGAGTCATATTGTGGACAGGCAAATAAATGACCCTCAGCTTTGGGGCCACTCAGAGCTTCTAGAAGCTGGGACACACCCAGCTGGGCCCTCCCTGTGGGCAGTGGCTAGACTTCCCGGAATCATGGATTTTCACTTTTGAACTCTACCCTCCTCCCTTACACCTGGTCACGAGAGCTCCAGAATTGAAAAATATCCTTAAATGAAGGCTCAGGGTTTGACTCAGCCATACAAAGTGTAGAGCACTTGCCTAGCGTGTGCAAGGACCTGTGACCCCCAGCATCACACACGTGCGCGCGCACACACGTGAACACAGAGACAGGTCAGCAATGTCACTGCACAACACGGTGGTTACAGGCTGGATTTTGTCCCCCAAATTCATATATTGGAAGCCTAACCCCCAGTGTTTCAGAATATGACTCTCTTTGGAGATAGGGTCTTTAAAAAGTGATCAGAATAAAATGAAGTCCTCAGAGTGCACCCAATCCAGTATGACTGGTGTCCTCATAAGAGATCAGGGCACAGAAACACACAGAGACCTGTGTGACCCTGTAGGGGCACAGGGAGAAGAGGCCATCTAAAAGCCAAGGAGAGGGGACTTGGAGGCAGCTGGCCTTGCTGACACCATCATCTCAGTCTTCCAGATTTCATGAATTGAAACTAAATTCCTGTTGTTAAGCCCCCAGCCTGGGGTGCTTTGTATGGCAGTCCTGGCAGACTAACCCAACAGTCTTAGAGCTGCAAGGGGCTCCAAAATGCTGCCCTGCCACCTGCCACCTGGAGCCATCCTCTCCTTTATAGATGCTGAGAAGCCATCCAGGCTCCAACCACCATCAGGGATGGAGACAGCACTAATGGCTTGGCAAGGGGTGTTAGTGTCATCATGCTGCTCTAACAAGTGACCTTAACCTTGGAGATTTAACAAGACCGAGTCACTGCTCAGTTCTGGAGATCTTCCAAAACCAGAGTCCTGTCCTCCTGGGTCAGCTCCCTCCTGAGGCTGCGGGGCCAGTCTGTTACTGCCCTTTCCAGCACCTACGACTACCTTCCCTAAGCATGTGGCTGGTGGTCTCTGCCTCCACCTGCAAAGCCATCAGAGTAGCATCTGGCTCCAGTGGTCACAAGGACTTCTCTTCCATCACATCTCCCTCTGCTGACCTCTCAGAAGGGCACTCAGAGTGCATTCAGGGCCCCTGGATGGCCCACGACAATCTCCCATCTAGGATCCTTAACATAACTGCATCTGCAGAGTCTCTGAGGTGACAGGTCTACAGTCTAGGACAGGGTGTGGGTGTCTCTGGGCAGGGAAGGGCATTGCCCAGCCTGGACACGCTGGCTTCCTCTCCTGGGGTAAAACTCACCTTCCCATGGTCTCCACCTGCCGCTCCTCGTCCTCAACTCTACAGCAGACAACCCGTCCCCCCCCCACCGCCCGCCCCAGGACCTGCCTCCACGTTCCTGAAAACAACTAAAGCCACTTCAGAGGCTCTCATTTCCAGACTGGCCACCCCCACAATCTCCATCCTTCATGGGGTATGGTTTCCCAGGCCTCCCCAGTCTGCGTCCTCTCCAACAGACTCCAGCTGGCCAACGTCTTTGGTAAAACGTGACGAGCAGAGCGCTAGAGACGGTCCCGGGTGGCTCAGTACCCAAAGCACAGACAGTCTCTGTCCCTGGCGCCACAGGCCACATGTGTGCTGGGGACCACAGACCTTGCTTGTGGCTTCCATGTCTGCCTTTTACCTGCAAGAAACCCAAGGCCGCAGCGCTGACGACCACGGGGGCAGAGCTCCTCCACTTTGCCTGCCCGAGTTTCCCACCTGGCCCCTCGCAGGAACTTGAAAGATTTTCGTTGTCTAAACCAACATAACATTCATTCTACTTCCCAGATCTATGAATGAATACTTCTTTTTAATCTCTCAGGATTTTAATGTTGCCACAAATGTACTGTTTTGTTTTGTTTTGTTTTTTCTTTTGTCTCAAAGGCGTTTGGACAGAGAGCCCAACCAGAGAGCTGCCTGGGGTCCTGTCACCTTCGGGTTATACTGAAATGCTATTGTTTCTCAGATGGAGAAGGAGAGGAGAGGGACAAACACCCCTCTTCCTCCTTCAGTAGAGATGAGGGAGAGACAGAAGGAGAAAGTGGGGAGAGAAGGAGAAAGAGGCAGAGAATCATCTATGGGATGGTTCAAGTCCAAGAGCAAAGGAAGTAATTTCCCACATCAGAAATTGGGGCAGGATGAGGGTTTGGCTGAGCCCAGGTATCATCAGCTACTGTAGAAAAAAAGATTTTGCTTCAATGACAGAACTTGAGGCTGAGAAGAAACTGGATCTCACGACAATCACAGTTTTGAGGCAAAAAGAAAAGAAAGATTCCATCCAAACAGGCCAGGAGCCAAGCCCAGAGCACCTGCCTGCAGAGTGGCTGTGTTCAGGGTCTCTTGCCTGCCTGCTCCCTTACCACGCATGCTCTGTGCGGGGAATGCCATCCACAAAGGGAAGCAATTAAATGAAATTTAAGTCAATTAATTTTTCTTCTGGGATGGGTTATTGTCTTAATCAGCTTTCCATTATTGTTACAAATACCTGAGACAATCATAAAGACAAAAGGTTTCTTTCGGCTCACAGTGTTAGGCATTGCAGTCCATGATCCGTTGGCCCTGTTGCTTGGGGCCTGTGGTGAGGCAGCTCGTCATGGCGGCATGAGTGGTGGTCAGCCGAGCCGTGCACCTCATGCTGGGATATGAGAAAGGTGAAGAGGAAGGGGCCCAAAGGTCAGGACTAAGCTTGAATGGCGTCGTAGCTGAAGAGCCACGCATTTCATAGGGAAATGGCAAGAAGAGCAGGACTCTGAGCTCCCAGCGTGGCAGATCGTGGGAGGCAGGTATGTGGGGAAGTCATGGTAGATCAGAGCTGGTTGGAGAGGTCTGTGGTGTACGCTCTTCTGGGGCCAGTGCATGTTGACAACAGGCTAGTGCTGCCTCTAGAGATGAATTCTGTCCTTCCTGGGAGACAGGGTGGGGACACCTTTGCAAATGTATGGCCCACTTCTAGACATATGGGGGAGGTGGAAAGTTTTCTTTTTCTTTTTTTTTTTAAACTTTTTATTTATTATTTATTTATTTATTTTTAATTTAATTATTTTATTTAAATGTGTTTCAAGTCATAGTACATGAACAGAGCTCAGTTATTCCATTGGAAAGTTTTCTTAAAACTGCTTTTTCTTAGTTGCCTTCAGCTCAAAATGATCGCAATCCCAAAATGGCGTATTCGGTGGTGGCAGATTCCTCCACACTTTGGGCTAACCCAAATAATCCAGGTGTGATGGTCACCTTTCCATTACTGTAACAAAATGCCTGAGACAATCAACTCAAAGAGGAAAGGTTTGTTTTCAGTCACAGTGTTGAAGGTTGTGGTCTATGGTCATATGGTTCTTGGGTCCTCCAGTGCCTGCCTAGGGAATCTGCTCACGTCCTGGTGGCCAAGAAGCAAAGAGAGAAGAGGAAGAGACTGGGGTCCCTATACCTCCTTCAAAGACACATCCCCAGCGACCTAAAACCTCCCACTAGGCCCTGCTTCCAAAAGGTCCCACCACCTCCCAGTAGCCCCAAGGGCTGAGGACCAAGCCTTCAACACAGAGGCCTCTGGGAGACGTTCCCATCCAGATGAGCAGGATAACCCTAACACAGGAGTCTTTGTTTAATGGCATCTCATGGGCCTGTTCGCAGGGTGGGTTCTTTATTTGGCTGACCACTCGCCTTAAGGCAGATTTCCTTGGCCAACAGCCAGCCTGAAAGGCAGGCCAGCAGTGGTGGGCAGAGCCCAGCCGGGCAGCCTACAGACCAGGAGGTGCTTCAAGAATCCAGGTTGTTGTAAACCCCCTACCAGGCCACACCTCAAGGCCTGCCCCGAATATTTTCCCAATATTTTAAAAGATAGCTTTGGGTTAAAGAATTCAAGGTCACCATGCGGTATTGTGGGTGAAGCCCTCACCCTAAACCCCGGTCACCTGCTCTACCAGAGGAATCAGGTAGAGGTATTGAAGGAGCCTGCAGCTTGGTTGCATTAGATGGGGCCACTCGCCCCCCCGGACCCTGCTCTTCTTCCCAAGGAGGTACCGCTCATGGAGAGGGCCCACCTGCTCCTCAGGCCTGCAGCTCAGCCTGCTGGGTGCAGTGGACATGATGGTCCTGGACCAGCTCATCTCTCTCTATCCAGCTGACTCTCTCCCCTGAAAGCTTGCTTTTTTTTTTAGTACGAGGGACTGAACTCAGGGGCACCCAACCACTGAACCCCATCCCCAGCCCTATTTTGTGTTTTATGTAGAGACAGGGTCTCACTGAGTTGCTTAGCACCTCACTGTTCCTGAGGCTGGCTTTGAACTCGCGACCCTCTTGTCTCAGCCTCCCAAAGTGCTGGGACTACAGGCGGGTGCCCCCACACCCGTCTGAAAGCTTGCTTTTAAAGAAACATCCCCCAGGCAGGAGAACAGAACACCAACAAACACTTCATTAAACATATACGACTTCCTCCCAATAGCTCCGTCCAGATGCAGGGTGCTCAGGCATTCATGTCCAGACCACCCTGCTACTGCTCCCACCCACCTCACTGTATTAAATAGCTTTCAGGCAAAAAGAAAAGAAAAGAGCTAAGTGGCTGGGTCTCCTTTGTCGTCTTGGACTGGGTGTGCCCGATGGCTCCTGGCTGGTTCAGAGGCAGAGCAGGACCCGAGACCTTTCCTCATGCTCCTCGTTTGAGATGCTGAGAATCTGCCATTGCCTCAGGGGTCCAGCTGGTACTCCAGAGTGGCATCCCCTCTGGGGAGGAGCAAATGCTTGGAGACACTCACAGCTGGCCAGAGCCTGCCACCCGCCCGCCGCCACTGTCACTCTGGGCATTACTGTGGAAATGCCAAGTGTAGTGGGCTGCATTTTGTCCCCCGAAAGCTGACTTGAAGTCCTGCACCCAGCTGGTGCCTGTGATTGACGTCTTATTTGTACACAGGGTCTTCGCAGATGTAATCATGCTAAATGAGGCAGGCTCGGGGTGGGAGTGGCCCTAATCCATGCCGTGTCCTCGTAAAGGGGGAATCACACCCAGACAGGCAGAAAGGTGTGGTGACATGCCAACTCACGGGGACCCCGGTTCCTGACAACTGCCAGAGCCTGGGAACGGCGAGGGGGGCTTGTCCCTGAGTCCCCGAGAAGGAAGTCCCTGATTCAGGAATGCTCTGGCCTCCTGAATCATGACAGGACCGAATTCTGTAGTTGGCAGCTGGTCCCTTTGTCACAGCAGCCCCGGGAAGCTCCACTGCGGTGGGCCCTACAGTTCCTCCCTTGGTCACTGTAACTGAAAAGCCCTGCCAGCCTCACACCCGACACTTGTACACGGCCTCTCCTGCCTGTGTTCTCCGAGCCCCCTACCTGAGCCCTGGGTCGCCGCAAGCCAGGAAAGAGCACCACGGCCCTGTGGGGATCCAACTGCCTTGGGCAAAAGCCGAGAGCTGGTGCCCCAGCCTCCCTCCGGTGCCCCCTGCCTCCCTCCGCCAAGCCCCTGAGCAGTATGGACCATGTGGAAGGTGCCAAAGGAGCCGAATCACAGGCACGAGTTGTCCACACCAACCAGGCTGGGGGCCCAGCTGTTTTGCCATTTCACAAAAAACTAATTTCAGTTTTTTGACCTCTAGACCCAAAACAGAAGACCCTTGTGTGGCTTCAGTCATTAGGTTTGTAATAACGTGGTGCAGCTGCCGCAGGAGGCCACGCAGCTCAGAAAGGACCTAGACACAGGCAGGCTGTCTGCAGAACCCGCACTTTTCTAAGATTTCTAAAAACTTCTTTGTTAAGATTTGGATATATGAAACCACTTTTAAATGAGATAAAGTTCCATAGAACAAAATGCATAGTATGATTTGACAAATCTCAACATGCGCGTTCCCCACTCCCCTGGAATCAAAATATGGAACAGACCCGCCCCTAGAAAAACCCCTCCTGCCCCCGTCTGGAGGCAGCCTCTGTCCTAGTCCAGTCCCGAGACAGCTCTGCCTGTTCTTGAGTAGCACATAAACAAGAGCACATGGCGTAACATTGCCCATTATCACTCGTCCCTGGCTTGGGGACACAACAGCACTGGCCTATGCCCTGGACAGACACCTGAGCTGTCTCCATCTGGGGCCATGATGTATTCAGCTACTGCCAACACCTGGGCTGGTCTGTCTGCGGGCACCTGCTCTTGTTTCTCTTAGGAATAGAACACTGGGCCACAGGGCTGGCGTGTGCCAGAGAGTCCCTACTGTCCCTTTTGCTAAGTAAACAGGAGTTCTTTCATCTGAAACACAAGCCACTTTGAATCCTGTAGCCACAAAACAACATTCTATAAATCACATTTCTTTTAACGCTTTGCTGAAATGTTGGCACCATGGTTTTGCAGGGGGAAGGGGTGCTGGGGATTGAACCCAGGGTACTCTACCACTGAGCCACAGCCACAGCCCTTTTCAATTTTTATTTTGAGACAGGATCTTGCCAAGTTGCTGAGGCTGGCCTCAAACTTGCCATCCTCCTGTCTCAGCCTCCCACGTTGCTGGGATCAGGCGTGCGCCACCAGCCAAGTGTGCTATTGATGTCCTGCTACCCACCTAAAATGAGTGGTCTCAGAGGCGAGTCCTCAAGCTCTGCTTAGGACTTGTTGACCTTCAAGTGTGTTCGTCACTGACAGCTGTGGACAGAGACAGCTCTCCCTCCCACAGAACAACAGGCCAGACACAGGCCACCTGTGAAAGGGAAAAACGGCACCCAAAACTCTCTCTCTCCCTCCCCTTGCGATTTGTGTGTGACACACACATTCATATAGTAAAGACATGGACTCAGCCCCCAGGAGCCCAGGTTCCAGACGTGATCTAAAACACTAGCCATAGCTCACACCTGCTCACAGGTGTCCTCGTTTGAAGGCATGCCATTCACACTGTGTTTAGCCTTTAGTTTTATCATGTGCATGTATTCCTCCATTTTGCTTGTATTACATTTTATAAAATGTCCCAAAGTTGCCTGCTCTTTTCTGGGATCCACTCTGCCTGCGTTAGGGCTCGCAGTGGCCCAGGCCCTTCTCCCCGGGGCCTCCAGGAAGCACCAGCACCTGGGGCAGCGTAGTGTCATCCACGACCCGACCGAGGCTGATGTGCACCCCACGCCAAAGCGTCCAACTTGCAGTTTTGGAAGCCAGGGAGGAATCCCCTGCCCCACACAGCGTCCTGACCTGTCTGCCTCAGAGACCCAGCTGTTTTGCCATTTCACAGGTGAGGAAGCAGGACTCAGATGTGAGTGTGACCCTGGCCACCAGGCAGTCATGGCCTGCTGGGGAGCTCCAGCCAGGCTGACCCTCCTGGGCACAAGTTCTAAAGGCACGTGGGCCTCAGAGGAGCTGTCTGTTGGAGGCCGTGTCCATGGGTGGCCTCCTCAGGAGGTGGCCATCACGGCTAGGAGGAGGGAGACCCTGAACCCAGGGGTGACCGGGTGCACCCTTCAGCTGGGGGAGTGGGAGTTTCAGAAGCCAAGGTTTCTCCTGTGTCTGGACAGCACCTTGCAGGCTCAGGCCCTGGTGACCACACCAGGACTCACAGGCAGACAGCCCCCAGACCAGGCGGGCTCTTACACACACACATGCGCACACCATCAGCCCAGCTGCCAAGCCTCTGCACGTGTGGCCACAGGCGCTCATGTGCACACTAACCCACTCACACAACTGAATGCTCAGAATCCTCACCCCCACCTTCAGTGGGGAATCAGCCTGCAGCCAACACTGCAGATGGGTAAACTGAGGCTCCGAGGGAGAAAGAAGTCTCTCATCTGAGGAACCAGCTCATGAGCTCCATCACCTCCAGGAAACTGCAGGAAGGGCGATCAGGGACACCCAGGTCTTCACAGATGCCAAGGCACCTTCCAATCCCTGCATGCTTCTGTGTGTGTCTGGGGATTTGGTCTTCACTGTCTGCTTCAAAGGTAAGGAAGCCGGCGTGGGCCGCTACTGCAGCACCTAAACATATTCCCACGTAATAGATGATACGTAAGATAGCTCCACAGCCGTTACTGCAAAATGGATAACGTGGGAGGGAGGGGCTGCTGTTACCCATCTGGCGCTTCTGTTCACACTAAGGAGAGTCTCCCCTTTCTCCAGGCAGACACGGGTGCTCATCAGGGCTTATGGATGGCTACAAGGAGCATAGGCAGGCTTCTGAACCATCCTGCAGGACACCACCCGTGCCACTATACATAGCACCCTGTGATCAAAGAGACCAGCTTCAGACGCTGTGAGCTGGAAGCAGCTTTTGCTCTGTCAGGTTTTGCCAAACCACCCATAGTCAGGTTCAGAGTAGAGGGAGCAGAGAGAGAGAGAGACTGAGGCAGCCTATTCTCAGGACTGGCAGCAAATCTGTCAAAGAGAAATGTGCCTTTTTCTAATACCACCAACAGCCTCAGAAGCGCCGCCACCAGTCACCTGTTTTGTTCCCTCCCTGCCCCCTCCGTCTGCCTCTCTCCAGTAGACTCTATTTAAATTCATGGCAACGAATGGATGCCGTGCTCAGGTAGCTGGCGTTTCAGAACCTCCAGAGCATCTCTCACACTGCAGAGGCCCAAACAAGCCTCCCACTGGCGGGGCTGCTGTTGCCCAGGCAACGTGACCCGCAGCTTCCTGCCTCACTGACTCCTGCGTTCAGCATCACCTTCTTCACCCTGGGTGACACCCAGCTTATTAAAGCCCTCTAATTAACTCGGCTCTGAGACAGAGGACTTCGTCATTGTCATCCAAACGAGAACCCAAAAACCCTGCAGACGCCCAGGCCACCTCTCAGAGGACAGCCAGAGAACCAGTTCTGGCTTTTGTTGCATTTTGGACCATCGGAAATGTATATCCAAATTGCTCTCAATGAGTTTCTAAGGAAACAGTTCCAAGCTGCCTGCCTTGCCTTCCCCAGGGCTGAGGTCCCCTCTGTCTTCTGAGACACTAGTTTAATGTGAATGGTAATGTCTTTGAGAGGAAAATGGTCTCACTCCATTCAGGCTGCTATAACAAAATACCCAAGGCCTGGTGGCTTATAAAACACAGAAACTTCTTTCTCATGGTTCAGGAAGCTGAAAGTCTGAGATGGAGGCACCTGCAGATTCAGATCTGGTGAGGATTCATTTCCTCCTAGACAGGTTTGCTCAGCTAAACTCACAAGGCAGAGGGGTGGGGAGTCTCTCTGGTCTCGTATAAGGGCACTAATTGCATTGAGGAAGGCTGCACCCTCATGACCAGTCAGTCCTGCAGGCCCTGCCCCCTGCACCTCCACACTGGGCCAGAGGATTTCCATGGCCTTGGGGGGCCGAGGGGGAGGGGTAGCACATGCACACGTCTGCAGAAGTCCATCTGCTGTTAGATGTGTACAGGGAGAATATGGTCCTCAGCTCTTTAAGACCAGGGGCTCTCGTGCTGGGGAGGCAGCCCCTGCCTCCCAGGTTCTTTAGCAGGAGGGAAGAAGGTGGGAAGAAGGGCTGGCAGCCCCTCAAGCAGGGGCTCTTAACCCGGATCCAGGATGTGAATGGGGGAAATGCAACATTTATTAGCACCAGCCTGTAGCCAGTGTGTCCTCCCCTCCACTGGGCATGCGGGCAGCAAGGCAAGGACGCGTGCAGTCCTGTGACTTGAACGGTGAAAACCGCGGCCCCTCATACCCCGGACCCCTGCACCTCATCCCGCGGTCTCCCCACAGACCACCAGCCCTCCGTCCCCCCACGCCCTGTCCTGGTCTGGCTGTGACATGGCTCGTACGTGATTCAGTTGCCTCACGGTGGCCCTCGGTGTGCTCAGTGTCTCTGTTCCTGTATGTAGAAGCCACTTTTCAGAATGAGGTTTCCCAGACTGCCGAAGAGGCCGTGGCATCACTGGCTGAGGATCCAGAAAGAAGAACACGACAGCAGCGTTCATTCTTACCCACCGTGTCCCACGCGCGGGAGTCGGTCCCTGGCATCTGAGGAGATCCAGACCTTTATCCACTGATAGACGAAACAGATGCAGAATCCTGCAGGTGTGAATGGAGATGTATAGACACAGACGCATAAGCATCTCTATCTACACACACACAGGTTTATTTGAAAAGGAAATTAAGGATGTCAACATTTGTTTGCCTCTCTTTGGGGCCATGCTAGTCCCCAAAAGTGATGCAAATTAGACAGACACAGGTTAGCACTGGCACTGCTGGGGCGGCTCGGGTAGAGCACTCGCCTAGCAGGATGCCTGAGGCCCTGGGTTCCATCCACCCCAGCACTGCAAAATAAGTAAGTTCAATAAATTAATTAAATAAGAAGTGAGAATTGATGAGGCTCAACTGGGCTTTGTAGTGGGAAAAACATTTTAAAAATTAAGAGTCTGCCAGGCACGGTGGTGTGCACCCCAGTCCTAGCACTGGGGAGGCTGAGGCAGGAGCATCACTTGAGCCCAAGAATTTAAGACCAGCCTGAGTAACATAGGGAGACCCCATCTCAAAAATAAATAAATACATTGCAAAGTTTAAGACCCTAGACATGAGAAATGACACACTAAGCTCACTGCAGACCGCGAAGCTGCTATGCTTGTTACTTAAACCCTAAGCCTGTTTCCATGAATTCTACCAGAGGAAAGACACTGAAGGAGATACGGTGCTCTCCACCGTAAGTTTAGCCCCTGCAAAGTCCCAGTGCCAGTGTTGAGGATTTTACACGGGACTTCATGTATTCTGTCTGGCAATGTGCACGCGGTACTTCCCATGCACCAGGTGATGCTCTGTGGGCTTCAAGAGCAGCATCTCAACAAGCCCGTGGGGACCCTGGGAGCGGAGCTGGCCTTGGACTCCGTTTTCCTTTGAAGGGCTGAGGCAGGAGGAGGGTGGTCACTGTGTGGAGGTCCCGGGGCGTTGGCCTCACAGCTCCCAGGCCCGCCCCCCAGGGTCCCGGCTTCCTATCATGCTGGCCTGATGCTGAATTTCCCGAGCCCTGACACAGCTCAGGTGGGATCACACCCAGGGCTGTCAGGAGGAGGGCACAGCTCCACCGTCACCCCTGCCAGCCATTGTTCAGGCGAGGCAGACCTCCGAGAGTTAAGGGGTTGGTGAGCCGCGCCGGGCTTGGTCGGAAACCCTCGGTGTAGCCCGCCCCTCGTGCATGAGTGGAGGGTGATGGGGACAGGAGGCAGCAGCTGCTCTGCCTGGCTTGCCTGGTCTGCATCCTTCAAAGGACAGCTCTTGTGCAGAGAGTGAATCAGCATCAGATGGCAGTCCGGGAGCAGCATCTAGGCCACTCAACAGCCACCTGCCCCAACACATCTGTCATTTGCAAGCAAGGCTGCTACTCGGCATTTCCCACTCTGGGGACCCAGTCCCTAGAGCCACCTGAGTCATCGAGTCCATCTGCGCAGCCCCATGGGATTTGCTGGGAGGTGTCACTCCGTGTGATGCTGGGAAAGCCAGGATGTGGCACCTCAGTGACTTTCCCAGCTCACCTAACCATCAAGCGAAGATCCGAGCTCAGCTCAGCCCTGCCTTATGCCTCCTGTCCCAACGGAGAGCTGTGGAGCTTCTTGTGAAAATCATTACAAGTGTGTAATTTGCATTCAATGAAATGCATTCATTTTCATGTAGCCCGAGGAGCTTGGATGCACATTAACACTCACACGAACACAGCAACAATATATCTATTGCTCCGAAACCTTCTCATTTGTCTTCACCTGCAATCCCAGTTCTGGCCCAAGACACCACTGCACTACTCTCTGAATGGGTAGATTTGACTTCCCTTATCTAGAACTTTCCATAAGTGGAATCAGATATACACTTCATAGAAATGGAGGCTAGACACAGGGTCTGCTGAACACTGAGGATTGCTGTGCTGTGAGGGTGTGGGACACCATTTGAAGTCACTTCCTGGTCCCAAGTAGGTACACATGGCACTGAAGAGGGATGGCCTTGCAGAGTGCTCAGGCCTCATGCACTCGGCAGCCTCCTGCACACAGCTCCCTCATGCCTCAACAAGAGAAGCTTGTCCCTCAGAGCCTCAGTCTCCCCAGGAGAAACCGGTTTGAGGGTGGTCTCCATCTCCAGAGCATGTGGACAGAACCCTCCCCTCCTTGGCTTGCTCTTGCCAGCGCACAGCCAGTCTAGGCTGCAGCCAGAGCACCCCCTGCCGTGGCCACGGAGGAATCGTGGCAGAAAGTCAGTGTGAAGGAATCATCTGGGAGTCACGCAGGCCCAACCCAGGGTTCCCCGGTAAAGCATCAAGAGCATCATCTGGGATGTCTAAAACCATGTCCTTTGTTTCAGAACTGCAGTGGGAAGAAGGGTCCCCAGAGAAATCCGTGTCCTAATCCTGGGAACCCATGAATAAGTTCTGTTACGTGGAAAAAGAGCCAAAGTGGATGTAGTTAGTGTTGTTTCTTTTTAAGAAAAGGAAACAGTTCAAGATTTGCTGGATGGACCCAGCCTAATCTCATGAAGTCCCCAAAACAGAGAACCGTCTTGGTCTGGACGCAAGGGGCAAGTCCGAGACATTCCAAGAATGCCAACTCCCTTGGCAGCTCCACAGAGGCCACATGCAAGGACCAGCAAGGGCCTTGGATGCTCAGGATGGCTCCAGCTGACAGCTGGCAAGGACACAGGGCCCCAGCCCAGCAACCACCGGAACTGGAATGTGGGATGGCCTGGGAGGGCCGGGAGTGGATCTTCCCAGAGCCTCCTGGTAAGAGCTCAGCTGGTCCACACCAGGATTTCCACCTGTGACATTACAGCAGAGGCAGCTGCCGGGCCACGCATGGGCCTTCGGCCTCCAGGCCCGTGGTGGAGCAGGGGGCCAGCCACACTTCATAGACCCAGCACACTCAGAGTCAAGTGCGGTAGCTGGGGTGGCCGTGCCAGGGCCTCCCCTCCTTCCCACTGCCCCAGCAGCATGGGCCTCCTTGCTTTACTGGAGATCCAGGCACCCCTTTCCCAGGCTCCCTGCACCTGCCACCCTGCTGGGCGGCTCTTGCCCCAGCATGACCTCTTCCCTCGCATCCTCAGGGGCTTACCCACATCACTTCTCAGTCAGCCCAGCCATGGCCCCATCAGACCGCTCTCCACTCAGTCCTGCCTTATTTCTATAATTTAACAAACATACATTTAGGAGGCTGGGGCTGTGGCTCAGTGGTAGAGCGCTTGCCTAGCATGCATGAGGCACTGCGTTCGATCCTCCGTACCACGTATAAATAATAAATGAATAAAATAAAGATTAACAACTAAAATTTTTTTTAAATTAAAAAGTTAAAAAACCATACATTTAGGATTTGTCTTTTCTATTAAACCAAATGGTTCTCACCTGGCAATAATGTTGGCCCCTCCCCCTAGAGACAGTTGGCAATGTCTGGAGGCATATTTGGTTGTCACGATTGGGGGATGCTATTGGCAACTTGTGGGTAAGGACCAGGGTAAGGACCAGAGGTGCTAATACTTTCTGTAGTGCCTAGGACAGCCCCACCACAAGGCACATCCAGCCCCAATGTCAGCACCTGTGATTGTGAGCCTCTGTCCTAAACCCTCAGCTCCACGAGGACACCCATTTCCTTCTCGCTGTGTGTGGTCCCTGGAAAGGATGGAGCCTGGCACATGGTGGGGGCTCCCTGGATCTGTCTGATGGGGGAGCATGTGGAAGGTCACTCCTTAGGACCAGCGAGAGCTCGTCCCTCCGTCCCAGCTGCTAATTGCTCACCCATCATCACCTCCTCCTTCCCCAAACTCAGAGAAGCAGGACAAGCTTTCCACTTCCCCTCTGGGGCCCCAGGGAGCCTGTCCCCGCTCTGCCTTCCTCCTGCGGATGGTGCAACCCTGCTGTTCCTCCTGCAGGCAGGGCAGCCAAGAGGCCAGGCTCTTCCTCTCCCTCCAGGCAGGCCCTTCCTTCCCTCCCTGGCTTCCTGATGTTCACTGACATTCGGGATCCAGAGTGGAAGGACACCCGTGTGAGTCCATGTCATGCAGTGATCAGTGCTGACATTGCATTCACTCAGGCTCCGGGAGGCCTGGGGTTGGCCGATTGTGACTTACAAAGCAACTGAATGCAGCAGCCCTGGAGTCACTGCAGAGGAACCCGACTGGCTGGAAGCCTGCTGAGCCACAAACCCCAGGGAGAACAGAAAAGAGACAGCAGCCACGGCTCTCAAATAAGACTCTCTCCCAGAACCTAATGTTCTGGAAAACTCTTTCTAATTAGCCATTAATTGGTACATTATCAGCACCGTGTGCCATGGATTAAGTGGGTAATTCCCGTTCCTTCTAAAGAGCTCTGTGATGCATCCAATCAGCCGAGCAGGATGTGAGCAGCGCTCCCCGTGCCTGCCACCACCCCCCACCCCGCACAGTCCTTGCTCTGAGGAACCTCGGCCCTCACTTCCCCAGCAGCCTGGAGAAACATTTCCATCTGCAGCTGATTTTCCTATCCTGCCTCTTGGGCATGCAGTTTTGGAATATGGAGTTTTCCTCTTGAAGAATGCTTCCTTGTGTACGTCTCCGTCTCCTGCTCAGGAAACTCATGTTCGGAACCTCTGGGTCATTCACGTCAAATACTGTGGGTAATTTTAGCATCGCTAATTGGTTCTAGAGCAAAACATATTTTCAACAGCTCGGATTCAGCTCTTAATAATAGCATTTTATTATACTCTTATTACAAAAAGCCCTGGACTTTATTCTCCAATAAAAAAATAATTAAGTCATCTTAAAGTTTGGTCAATCTACTTTGATCACAACTTTGCATGAGTCTATATTACCCTGATGGTTACAGGCCAGGGATCTGGAGAGACAGGGACATTCCAGCCCTGGAATCAGAAGTCTTGGTTCCAGTCCTCAGTCTTCTTCCTATTAGCTAGGTCTATAGAGCGTTCCTCACCCATTCTGGGGCTGTTTGTTCTTCTCTGTGGGGAGACTGTGCTGGGCACAGGGTCCTGGGGCAGTCCTGTCTCCAGGGTCAGGGAGGGCCGGGGAAGGGCCGGAAGCGGAAGCTCCGAGCACTCCTGTGGGGTGCTTGCACCAGGAGGGGAGCCCGTGGCCAGGAGGATCTCAGGCCGACTGGAGGAGCATCACCCAGGCCCGCTGGGTCTGGGACATCTTCCAGTGGTGGGAAGCAGCAGAGGGTGGCTGGGAAAAGCCGCGGGTGGGCAGTGCAGGGAGTCACAAGGCCTGGAGGCCTCTTTGGATTGGAAATCCCTTCTCCTCTCAGGGGTTCAGAAACCCAGCCCTGAGGAGCAGGGACAGCTGAGCCAGCACTGGCTCCGCTCAACTGCGTCCTCTGCCCAGGCTTGGCCACCCTGGGGAAAGGGAGTGCACAGACCGTGGTGGAGATGCGCCCGCCATCAGGCTTGTTCAGTCAGCAGTGTTGGTAAAGGGCCTGTGGCACGGTGCTTGGCCTCCTGGGGAGGAGTGCCTCGGGGCAGGGGCTCCTGGACATTGCTCGTCCCTCAAGCCCTCCAGACAGGTTGATACGAGCTTTGCTTTTCTTCCTACTGAGGGGCTTCCAGACCTCCCCCTCAGCACCTCCAGAGGGTCCGCAGGCCCGGCCCCTGCGAGACACCAGTGAGACCATTTCCCTGTCTTCCCTGCGGCAGGGCAAAGACATGTGACTGATTCTAGCCAGACAGGCCCCTGAGAGGCCCCTTCAAATGCCAGTGAAGCTCTCTGGAATGATCCAGGAGGCTTCCCCTTCCAGTCTCCAGTGAAACTTGGGGCAGGCAGAGGGTCACGGCATCGCACACGGCTCCCTGCAGACGAGGCCGCCAGTTCCTTCCCAGGTGGCTGCACACGCTCATGTCCCTGGGCAGCTTCCTGGGCAGGCTGCCAGTCTGAGTGCCCTACTCGGGCAGCCCTCGAACTTAGCTCAGAAGAGGCTCAAAGGTAAAACCAGAAAGTCCAAGAAGGGATTTACATAGTCTACCCGTTAGGATCAGGTTGGCTGCTAGTATCAGAAATACCCAACAATGCTGGTCTAAGGAACACAAAAGTGGGTTTCCTCTCCCCATAAAGTCTGGCAGAAGGGGCCCAGCTCCTCCCCACCAAGCCCTCAGGCCCAGCTCCACCTGTCCCTCCACTCAGCCACCCCAGGATGTGCTTGGCTCCTGGTTCAAGATGATGCCCAGCCATCACACCTACAGGAAGCAGGAGTTCCAGGCAATCTGGGAGGACTCCATTGCTGTTGTCCTATTGGCTAGAATCAGTCACATGTCTTTGCCCTGCCGCAGGGAAGACAGGGAAATGTAGTCTTTCTCCCAGGCGGCCATGAACCCAGGTAAAAATCCTACTCGGTGGAAGATTTGTGCAAACATAGCCAGCTCGGTCCAGCGTTTCATAGTGCAGCTAAGTGGCAGTTCCGTTTCAGAAAACAAGCATACCTGTCATCACAGCTCCTGGGAGCCTGTCCCCTGGGATCCAGGCCACTCCGTGGGAAGGTGAGAACCAGCAGTAGGAAGGCATGGATGCCGATTACCTCTCCGTGGCCCGTGGTCCTTCCCCAACCTCGGCAGAGGGCCAGAAGGTGGGTGGGCAGTCATGTCCTCTCTTCATGGGCCCCTGGATGCTTTGGGCCAGGGAAGGGAAAGGAGTCTTTCTTCTCCATCTCCACAGCACAAGCCCTGTGGGGTTTCATTGCCAGCCTCCCCTCAACAAGCTTGTCCCCTGACCCTCATCGGTGTCCCACTGACGCTCTGGGCTGCCTTTGGCGGGGAGGCTGTCCTGTGCGTCACAGGAGGTGTAGCAGTGTCTCTGTTCTCCACTACTGCGGGCCAGCAGCATCCCCAGTTATGGCACACAGGGCGTTGTCTCCAGATAGTGCCTTGTGTCTCTCTAGAGTGGGCACCAAGTCACAGACGCCCCTCCTCAGAGAGAACCACCGCCCCGATCCAGCACCAACCCTCCCACCCCTCCAGCTGCTGCCCCTACTGGCCAGGAGAGGGCCCTCCCCACCTGCGGGCACAGGTGCTTTGGTGAGAAGGGCACAGGATTTCAAGTGACCAGGGGACAAGCTGGGACTACGCAGCACAGACAAGAGGAAGAAGTACTACCAGAGGCCCTCACCGCGGAGCCACAGCGAGGCCTGCCGGCCAGGCCCGTGCCTGTCATGCACCTCCCACGTCACACCGCCGGGGCCTGTCCTTCTTCCTTCTTCCTCCAGAACGAGGGGCTCCTGAGAGCGGGTGGCTGGGCCCTGGGGCGGGACAGGCACGTGTCCCTACCCTGGCACTTGACAACATTGGGTGAGTGATTAGGGGAATCCAGTGGGTGCCCCTCGCTGGAGGAAAGCCGTCTCATATTAAAAGGTGCGAGTTAGTCAGCACCTGGCAGGGGTGCAAGGTGAGCACTGCTCCGCACCCGGCTCGGGCCCAGGCGTCATATACCAGCCCACGCGCCCTCCCGACCATCCTACAAAGTCGACGTGTCTCTCCACTGCCCTGGCCAGGAAGCTGAGCGCAGGAGCCCAGGCCACCAACCCACCCTCAGGTGCTCTGCGCCCCTGTACGTCCTCTCCAGCACCACCACCCCTCCAAGGAAGAGGGCAAGGCCATGGTGCCCGCCCCGTGTGCCTACTCTCAGAGACAGCCTCCCTGCCTCTGCACGTGTCTGATCTACACAGGGCCATCAGCCATGGGGTGCCCTTCACCCACACAGACCAGGTGGTCACCAGGCCAGGAGGACCCCTTGCCACCCAGACATTGTGATCAGCCCAGAGGTGGCTAATCCGAGTGCTTTGGGGAACTGAAATGGAGCTCAGAATGAGAGATCCCACTTTATCTGGAGGTCCTACTAGTTGTAGGAACTACTAGAATCCATCTTGCAACTATATGGAGAAAATGAGTCTAAGAGTAAAGTTATGCAGACGTAGACAGAGCTGAGAGATGGGAGCAAGACAACCCTGATGACATCATTCAGATCCTGGATCCAGCTGGACCTGAAGCCCATGCTTCTGCCCTTCCTTCCTTCCTTCTTAATCCAATCTGAACTTAATTCCTGTTGAAGGTGTCCTGTGTATTTTGAAAAGTAACCAGACAGAATTGTTCAACCCTATGAAATCCTAGTAGCTATGGACCTAATCAGTCTTGATTTTATTTAATTTCTATGAATTGAGTAAGATGATTTCTAACCTAGCATTTGTATTTGCTCAGCCTGAAAGTAAAGAATAGATTAAAGTGCAGACTTTATTTCAAACTAGAATCCTGAGATATAGTTTGTCATCTCGGGGGAAAAAACAAGTACCTTATTGACTTAAGCAAGGATAGTAGACATTGGGGCATCTTCACCCCGAGTGGGCATGCACCCTGCTGACCCTGATGCCCTGTAAGGGCCTGGGAGCACGCTGATTAGACGCGGGCCACCTGGTTCTTTCACCCTGTTTGCCTTGGGGAGAGCGTCTAGATGACAGCGTTCCTGAGCCCTGGCTGACACATTCCGCGCCCCCAGCCCTCCAGCCTCAGGCACAGCACGTGCCCTCAGAGCCAGAGTCACTGATGGAAAAGCACAGGGAGCAAGGGTCAGATGTGCGAGGCTGGCCTTCAATTTCTGGCTGTGGATTATCCGTCAGGAGTAGTCATTGAAAACCTTCCCATCAGGCGGACTTATCCTTACCTCCACAGCCATGGAACTGTCTTTCAAGTGGCAGAAAAATAGTCTTGTATTTATTAGGAAAATTTGCTGAATATGAAACCACTCAAGTCACAGCAAAGAAAACTTGAGGAGTGGAAAGGATCCCAGCTGGGGGATGATGGAAGAAAACCCTTCCCACGGCCCTCTCAGCACTGGCCGTGTGCTCAGCCTGTGTGGCCCCAGCAGGGGCCACATTTCTCCTGACTGGTGGTTCTGTTTTGGACCTTCTAGCAGTTTGAGGCCATCAAGCCAGCGTCTCAGCCTCTCCGCCCGCGTCAAAGGAACGTTCTGGCTCCACGTGACTCTCGATTCTGATTTGGGTAACAACAGGAAGGATACACAAGTCCGTTGGTTCCTGGTGGGAGGAAATCCTTGCAAGCACAACAGCTCTGCATGGGGAGCCGGGAAACAGGCACAGGCACCCGTGGTCCTTGTGGGCATCGGTGTTTCCAAAAGGAGGTCGTGCGGGGCTGGGGGTGTAGCTCAGTTGGTAGGGTGCTTGCCTTGCATGCACAGAGCCCTGGGTTCAATCCCCAGAACCATGGGGGGAAAAAAAGAAGCTCATGCAAACACCCCTAGGACAGTCTCTTCCCACATTATCGGCCACTCAAAGACCTGGGAAAGGAGGGGCGTCCAGCACCACGGACGTTATCATTTTACTGTGGCCTGCTGTGTACACGGGTCTGTAAAAGTCCCTTACACACTGTCCAAAAACATCAGCTTGTTAAAAGTCTCTGTTTAGAAACTTACATGTGTATGTTTTTCCATCTCTGGGCTGTGTTTAAGAAAAACCCAGCTGATCGTCATTAGGCCCCAAAGTTGGCTTTCAGCTCTGAACAAGGAGGGAGGTGGCAAATTGGCCCAGGATGGAAACTACACCCAGACCAAGGCCTAGAGGCTTGGAAGCCCTCCAAGTTCACAGATGTCAGGTGAGACTCCATGGGCTCCATGGAGCCCCCCATGCCAGGCTGAGCCAGGCCCAGCATCCATAAATCCAACTAAATTCTCCAGGGTTGGTTGGTTGTATTTTACTTCTTCTTACCATGAGAAAACAGCAGCTCAGGGAGAGTGGCCTGGGAAGGCAACAGGGGCTGACCCAGGGCCTCCAGGCCTTCAGGCTGTCCCAGCCATAGAACGTCACACCTGCTACCATCACCTGGGGACCTCGTGACTCCAGAGGCCTCAGGTGAGTAGGCTGAGGGTGTGGGGAGGGTGAGGGACAAAGGTCGCCTCTGTACAGCCACAAGGAGTTCACAGGGCTTGTCCCTGCCTCAGCCTGGCCCTCGGAACCCTACAAGCTCCTGGGACCAAAATTTCCCTGAGGATTCCAAACCCAGGATGTTTGCCAACCTCATCGGCCAAGGGAAGCTCAGAGCCTCTGTGGCAGGCGGATCACCACCTAAAGAAGTGCAGGGTGCTGAGAAATGGCACCGGCCAAGCCCCCAGCAACAGCAGGACCTGCCCTCCGCAAGCTTCCAGAGACCTGCTCAGCTTTCATTATCTACAAAACGTCATTTTAAGGCTCCTCCTCACAGGAACTCTTACCTGGCCTCCCAGGGAAACGGACTTAGAGTCACACAGTGGCCACCATGGAATTCCTCAGGGTCCGTGGAGGAAAGCTGAGCGGGCTCAGATCTACCACCACATGCCACCTCCTCTTTCCCAGTTTCAGGTCACACACAAAATTAATACTTCCTAGAGAGCAACTCGGTGGTGTGGTACACCCTCACCTCCAGGTCGTTCCAAAGTGTTCCCAGCACCCAAAGAGAAGCCACGCTCATGGAGCCTCAGCCCACTCCCTGCCCGCAGCCCTGCGCACCCTGCAGACTGGCATTCGCTGTGTGGATTTACCTACTCTAGGTATTTTATTGAAGTGGCATCAAATACGTGTACATTGCCTTTCGCATCTGTCTTCTTTCACTGAGCAGATTGTTTCCAAGTCCATGCATATTGTAGCATGTATCAGAACTTGATTATCTTATGAGCAAATCCATCGTATTCCACATATTCTATAGATAGTCACGCGTCACTCATGGACAGGGAATCGTTCTGAGTAGCGAGCGCCTCACTGGCTTATCTCACGGTTGTACAGACACCATAGAGTGCCCTTGCACAAACCTAGATGGTGGCCTCCACGCACCTGGGCCCCAGGGAGTGGCCTGTTTCTCCCAACCTACACACATGTGCGGCCGGTGCTGTTCTGAACACCACTGGCATCCGGGACACCGGGTGATGTATCAGGTCACCAGGCGGTAGGAAATGTCCTCATGATCTTACAGGCATTGAACACGCCGTCCACCATTCACCGAAAAGTTGTCATGAAGTATGTGACAACGTTGCGTTCTGAGAGCACGCTTTGCTTCCCCATCTGTCTACTGATGGATTGGGGTCACTGTCATCTTTCGGGTATTGAGAATCAGTGCTTTCCTGAACCTCCCGAGTGGGTATTGGCAGTCCTGCTTTTAATGCCTTGGATTTAATGTGCAGAGATGTGCCAGGTCTGTCAATGGCATCTCCCGCTGCCCGCAGCCACTGAGGACAGCGACAGAGCCCTGGCAGAATGGGGACGATCACCCCAGGAGGCGTGGGGAAGTCCCTCTTCTCACCTCCAAACAGAAAATGACCCAGGAAGGGTCATTTTAGGGTCTTTGTAAGATGCCAATGGAAAGCACAATTTTTTTTTTAATCCCTCCCAGGAAGGTCTGTTCTGCACTTAGAGCCTCATCTCTCATCAAAGGAGCAGCTAATTTCAGAGAGGCCAGAAAGAGTCAGATTTCTACAAAGTAGAACATTTAGAAAAACTAGTTCATTCTCTCTCTTTTTATCCACTATTATCTCACATTGATAGAGTTAAGGGAGGAAAACTGCCTTTCACAGGAGCAGGAAGGGGCCCCGTCCCCTCGGCCTCGAGGAGAGCAGACTGAGGAGACCAAGGCCCAGGGAGAGCAAGGCCCACACCCAGCTCCCCGGGTCAGTAACATGAGGACACTGGGAACCCGCGGCCCTGCTTCTCCTGCCACGCTCTAAAGAAATGAACAGAAATGAACAGTAGCCCCCAGATGGGCCGCAGGGCCCCCTTTACCCTGGTTCCTTCTCTGTCCATCCTTGCCACTGAGCCACAGGCACTGTGACCTCTTGACCCATGAGCAAACCCAGCCCCTACTCCACAGCTGCAGGTGACTCCAGGAAGAGGACACCTGGTGTATCTAGCTTCCAACCAGCGCGGGCTCCCCCACTGGGCATGCAGGGGAGGACCACGCAGCAGCCTGCTGGGTGAATGGTCACTGCTCATCTCCATGCTTGGGGAACAGCCTTTGTAGGAATGAGAGGGGAATGGAAGGGGGAGAGAGCAAGTGTGGGAAGCAGCCGTCTGGGTTTGGAGTCTCCCCCTGCTTGTGTGGACAAGCGCCCGCTCCTTCTTGGCCTCAGTGTTCCCATCCATGAAAAGGGACCACAATCAGACCACACTAGCATAAAAGCCATGTGTTCACACACCACAGCCAGGAGCAGCCCAGCAATCTTTAGTGGCTGGCTGGGTGGACGAGTGGCAATGTCTGCATACCGTGGAATGCCGAGCAGTTAAGAAGAAAGAAATTCCAAAACCTGCCGCAACTTGGGTGACACTTGAGGACCATGCAATAAGCTAGTCCTGAAGGACAGATGCCTAGAGTTCCATTGGGCAAGGCATCCAGAGTCAGAGTCATGGAGACCGAGAGCAGGAGGGCAGGAGGCAGGGGCTGGGCACAGGGCAGTAAGGAGTCTCCTGGGGACAGAGTTTCAGTTTAGCAAGACAAAGAGGGTCCTGGGATGGAGAAGGGCCACCCTAGCACAGCGGTGGGAATGTCCTGAATACCACCCACCTGTGCCCTCACAGATGGTGAAGATGGCGGACTTTATATTACACACATTTTGCCCACAATTCAAAGCAACAGTGATGTGCTTGCCCGAGTGATTCCATCCGAGTGGATGAGGAAGGAGGAAAGCTGCCCCACACTGTGAACCCCAGTTCACCAGGTCTGTTCTCAGTCCCGGCAGCTCATTAGAAAGTGTCAGGTAAGTAGAGGGATTAAAGCGACCACCCCACAAGGCCTGCCTCACAAATCAAGTCATCAGAATCTTTGTGGTGGGACCTGAGAGCTGGAGCTATTTCCTGAAGGTTCCATCGTGAGCCCGGGCTGAGCATCTCCGTGCTGAACTCAAACCAGCAACTGTCATCAGGCACGACACTTTTCCGTCCTGCCCAAACCAAGCACGTTGCGGGCGCACAGGCTCACATGAGCGTTTAGTTGAAGAAAAGCCTTGTCTGCACAGGGCTGGCATCGAAGGGCGTGACCCGTGCGAAGGGACAGGGCTCTGACCTCAGAGAGGCCCCTCCTGGATTCAAGCTTAGCAGTGCCCATGAAATTCTTCATGATTTTTTTTTTTATCATGAAACCACACTTTTTCTTGCACACTGAGCTTTGCCAGTGGTGTCTCTGGTTCTGCCTACAAAAGCCAGATCCTATTCTAGGACCAGAGAAGAGAGGTGAACGGTGGGGTGCCCTTGAGGAGGCCAGAGTCTGCCGAATGCCCAGGGCCCAGCAAAGCCGCCATGCTGGGAACTTCTGGTCTACCACCAGCCACGCATCTTCCTCAGGAGCCAGGCACCGATCTGCCAAAGGAAGAGGGAGGAGATCCCCAGCCATGGGATCTCCCCAGGGCCAAGGATCCCACACGAGGGTATGAACATGTGCGTGACTAATTATAAATAGAAAATGCAGAAAGGAACAATGACCCAAAACATGGGTGTATTGAGCTCTAGAACAGGGCAAGACAGTACAGAGAGCAGGCGTCCGGAAGCTGACTTGGGAGCTTCCCAGCACTCAGGGAACACCCCTAGTAAGAAGCAGCGAGCTCTCCAGGCCCTGCAGCTTCTAGTCTAAATGAGACATGGCCAGAGCATCAAGCAGCAACAGCTCCCATTTGCTGAAGACCTTCTTGGGGCCAGGCACTGGGCTAAATGATGTATCTACACATCTGTATCTTTATGTATATAGAGGTAGATACACACACACACCTGCAAATAGTTCCCAATGTGGCTATTAGTTGGCTACTGATTGATCCCTTTTACTGATAAGGACACAGAGGATCGAAGTTAAAGAACTTTCCCAAGTTTACATGGTCAGTCAGCAGGAGATGGAATGTGAATTGGGGATTCTGGGTTTGAAATGTCACTCTGCTGTTCACCATAAAATGCTCTTAGGTTGAGCCGTGAGCGAGCTCATAAGGCAGTGCGTGTGCAGCTCAAAGGGAGCCTGTCCTGAGCACTGCAGGAGGAGAGCAAGCCCACAGATAAATCTAGATCATTCCCTGTTCTGCAAATCAGCATGCTGGGCAAACAGCTCCCTTAGGAGGGAAATGTACAGAGAGGAAAGGGAAAAAAAGCATGAACAAGTAGAAAGCTCTGCAGGAATACTAACCACGAGCATGCAGAACAAAAACAGTGGCCCAGCCCAAGCCAGCTTGCTTGACAAATCAGGTGGCGGCTCCTTAGAAGCCACCTTTTTGAAACAATGTAGACAGCTGCCCTCCAGCAGCGGGTATCCTTGCTAAAGATAATGCGGATTTCCCAGGGATAAATTTGGAGGCAGGGTAAAGTGAAACGTATACTCTCAGGGTAACGAGCACTCTGTTTTGGAGCTGTGGCCTTCGGCTCTGGCACCTGGTAGCTGGCTGTGTTGGCTCCAGGCCTGCAGATGGCTTTGAATACCAGCGTCCCTGGTTTTCCCCAGTAAAACACCACTGGCCTTTGCCAACAGCTGCTTCCTCTTTCTTGGTGGAAATGTACTGCCTACCACGCTGCTGCATGGAAAATCACAGGTCGGCGCCACACTCGGGCCTAGAGAAGCGCACGTTCCACAGTGATTTCAACCCATCCAGCCTTTGTCCCTTTTTTTTAAAGTCCATGGGTGGAGGAAGGAGGAAGAATCGTGAGTCCCCTGAGCAGATGACTCATTGAGGACTGAAATGACACAGCCATATCTGAGCAGATGGGGTGACAGGACACCTAGCAAGTGCTGTTATTCATTCATTCATTCATGCATTCAATGACCGGTCCCCTGTGTTCCAGGGATGGGCGCCATTGTAGGCATGGGGGAGGTCACACACAGCAAAGCACAAAGCAAAACCAAAGCCTCTCTCTCCCCTGGGGGCTTCTGCAGAGGGAGTCAGAAGACACAGGTGAGGGAGACTTGGGCTAGGAAAGCAGAGAGAGGCCCCTCCCTGGAAAGGCGGCTTGGAGTGGAGAGGGAAGGAACTCGCTACCTGAAGGGAGTGACCGACAAGGGCCCGGTGGAGGCAGGGCCAGCTCCAGCCTGGGAGCAGCAGGCAGAGGCAGAGCGGAGAGGATGAGCATCAGGGAGGTGAACCTGGGACAAGGAGGGCCAGGCAGCCCCCAGAAGCCCTTGGTGACACTGGAAAGGTGGCAGCCACTGCCCTGCACAGAGGACCCACAGGAGGGACCCGCTGCCTTCCAGGAGCGCTTCACAGCTGCAGGGGAGCAGGCAGGAAAATGTGGTCGCACCTGGGGCTCGGATGACGGAGCAGGGACACAGCGGAGGTGCGCACAGAGGCTCGTCTCCCTGTGTTGATGGCGTGTTATGGAGAGAGCCCTGCAATTGCCCCACGGTGAGCATAACCTCAACATCGCCCCGTGGACGACATTCCCCGCCCCTGGGCCTCCTGCATAAAGTCTCCCTGGACAGCCGTGGGTGGCAGCCTTCCCATCTGTGTTTGCCGGGAGTAGCGCCTTATCTCTGTTTACCATCAGGGAAGGACTTGGGTGGAGAATTCAAAGCCTGGATATAGAAGCCCTGTGCGTGTGCCATGTGCCCTCCCAGCCCGTCTGCAGGCCAAGCCCCTGCCTCCCCAAGGAGAGGTGTCCCACCTGTAACCCCGGCCTTGTTTACTCTAAGGACAGTCCCATTTTCAGATCATGATCCAGATTGAGAAAACAATGAGCCTCCAGGTCTTTGGTCTTATTGCCCTGGGCTTATCAGAATGAAAATAGAAATCTAAACAGTTCAAGAGAACAGGTTTCCTTCCTCCCTCTCAAATGCAGGGCATGTGAGTATTGATATCTTCTAAACAAGCTGTGGACTGACCATCTGAGACGAAGAAATTTAAGCTCAACACTCCAACGCAAAACATTCCAAAGCAAAGATCCTAGTGGGTGCCACTTGGGTCAGCCTCGGTGATGACTGACCTGGGCTTGGCACAGATGCTCTTGAACAGTCTCTCCCTGGATAGACCATTCCGTGCCACATTTCTGGAGAGGCTGCTCTTCTACAGTGGATTATTCCAGGCACCCCTCACGTTGAGTGATATATGGGAAGGCCCTTTGGAAAGACCCACGGAGGGTTAGGAGGGAGGTTGTTTACAGTTTCAGCTGGAGTGGGTCAAACAGTGGCCCCCAAAAGACATATCTACACCTTATCCCTTGAATTCTGCCAATGTGACTTTGAGAATAAATTACGGATGTATTTTAGTTGAGATCTTAAGATGACATCATTCTGGATCACCCAAATGGGCCCTAAATCCAGAGATAAGTATCTTTATAAGAGACAAAGAGGAGAAGACACAGTCGCAGAAGAGAAAACCATGTGATGATGGCCACGGTTTGGAGTGACAAAACCACAAATCGAAAATGCCCAGAACTACCAGAAGCTAGAAGAGATGATGAAGGATCCTCTCCCAGATCCTTTGGAGGGAGCACAGCCCTGCAGATGCCCTAATTTCAAATATCCAGCCTCTGTAACTGTGAGACAATGAATTTCCATTATTTGAAGCCATCCGGTTTGTGGTACTTTGTTACGGTAGCCTTAGGGGATGATCCTGTTTGTGCTGGTATAACAAAATGCCTGAGATTGGGTAGATTATAAAGAACAAAAAGTCTGGAGGCAGCACAGTCCATGGTCAAGGTACCAGAAGGCTTGATTGTTGCTGAAGGCTGCCCTCGGCTTCCAAGATGATGCCTTGTTGCCACGTCCTCTGGAGAGAACAACACTGGGCCCTCACGTGGCAGGTGGAAGGGCAAGGAGGCTGAAGGGTGAGTGAACTCCATTTATAAGGGTCTTAATCCCATTCACGGGGGATGAGCCCTTGCGACTGAACCACCTCTTAACGGTTTCACCTCTTAATACCTTCACTTTGGCCATAAAGTTTCAACACCTGCAATTTAGAGGGGAGATATTCAAACCACAGCAGCCAGGAAACAAACACAGCCTCCCAATGGGAATGAAGCCCTTCCGCCATCTTGATTTCAGATACCTGAGATGCTGAGCACACCAAATCCAGTCTTCTACCCGCAGAACTATGAGATAATAAATGGGTGCTGTTTTAAGCCAGAGTATGGCAATTTGTTACAGCAGCAGTTAGATCCCAGGACAGTGGGATGTCATGTGAATGACCAGCGGAGGCATGTGGCCTAGGCAGAGGTCAGGGAGGGTCTGGAATGAATGATCAGGCTAACAGTGAAGCAGAGGGAGGAGGGGAAAGTTCCAGAGGGGGAGTAGGAAAGACTCAGAGACGGGGGCCTTGAACAAGAGCGAATGGCCTTGGTTTTCATTTATACTCACAACCCTGGGGAGGGGAAGCCGTCAAGCTTCTGAAGAGCTGAGAACAAAAAACCCAAAGCTCTGGGCCAGATGGTGGCCTCGAGGGAAGCTGGAAGCAGCTGTTCCCTGGGAGGCCTAGCAAATGCTTCTGGCCCGGCCACAGGTCACAGACATGAGGTAATGCCTGGGGAGCCCCGTGACTTAGATCTGCTATGTCGCCCAACAGCTATGGGGAAACAAAGTCAGCGGTAGGCAACGGCACTTCACTGTGGGAGCTGCTTCCTGGAGAATGTCCAGTGGAGGGTGAGGCAGGGTGCTGGCCTTCACATCAACAACAACAGATTCCCCCAAATAGCACATGACTCCCTTCTCTCTCCAAGGGACACTCAAATCTGTCCCAGCGTCTGTTCCAAACATGTCATTCAGACTCCAGTGACATGATGCAAGCTCACCACTCTCAAAAGGCATTGAGAAACTGGACTTGCGTGTGTTTTATGTGCCAATAATCACACGAGACTCACAGCATTTGCATAAGGCTTAACTGGGTTGGGCAAGGCTCCACCCAGAGCTCTGGCATATGGACCACTGAGGGGCACCCCAACACTCACATCCAGCGAGGGGAGCCAGCTGGGAGAAGGTTGGACCATTGACCTTCCTCTGAGATCAATGTGGCAATCACCAAGGGGTCCCACACATGGACACAAAGTCGTCATCCTCAGCTGAAGAGCAGGTCATCTAAGAAAAAAATCCACTAAAAGCAAAACACAAGTTTCAAGTATGTCCATGTTGGACAGGAATCTTGACAGTGTGGAGGGAAGGCCTGCCCTCTATCTGAAATGCACCCATGCAGGTCTTATCCATATTCCAAATACTTTTTTCCAACTGCTAAATATGTGTGAATGACACTTTTTCTGAAAACTCAGTGGACCAGTCCATCAATTATAAATTCTTCACTACGTATTTCTAGCCACACAAAACTAGGCTTCCCTGGTTCTGTGGTCTAAATATGTCCCCAGAAGTTCATGTGCTGGAAATTTAATCCTCAAATTCATGTTAATGATATTGGAGCAGGGGGCTTCAGGATGAAAGGAGACCTCGAAGGTGGGGCCCCATGATGGCATTAGTGGCTTTAAAGAGGAGGAGACCTGAGCTAGAACACTTATTGTGTCTCTGCCACACTGTGAGGCAGCAAGACGGCCTCACCAGGTGCCCACACCATGCTCTTGGACTTCCAGCTTCCAGAAATGTGAGAAATCAATTTCTTTTCTTTATAAGCTATCTAGTTTCATATATTCAGTTATAAAAATGGACTAAGATATTTGGTAGACTAAGACATTCAACTCTTACCAATGAAGCAAGCTTCCGAGAGACAGGTCACGTCAGGCTACTGTGTGACAAGAACTTCCACCATCTCTAACCTCCCTCTTCTCCCTCCCTTTCTAGCTCTGTCTCCAGGCAGGTAATACGGATTACAGTTCACTAAACACACAACATTGGGGACAAAAAAGTCTCAGGTGTTTAGCACGACTCAGAGTGAGCTTTTGAAAAAGGGACAGCAACAGACCCTGCAAGTGACAGAAAGCATAGCTTGTCCGTGGTTGAAAGGAGGAGAGTCTAACTTGGGCCTCTTTCTATAGTCACATACTATTTGTCTACAGAGAAAACCACAGTCGGTCCAGCAGCAGACCCTGACCAGCTTGGTTCCCTGACTCTGTGGGATCTACAGAGTTATTCCAGGCAGAGGCCACACCCCACCCACCACCCCACCTTCTGTGCCCCTGCCACTGAGCACTGTGACTGGCACGTGGAAGAAACATTGTGTCTCTGGAGGAACCCTTGCTTTTGGTGTTTCTCGCTGGGATCTAGTGATATTGCTTCCCTTTCCCCATCTATATTAGTTTCCTGCAAACTTAGCAGCTCAGAACACAAATTTATCTTATGCTTGTGAGGGTCAGAAGGTCAAAGACCATCCTCCAGGCTGTGGCAGAGCTGGCTGCTTCTGGAGGCTGGAGGGGAGAAGTCTTTCTGCCTTTTCCAGAGGCCACCACCTTCCCTGGCTCATGTCCCCTCCTCCCTCGTCAGGGCCAGCAGCCAGGCCAGAGCTCCTCCAGGCTCTCTGGATCCCTCATCACATGGCCTCTTCTGACTCAGACCCTCCGGCCTCCCACCTGTGACTACACCAGGCCAGAGATCTCCCCCTGTGCATCTCGTCTCTCTGCCCCCACTCCCCTGCTCCAAGCCACCACGGTCTCTTCCAGGGACCACTGCTGCAGCCCCCGAATAACCTTCCTGACTGCCTGCCTGGGCCCTGCAGCGCTGTCCAGGTGCAACCAGAGTCTTTATTTCCTGCTTGGACCCCCCCGCTTCTCCTCACTCGCCTCTTTCCTACCATCTCCGAGGTTTTCTTTTCTGCTCCTCGTACAGTGCTCATGGCCTCCATGCTAAACGGATCCCTGATGGCTGGCCCTTCTGGCCTGGGGTAGGGAGAAAAGGGACTCTGCGCACTTGCCTTCGAGGCTCGGGGTCCTGGGCTGGATGGTGCCCTCCTTCCAGCCACCCCAGTTTCCTGTTCAAACCCTACTCCCAGGTTCCTTCACAGGCAAGTTATTTGGTAATTAGTTGAGATGAGGTCATCAGGGTGGCCCTAATCCAACAGAAAGGAGGACTTCAGACACACACATAAGGTGGCCGGGAGAAGTCCAGGTGGAGGTGAAGGCAGCCATTAGGTTAATATGTCCATCAGCCAAGGAACCCCTAGGTGCCAGTGACCCCTTGGGAGCTGGAGAGAGACTGGCAATAACCCCCCTCCAGAGCCACGGAAAGACCCCACCTGCTGACACCTTGACCGTGGACTCCAGCCTCCAGTGCTGAGATAGTTCGTCTCTGCTGTTCAAGCCCCCGACGGTGGTGCTTGGTCACCGCCACCTAGCAAACAGCATGCTGTGAAAGTGACCACCATGCTTTCTCAACCACTGCCCCAGGACTCAGGGCGAGTAGGCCCCAGGGACTCAGTGCCCGTGCATGGGACGGAGGGCAGGGCTGGGGGTTGGCAGGCGGCTGTCCAGCTGAGACTCTGGCATCATGACTGGGCTGCCCAGCCTTGGTAGCGTCAGAGCTCCCAGAAGCTGCCCCTCACAGGTCCTCAGACAGCTGCTGTGGGGCAGTGGCTGGGCTTGGCTTGTGGGTGACAAGAATGTTACAGTGACAGCATCAGTCTCCTCTGTACCCCACGTCCAGCCTCCAGTGCCTTTCTGGGCCAGCAGCTCCCATGACAGTGGCAGGTCCTCACCATCCTGACCATGTAGTGATGGACGCAGCTCCTGGCAGGCCCTGTGGTGTGGCTTGGGAGCCCTCACAGGCCCAGCCCTGTGACGGATTCTGAGAGCTCCAAATTCCAGGTGTTTCACCCTCCTCTGCTCAACCTGCCGGAGGGCTGCCCAGCCCAGGCCAGGGTGAGACGCAATGCCCTCTCCTCAGATGCCATCCGTTCTTGGGCACTGCGGATATCTAAACAGATCCTTAGTCCTCCCGTTTGTCTCCTTGCTGCCTGAACTTGACCTTCACAGAAACATGGATCTTGTCATCTTATCCTGTCCCCCATGTTCTCGGGCTGAGATCAGGGCTTGGCATGCAGTGGGCAATTTTTGGATATTTATGGAAGAAGAGAGGGAGAGAGGGAATTTCTAAGTTTAGTTCCTCTGTTAAGAAGCTTCCAGAGGCATATTCAGGGCACTTGAGGGCCAAGGAAGCTGCACGTAAATGAACCCTGCTCTGGTAGTCGCTGGCTCTCCCCCTTTGCTTCTAAATATTATGTCTTGCTGCTTCAAATAAGAAACTCAGAGTTCCAGTGAGGTAGTTTACATCTTTGGGGGAAAAATAGGTACTTTAAGAACCCGAGGGGCGAGGGCGGAAACTCCACATCTGTTCCCGAGGCTGGGGGGCGTTTGCCGGAATGTTCACACGCCCCTCTCCTTGAGCCAGCCCTGTTCATCTGGCAAATTAAAGGGCTTCATTCGCAATAGCAGGTTTTAATTAAAAACATGATTTTGGCTTTCTTGGGGATGCTCAGGCCCACCTGCTTTTGTTAACAAAGTTTTATTGGAACATAGTCACATCCATTTGTTTATGTGTTATCTAAGCACTTGGCCCAGTTGAGTAGCTGGGACAAGCACTGTGCAGCCCATCTGGACCCTTAAGAAAATATTTGTCAGCTCCTGCTCTAAACCAGCCCCACTGGCCGAACGGCCTCTGCCCTGCCTGTGGTCATGCTCTGGTCTTGGCGTGTGGGATGGAGATCAGCTGTGCTCACGGAGCCCTGCCCCCTTCCTTCCTGGATATGTGGGAGCCTTAATTTCCAGCCCCACACAAAAATTCTCCATCCATTCTCTCATTCCCACCCCAGGGCACCCAACAAAATTCCAGAGTGTGGAGCAGGAGCACCCAGCGGTGCGAGAGAGCAGAGTCCCAGCCCTGCTGATCTGCAGTGAGATCGCAAGAAGCAAGAAATAAACTTCTGCATATGATGCCACTGAGATTCCAGGGTGTTTTGTTACAGCAGCAAAAGTGCAGCCAGTCCTGACTAGCACTGGGGTCTTCTGCATTTCTGAGAGGTTAAAAGGTCACACTGGCCTCCACCTCAGGTGGGCATTTTCAACCTAACTACAGAAAGAAAAAAAAACAACTGGAGAGAAGATCTATATTCCTTTTCTCCTGCAAAGATGGTGATTCCTTGATACCTTCAAAGACACCAAAGATGGACCAAGACTCGTGCCCCTGCTGCAGGCCCTGGGCTTGTGAGACCACATTTATGGAGTACCTACTACTGCTGGTGACGATGACAGTATCCACAGCAGTGACAGCCCTTCAGTGAGGGCAGCCACCATGGCAACCCCTTCCTGAGTGTTATTTCATCTGCACGATACCCCAAGAGGTAAGAGTTACTCTGATCCCCATTTTATGAATGAGGGACCTGAGGCTGAAAGAGAGTGGCTTCTTCAAGGTCACCTGCAGCTCTCAAGTGACAGAACTTTGGAGGAGGGTGGAGGGAGATCAGAATCTACAGGAGTCAGGGACTCTGACTCCACGTGCGCTTCCTAAGGGAGCAGGCGAGCCCAAGGCATCCTCTCGGTGGCCACAGGAGAACAGTGGAGGCTGCGTCCTCCTGTCCAGCCAGGGAGGCCTGGGCCATGTTTCCCCTGCCCCATTTCCATCAGCAAAAAGCCCCTCTTAAATTGATGAAAATAGCGTTATTTAATCTAGCCTTGATTTTTCAGTCTTATGAAAATGTGGATAAAAGCATTGCTGTTTTTATAAATCTGAAGTAGGAATTGGTTCATTTGTTATGAGTTTAATCTCTCTCCTACTGGATGGCACCCACAAACCTCTCCAGAACCTTCCTCTAAGCCGTCCAGCAGCCCTGCCCAGCTGTGAGCCCACCTCGCTCAGGGCCCAGGGTGGGACGGACCAGGCTGAGGGCTTCGTCCCTGGTACCAAGGGGCCAGCACAGTCCCTGTTCCTGGGCAGGATATGCACCTCTCTGGAATTGGACATCATGAGCACATTCCCTGTGGTGTACAATGGCTTTCCTCATTTCAGGGCTTTGTTTGGGTGATGGGGACGTTTCATGGCATTCAATAGCCAGAATGTCCCCTAATCTGATCAAGCTATCTATGGGATGTCATCCATCTGGGGAGAAGGGACACAGGGTCCTAAGACAGCGTCCCTGTAGGTCATGATGGCAACCCCCGCCCCCGGCTCTGAGAACAGGCGCTGGTCTTGGTTGCACCCCACAGCATCTTAGCTCTGACAAGGTCCCACAGCCCACCCTGTGTCACCTACCCAAGTCCTGGCGAGATCCCAGCGCCCTTAGGGTTTCCAGGCCCAACATCATGAAGCACACGGAGGTGTTCCAGGCACACAGCACAGAATGTTCCAGAGGCACCGAGGTGTCTGACTGAGGCCTGTGGGCCCTCAGAGTGTCCACAGCGGCAGCGAGAGGCCTCCACAAAGCAAGGTGGCTTTACACACACACACCCTCCAGGGATGTGTCTCCACATTTGGAGCCCGGCCAGGACTAGGTAAAGCAAGGGAGGCCCTGGGAAGGCTCTCCCCTCGTGAGGATGTGCGAATGCAGGCGCCCACCAACTGCCCTGTCCCTGCTCTGGCCAGGACACCATCCCAGCTGTCACCAGTGGGGGAAGGGAGAGAGGCTGTTGGCCTCTAGTGGGCAATGACGGGGCCCACTGAACACCCCACACTGCAGCAAGCAGCCACAGGCAAAGAACGACCCAGCACAAGTGTCAACAGTGCAAGCTGGCGGCCTGCTCTGGACGAGTGTGGCTAATAGGGGTGGCCGCATGGTGGCTTCTGGAGTCCTGACCTCTTTGAGGACCAACCTCAGCTTCCACCCACTCTAATTACCCAGGTGAAGTGAGTGGCCACCCGAGTCTCATAAACTAGCCCTCTCTCCCCTGTGCTTCAAGAGCCCAGGACCTCAGGCAGGGCAGGGAGGAGAGGGCAGGTCACAGAAGCTCACTAGGGCGAGGATAGCGAGCCAGGGAGGGTGGTGGGCTCAGTGCTGGAGCTGCCCAATTGGTTTACAGAGAATACGGTTTCCAGGTACACGCATGGCCATTCATGAGCACCGTCACTTCAGGGAGCGAGGAAGTGAAACTGAACCAGGCTCAGGGGCGCACACCTGCAATCTCAGCCGCTCAGGAGGCTGAGGCAGGAGGATCGCAAGTTCAAATCCAGCCTCAGCAACTTAGCAAGGCCTGAGGATGTGGCTCAGTGGTTGAGCACCTCTGGGTTCAATCCTCAGTGCCAAAAAAAAAAAAAAAGATAGAAAAAGAAATGAGCTGAGCTGGAGATTTAAACACCCTACTGTCTACTGAAGTAGCAAGCTGTGTATTATTTTATTCCAGTAAAAACACAACAGCAAGCTGGGCCACAGTCTCCATCTCTCTTGGTTGATGGACACACTGAAGTTCAGAGGCATCAGGAGAGCAGAAGCACACGGAGGTGTTCCAGGCACACAGCACACAGCAGTGACAGTCCTGAGCAGCCCAGGCCCTTCTTCAGGACCAGCGCACACACTCACGGCAGCTTCCAAGCTAGGCAAGAACAACAGACCTGCCTGTCAGTTCTGAACTGTCACCTCCCAAGAGAGAGGAGAGGTAGACTGACGGGGGCCAGCCTTGACCTCGCACTGGGCTCTGCCCAGGGTAGACTGACGGGGCCAGCACGTGTGTTCCATTACAGTGCTACTAGGAATGAATTCACTGTTATGGGACAATCTCTCTCGTTCATTATTTAGTTGACGTTGGTTAAGGCCAGTGGTGGAAGAGGGCACTGAGGAATCTGTTTGCTTTTTAATTTTATTTGATATTTTTTTTAGTTATACATGACAGTAGAATGCATTTTGGCATATTAGACATACATGGAGTATAATCTATTTTAATTAGGATCCCGTTCTTGTGGTTGTGCATGATGTGGAGTTAACTGGTTGCGTATTCATACATGAGCATAGGAAAGTGATGTCCAGTTCATTCCACGTTCTTTCCTATTCCCATCCCCCTTCCTTGCCTCCATTCCCTAGTCTAATCCACTGAATTGCTAGTCTTCCCTCCCCCTCCCTTCTGTCTGTTAGCATCCACATATCAGAGAGAACATTCAGCCTTTGAGAACGGTTTATTACACTTAGCATGATAGTCTCCAGTTCCATTAATTTACTAACAAATGCTATAATTTTATTTTTCTTTATAGCTGAATAATATTCCATTGTATATATATACCGCATCTTCTTTATCCATTCATCTGTTGAAGGGCACCTGGGTTGGTTCCACAGTTTAGCTATTGTGAATTGGGCTGCTATAAATATTGATGTGGCTGCGTCACTGTAGTGTGCTGATTTTAAGTCCTTTGGGTATAAACGAAGTAGGATAAACTGGGTCAAATGGTGGTTCCGTACTGTGTTTTCTGAGGTGTGGAAAGTTTATGTTCTTTGAACAAGAGGCATGTCGATTTCAGAACCTTTTTCTCTTAAATCATGCATCAAAATGTCCTTCCACGCCTTTCCCTTGGAGGATCATCCAAATGAATAATAGGATCAGAGCTTTGATTGCCAATTTTTTTGTGTTATTTATTCTCCAAATTTCTAATTCATTCCTCTCAACAGTTTGGCCACAGTCTCTTTCCCGAGCCATGTAAAAGACGGCCTGGATCAGCTCAAATGTGTTTTCAAACAGAAACTCAGAAAGAGTGTTCAATCTCAAAGATCTCCCTCACCCAGCCTGGGCTGGGTGATCGTTGGTGCCATCTTCATTAACCAAGGGGCTCCTGGGAGGCGAACCCAGAGAGAAACCAGTGGCTTAGAAGAGCCCAAGCCTGGCCAGACCCAGTCAATGTGTAAGGACAGAAAGGAGGAGAGGTCCTGCTGGCAGCAAGAGGGTGGCCTCCCCAGAGGAGCGTGCCCAGAACAGGTGCCCGGCTCAGCCCTCCCCTGCCCTGGTCTGTCCCCTGGCTCTCTCCTTACCCTTTGTATAGAGAGCCCTTGCCACACCAGTGGTAGTTTCATTAAATTCCTGACCTGATAATCCCAACATCTCTGCGTCAGGCTACGACTCTGGCTATCTCTTCAAACTCCCTTTTTTTGCCTAAAATATGCTTTGTAATTTTTTTTTTAATGAAAGCAAGACATGTTGCACAAGGTAAAAAGAACCTAGTATTGGTTCTCACAGGGGTTTCTGCTCTTTGGTTTCTGTTCCCCTAAGTTGTGATTCTCTGCATCTGACTGTCTAACGTGGAGGCCAGCGGTTTGCCCTGTGCCCTGTCCTCTGATGGATCTGAGAAGAGCAGCTGATTTCCAGTTTGTTGAGCTTTTTCTTGCTGTGTGGATGGGGCTTCTAAGGTCCTGACAAGCCAGGTAGAAACTGGCCATTCCTCCGTTTCTTCCATCCCCCAATCCACACCTCCTCCCAATACCTGTGTGTGCGTCGTCCCCAGGACCTTGGAGTCCACGTGGGGTGCTCTCTGTCCTGTTTCCTCTCTACACTTCCAGTGTCTTTGAGGTCTGGCTCAGGGCTCTTTCCTGTCCTACTTGATGCCCAGTTGGAATTTCTGAAGCCCTTGTTCCATCTCTCTGTTGGAAATGGTACATCGGACATTCCAGTCCATAGCCCTGTCTACTGCAGGGTCTCTCATGATATTAAACATGTTGGGCAACAGGACAGGGGACTGGTCATCTTTCCATCCTTAAACATAGATTCTTAACAAACATCCACATGTGTGACTTTAGATTCCCATCATGCACCCAGTCTGTGTTACATGAGTTTCCAAAAGCTCAATATTAGACATTACTAGAATATCTTTTAGGGAAGTGGCCGGCCCTGTTTAGCAAAATATCTTGATGTGGCTGCTTTGGGAGGAAATTAACATCCTGAAAACATGGATTGGAGTAAGAGAAGCAATTAAGTTATGGCTCTGAGAGTTGTCCTCAGAATCTGAGAAGGGGAAGAGCAGAATGGCCGGCAAGACCCCAGAGAGAAGAACCAAAAACCACGAGAGGAGGCTGGAGCTGAGCAGAGGGCCACGGGGCTTCCTCAGGCCCACAACAGCTCTTCCTAAAGCTCTGAGCATAAATGCCTCCGCTGCCCAGGCCACTGGCCACACCGACACACCGACATAGACTTTGTGTGAGTGAATTTGCGGCAGAGAGTCTAGAACTCCATTCTTGGGAGACCCAGTAATGTAGACCACACAGGCCAGCGGCGAGACGGCACCAACCCCACGCACGGAAGCAGGGTTTGATGCAGCTACAATTTAAGCAGAGTTACCACTGCTGACATTCATGACACAGAAGCCTGACATGAGAATAAACTAACAAAGGGACAGGGACACCCTTTCCAATTGGTGGTTCTAAGAGAACCCAGGCATGTGGGCTCCACCAGCAGCAAAAGTCCAGATCAGCCGCAGGACGGTGCATTGAAGAAACACCAGCAGAGGCAAAGCCACCCAGGGGAAGGGGTTCGCTTATTGTAACTCATAGTCACAACACTTGCCCTGGTGAGGAGAACCAGGAAGGATTAGCAGCTACCATCTGACAACCAAGAGCTAGGTAGTCATGCAGACGGGTCACAAAGATTCTCACAAATACACTGCCTGCCAGCCTCCTGGTGTGTTTCTAGTCAAGGGCCCAAGGTGACCGGTCCTCTCTGAGGGGCAGAGTCTGGGCTCAGTGCTGACCCAGAAGTTCAATTACCTGTCCAGGTCATCACCTGAGTGCCAGCTTGGCCTGGCCCTGCTACCCAAGATTGATTAATCTGAAAGAACAGTCTCGCTTGACCTGGTAACTAACAAAGTCTCCCTGCCCTCACACCTCTCTTCCTCTCTTCCTCATTTCTTTTTCTTTCTTTCTTTTTTTTTTTTAGGTCTTATGTCTTTATTGCAAATCTCAAATTTTAAAAACTATTATTCCAAATGTCTTAAATGTCTGGGTTATATATTATTATTTCTTTAATTTATTTATTCTAATTAGGTGTACATGACATCTCTTCCTCATTTCTGTCCTGGATCTGAGATTCTGAGAAGTCTACACCTTCAGATCCTTCTGTAAATCTTTGAGCCCAACCCCCTCCAACAATCCCATGACCCAGTGCAAGGGAGAAACCCAAGATGGCCCCAAACGCATAATACAAAGTTAATGTCATTGCCCAGAAACATTCCCAGGGATGGTGTGGGAACACTGCAAAAGCAAAGCAAATCCAAACAAAAGAGCCTTCTGGAAGAGGCCAAGGAGCTGAAGTAAGTCGTAATGAATCAATAATTTTGTTTGGGAAAACAAAGAGTCATGTAACACATGGCTTTAAAAAGAAAGTTATTGAATACTTTCAAGCAGCTTGAACAAAAGTGCTTGGTGGATTAAAAGCCGTAACCGTAGCTGCAGGTGTATATCAAGTTCAGACATCTGATTCTGGTTACCCAGCCCTGGCCAAGCCAGCAGGCCCAATATTAGACATAACCATTCTTGCTTAATGCTTTTTTTTCCCCAAAGCTCGTTTAATTCATTGCTGGGGTTGTGTTTCATGTTTAGTTTGTCTGGATTTCTTTGTTCTTAAGAAAACAACCACCCAACACCAGCAGGCCAAGCATTCTTAAGAGTCATGAAATCATAGAATGTGAACTCAGGGAGACGGCTGGGAAATCCAGATTCCAGCCCCTCCGCTTTCCAGAAAAAAAAAACAGCCACGTCCCAGAGATGGAAGCAAATAGTCTCTCGGGTCATGGAAGGAAGGACTCCAAAAGAAGGAAGGGCAAGCCCTGATAAAGAACCAGATTACAGTGTTCACCCAAAATACACCTCCTGATTTCCTACCACCTGAATTTAACAGTGGTACCCACCATTCAGAGTTTGTTTGTTTGTTCCATATATAAAGGTCTTTCAACTGGAATCTCTTTTGACATTCACAATCTGCCTCTACATACCTGACAGGTCCACATTTTAGAGTAGGAAACTAAGATTTAAGGACAATCCAAGCCGGGCACAGTGGCGCACGCCTGTAACCCCAGCACTTTGGGAGGCTGAGACAGGAGGATCGCGAGTTCAAAGCCAGCCTCAGCAATGGCGAGGCGCTAGGCAACTCAGTGAGACCCTGTCTCTACATAAAACACAAAATAGGGCTGGGATGTGGCTCAGTGGTCGAGTGCCCCTGCGTTCAATCTCCTGTACCAAAAAAAAGGGACAGTCCAAGACTGGCCCAAGGTCCCATAGCTCGAGGCTTCCAGGCAGGTTAACTATATCATTTTCAGTTTTGAGAGTCTAGGGGTCACTGCTGTGAATCACAACTGTCGCAGTCCAACCAGGGGACTAGTCACCTCACCTTTGACCTCGAGCCCGTCCTAGGTCCATCTGTCCTCAAGCTCTCGATCCCACCTTCAAGTGCATTTGGCCTTGTAGACTTCGGGGAATTTTCGTGGTTCTCTGGTGGCAAGTGAGTCAGGCAGGTAGGCATGAGCATCCAGAATCAGCTTGACAGGGCCTGTGGACTGAGAACTTGGGCCTGCTGCTGACCCAGGGGTCCCCATCCTGTTCTGGAAGACTCCCGTGTGTATTTCCCACCCCACACCCCAGAGAAGGAGATAGTAAAAATGGTTTGAAAGACTGGTGACATTTAGGAAAGAAAAATGATGGGGGCAGAGGGGAGGAAAGAGGCTCCCACACGGATCAGGCCCCCAGGCAAATTCCCAGCAGCTGGTGTCAGGTGGGTTCTGGGACAGCAGGGCCACCTGGCTGACACTTGGGGGAAGTGAATGGCCTAAGTCCTCTGTCCAAAGAGCACATGGCCTTTGCCCCCTAAGAGAAGGAAAATCCCAGCCAGTCGGTGAGGCCGTCTGGGTGAAGTCACAACCTGAGTGGGTCCGCTCTGGCACCTGGTTCACTAAGTGGCAGCTTTTAGAAACATTACTTTGTCACCACCGTCCTTGGTAATGCGGGCGACTCGCCCATGAAGCGTGCCTGCATCTTGGCTCTTCTCTCCTTGCGTCTCCAGATCAGCCGCCCCGTTAGAGCAGCATAGTGCAGCCAATTTTGCCTACCCTTTGCACCCTAAGGGGGCATCTTGTTAGTCTGGACCCCAGGCGATGGCAGGGACCCAGGGGAGCCCTGGTGCTGGGCGTTTCCCAGCTCGGGGTCCAACATGCACACGATGCTGCAGAGAGAGAGTCCAGTGGAATCCACGCTCTGAGTACAGTAGGCGGATCACCATGGCAGCGCATGGAGGGGGCTGGAAGGCTCCCCGTAAAGGGAAACATGATGAAGAGCGCAGGGTGGGGAGGGCCGAGCGCTCCTCCATCACGCAGGCCTGAGGGCTCACAGCCTGGTTGGCAGTGCACCCACTCAGCAGGCACAGGAGGGCATGTCCACCCTCCTCTCCCCCACCGCAGATGGGGCTGCCAGGGAGTGCAGTGGCCCCTCTGAACCTCTGAAGGAGTCTCATTCCCAGGAGGGGGCTGAGCTTACACCAAAGCCACAGCTTTGCCTAAACCATTCAGAAACCGTGGCCAGCCCTGACATGGTGAGCATCCAGGGACAGTTCCCCAGCAACTATCCAAGTTAGATTGGAGACTGGTGCTAGAAGGCGCCATGGAGGATCTGGACGAGGGAGCAGCCGCCGTATGCAAAGGCAGTGTCCTAGCCAGCCTCTCCACCAGGGTCACGTTCGAATTGGCAAGGGGGAGCTGGTTTTAAGGGTGACAATGGAGAGACCTCATAGTTTCATTTAAGGTCTGTTCCAGTTTGGTTTAGGACCTGCAGCTCCCAAGAACCAGCTGTTTTGATTCGGCACTGGACTCTGGGATCCTGGGATCCATCTGCAACAATGCATTCCAAGACCTTGAACTTGAAGAGTCAAGTTACATACCTAGGGTCCCTTTCTCTGCAGGACAATGAATGTCTGGGTCAGAGAGAGAACCAAGGGGTGCAGAAAAGATAGCAAAGCAAAAAGCCTAATCCCGTTCCATGGAGAGCAGGGTCCAGGAAGGCAGGCATGGGTCCAGACGTGTTTGCCCTGGGAAGTGCTAGAGGGTAAACCTGTAAGTTATTAGCAGCAGTTTAAAGAACACCGTGAGGACTGCTGTAGGGCTAATGAAGGGAAATACCTGCACAGAGCTTGCAGCAATTATTAGTAGCCACACATTTGCTTTAATTCCAGGGCTTTGCATTTCTTTCAGCCCTAATTCTACCTCTGGGAAAAACATTTATCAGGATAGATACCATTTTCACATAAATCAAAATAATGACATTTTGTGCCAGAAGCATAGGTGAGCTATCTGTCCTCTCCGGGATAATTTTTGCCTGGAGCAGGTGTGCCTTCTGGACACAGACGGATTCCTCCGTCTGGAGTTCCTCCCAGGTGCTCACTAAAACACAGGTTCCTGGGTTTGCCAAGCCAGACTCCGTGGCTTGGCAGAGGAGGTGGCACCCAGAATGCGCATTTTCTAAAGTTCCTCAGATGATTCTACCCGACATTCACATTGGAAAATGGGGCTGGATTTCATCACGGTGATGAGATCACAGATGCCACCATCCTGGAGCCTGGAGCCCACAGAATAGGATCCTATTTTGAAATGCTGATTGCTTGGCTGTCCTTCTGCCCCCAATGCCTCTCTCTCTAACCCAGGCACTCACTGTCTTGCAAAGAAAGGAACACTGGGTGGGAGGTTCCTGCTGGGGGCCTAACACCCCAAGGGACACTACCTTTCCCCAGGCCAGCTAATCACTGCTTTGGTCTCTTTAGGTGACACAAACATTCCAGTTACCAACAGATGGTTTAGCACCAAAACCAAGTAAAAAAGAAGGTCATGCACTGAACATGTGATGGATAGCAAAATGTCCTGCAAGTAAATCCACAGCCACAATGACCACAATGTCCACAGTGAGCACAGCTGACTCCGTAGCCTCCATCCCAGGGAGTGAGCAAGTTTACAAGCTCTTGGAATAAAATTAAGCAGCATTATAGTACAATTATCTTTTCAAAGCTACACTTCATAAATGGAAATTTGGCCTCCACCAGAGATATTCTCCCAGCCATGTCATCTGACCATCCTGGGCACAACCACCTCAGAGAGAACCCTGGCCAAGCTTTGCAAGCTGTCAGTTCCTTGGTCTTTCCTCCTGTTCCCACATGTCCATGCCTCAGGCTGTTGTGGGCTATGTGTCCTTACCCTTGGCAATGAGCCATGCATGGTAAAGATGCTTTCATAGACTTCAAGACACTCTGGTCCTCTACCACCCAACCCAGCACGTCCAGGGAGCTTTCCCAGATCCACATTTGCAGATCCCCTGCAGGAAGATCAGAAAGGCAATTAAAGAAGAATCTGGAATCCACTAAGAATGTTTCCACCTGTTGCTAGTGGACTGAAGCAGAACTTCTCTGCCAATGCATGGTCAAGTTGACCTGTCAAGGGACTAGACAGCTTGACCAGGGCCAGTCCAGGGGACACAGACACCTCTTGGTGCAGGGAGCCATACTGAGTGAGGGACGTGGATAAGAAGAGACTCTTGGGCCTTCTAAGGGCATGGAGGGGCACCTTCATCTGGGTACCTTGGTAATGGAAGGTGTCCTGTGAGAGGAGGGCTACAGGGCCTCATGCATCAGGTACCCAAGAGGCTACAGAAGGGATCCCACCCTCCGCCCCACCCCAGGCCCTAGATGCAGATTTGGCCAGGTGACACCCAAGGCCAGCCGATGGGGAGGGGCTTGCACAGTTCAGGCTCCAGCTTCCCCCACCTATGACTCCACCCCCTAGGGAATTGCTGGCATTTTGACAAATCTCAACTTGGAGTATTACTTCATCCCCTTCCTGGAGCCTTTCCAGGGCCACTTGAAGGGGGATGTTTTCAGGAGGACTGAAAACCACCCAGCAGTCTCAGCCACACTACATTACAGGAACCAGGGATGTGCTGAGTGGCCTGAGCTTGTCCCCGGGCTTTCAGGAAAATGATGCAACTCACCTGAGAGATCTTGGAGCCACCCTTTTACAAAGGAATTGGATGACAGGGGCAGGATGTCCCCAGACTCTGAGGTCCCCAGCCCCTCTGGAGTGGTCTGAGCGTGGATGAGCCCCTCGGACACATATGTTGGAATACGACGGTCACTGTGATGGTCCTGGGAGTCGGGTCCTGCATGACTGGGGCCTTTGGAGGGATTCTTGCCTCTGTGGCAGGAGCTGGTTGTTGTGAAGCAAGCCCCCCACGTGCTCCCCGCTCACCCTTCACTTTCACTCTATGTTCTGGTGCAGCACAAGGCCCTGCCCAGGCATGGGCGCCATCTTGGACTTCCAGTCTGCAGAACTATGAGCCCAAATAAGCCTCTATTCTTCATAAATCACCTAGTGTTCCATTAAAGCAATAGGAAACAGACTAAGACACCATCTCAGCACAGACTAAGACACCATCTCAGCACAGACTAAGACACCACCTCAGCACAGACTAAGACACCACCTCAGCACAGACTAAGACACCATCTCAGCACAGACTAAGACACCATCTCAGCACAGGCTGGTCCCATTAAGAAAGGCCCACCTGCGATTACAGTTTGGCTTGTCCCACCCAAGGCACAGAGAGCAGCTGGAAAACACCCACTGCTGCCTCTGACCCTGTGACCTTGAGGAGTCAGTGAACTGGGATGGGAGATTCCCATCAGCACGGACTTTCACCCTATGGCCCCTGTGCCCACCTAGTGGGGAGGAGTCTGGGCCCTGACCACACTCTTCCTCAGCCCCCCAGCTGTCAGCAGGAACGCAGAGTGTCTGCCATTCTTGTCTGGATCAAGGTATGCATGAAGGTGGCAACCACGGCTTCTGAGACCTGCCTACAGCTTGAACCTGCCCAGCCCACAAAGGACAGAGGTTAGAAGGTTGACCTGTGCACCTGCCGGCCCCATCCCCAGTAGCAAGTGCTCAGCAGCCCTGGAGCAGGCCCAGCTGCAGAATATCCTGTCCTTGAGAGGGGCCCACAGAAAATTCCTGGGCCCACTACGTCCACTGCAGCCCCTCCCTGCCCCCGCCTCTCCAGCAGCGCCCCGGTGGGAACCAAGCAGGCCCACAGAGCACCTGCAGGGCCTCAGGCCTCAACAGCCCTGCCCAGGCCTTCCCGGCGAGGCATGAACTATCGGCTTTCCTCTGGAACTCTTTTCACAAATACCATTATCAGAAATAAACAAACAGTAAAGAAATCCCCCAACTTCAAGAAAATGGCAGAATTGAAGAGGTCAAATAACCAGGGGCTCCTTTTCTCCCCAGTCTGTGAGCACACGGTGGAAGCTCAATTAAGTGGGGTGCTCTAAAGATGAGGAGGTGCGTTTCTCTTACTGCACATTCTGGACAGCTGTGGAGGAGACCCCAGTGTACCTTCCTGCCTTAGTAATGGAGTGGAGTGGACATAACTGTTTTTTGAGCATGGAGGTCCATGGCTAGAGACCTCGTTTCCAGGATGATCTCAGGTGACCCAGAGATGGCGCTGCCCTGGGCCACCTTCTGCCATTACTTGGAATGTGCTTGCATTTCTGAATCTCTCTGTCCCTTGGTCTGGCTCTCATTTATTCCTTTCTCCACAAAAGTATTTGTCAAAACAAGTGTCCAGTTACCTGAGGATTCTGGTTGGCTGTTACACACCAGAAGCAAAGTTGCCTGGAGCTGCCAGAGCTGGGACCCCCCGAGGCTTCAGAGGGAACCTGGCCCTGCCAACTCCATGATCTCGAACTGCTGGCCCCAGAACAGTGAAAGAATAACTTCCTATTGTCTTAACCCTCCTGCTTGGAGGTCATGTTATGGCTGCCCCAGGAAATGAAAAGAGGGGCCATCAACTCATTTTGCTGAAAACCAGACATCTTGCTTGGTGCCCTTCCTCTCTGGGGAATGGCTGGGAATGGAGTGGACCCACCACATGGACAGAGCCCCTAGTGAAATGACCAAAGCCCTGTGTTGGGTTGCACTCCTGCAGAGAGGTGAGGCCTCTGAGCCAGGAGACATGAGGGAAGGGAAGACAGGGCTCAGAAGCCGCTGGAGCCCAGGGGTCACCAGCGCTCCCTGACCAAGCGGAGTCTGCACCCAAGGGACAGCCTAGCTAGGTCAGTGTCCACCCTGCTTGAAGCCACCGCTTCTGGGGCGGCGTGGGAGGGCTTAACTCAGTTTCGAGATGAGGAAGTCAGTGAAGTGGGATGAGAAATATTTCATTTCTGTTTTCACTGACCTCCAGCTGCATGTTAGCATTTTTCCCCCAGGAACCCGGGTAGCAAGCACAGGGTCAGCCGCACCGATGATGGCCAAGATCCCTCAGGCACTGCGGTGTCATGGGTGTCCTGACTGACATCCTGCACAGCTGTACCTGCAGTGGGGACAGTGATTAGACATCAGTCCTGTTTTCAGTGTGTTAAGAGGGAAGCACCCAGGCTACCGTGCCACAGTCCCAGGGAGGCAATGTTTGTTAACTATATTTCAATACAATGGTTTCCTTGGTGATCCTGGGTAATTTTCTGAAGTCCTGATTCTGAGGATGTCATTAGGCTTCACCAAGCAGCCCAAGAGGTCTGTGGCACAAAGCAAGTTAGGCGCTCCTGACTTAAGCATTGGCACCTGCACAAAGGCTGTATCTCTTGCAGCTGGAATTTTTAAAAGCTGTCACATGAACAAGACAGATGATGTTCCTGTGGCACTAAAAGGAATATGCAGAACCCTCTCCATCCTCACAGAGCCACACGATTGACAAATAGTCCATCATCTCCTCTAAATCAGCACCAGTAAGCTGCCTCCAGAGGATAGCATATTTGTCTTCGTGAATTGTTTCAGTCTGATGCTATTTCATTAAATGATATATTTTTGTGGTTTGGCATTTGGAGCTTTGCTCTGGCTTCACTGGCAACTGCCAACATCTGCAAATTATTATGTGCTTTAAAAAAAAAACCAACTGCCACCTTGGGCTGCACCCATCAGCTCTGGCAAGGCCAGGCCTCCCGCCAGGATGCAGGGCAGAGTTCCCCGACCAGCAGAAGGCTGGATCAAAACCCAGGTTTCAAGCAAAGTATACGGTGTGTCTGAGACCTCAGCTCTCAGGGACGGGCTGTGACATCATTTGCTCATCTATCTGAGCCACAAGAAAGCAGCTGAAGCAGAACTCCATTCATGCCAGCTGCTTGATTCTGAGTTTCCTTTTGACCCAAGGCCACCAAAAGCAAACTCTGTATTTGGGTGCCCGTCCCTAAATGCAGGAGCAGAGGCTCTGGCCAGGGATAGAAGGCAGGTCAGACAATCTGCATGGGCCAAACCAGGTGCTGAGAAACCTGGCAGGACCAAGCGCCTCGCCCAGGAATCCATCGCTGCCCGTCTAATCTGCCTGGCTCCCTTGACTGCCTGGGAACAACAGAGCAGATGTTCGCGTGGGAAGGAGCCTCGCCAGCATCTGCCCTGCGGCAGGAGGGATGGGTGTTCACAGACAGCACGGGAGTTCCCTGGTGGGCGTTGCAGGCAGCCGGCTGGCACTGCATCACGTGGAGCCTAATCACAGGGAAATGGGGCAAAACCCAGGACAATAGCAGCGCAACCGCTTCGGGGGCCTCTGTTCATTTTCTCCCCATTGCATGTGGGTGTCAGAAAGGTGAATTTAAAAGAGCATGAGTGGACTTATGTCCTCCGTGACTGGACCAGAGTGCTGCGCAGTGCTCGTGCATGGAAGGCTGAGGCCAGCGCTCGGAGGCTGGGAGGTTTCTGGTGAAATCAGACGCATGTGACAACGTGCGTATCACTAGGATCCAGTCGTGCTAGACCCGGATGGACCTTTGGAACAACGAGGATGGAAGGCGAAGGAGAGGCTCCAGGGTCTTCCTGGAGGAGCTGAGCTCTGTAAGAGGTGCTGGGGGTGTGGGATCTAGAAAAGAAAAGAAAAAAGACTGCATGAAAGTAGAAGGGAGGCTAGCAGAGAGGAGGAAGGGCATAGGGAGAGGAGAGACCCTGGTAAAGACAGTGGGGGAAAGAAAAGGAAAAAGCCAGAGAGGATGGGGGCAGCTGACGGGAGAAACAGGGCAGGGAGAAGAAACCAGGAAAGCTCGTGGGAAGAATCAAAGGGATGAGAATCCCAAGCCACGGCTGGAACCTCGAGGGAGGACCCTCCTCCAGAGGCAAGGCCTGGTCTGGGACAGAGACGTGAGGGTCGCAGATGTCAGCCCGAAGCCAGCAGCAGATGCCATGTCCAAGCAGCCAAGCCTTCCACAGACATGGCCCAGAGTGACCGAGACACCAAATACACAGCCTCGTGACGTCCAGGATGTGCACACTGTAATCCACAAACAAACACCTGCATCTGCCTTCAGCGCCATGACCTCAGTCTGTCACCTCGATCACTTGTGGAGGAGCTCCTGGGTATGGAGCCGATCCTGGGTTACTTGTGGTGGAGATGGCGTGTTCTCCTAAGCAGTGGATGCATCACATTGCAATGGCTTCACATGTTTGGACCACTCCATGAGTGACTGCGTTGCAGGGTGGACCACGCACTTTCCGAGCAGGCAGAGTGTATGTCACCTCCACAGCTCCTGGCAGGGTGGAGGTGTCCTGTCACCTAAGTGTTAGACTGGAATGGCCTGACCCAGTGACCTTGCTGACAGTATCTCAAGCAATTATTTTAATGTTAGACTTCATAATGGCAATCAGAAGATCACTTAGAGTGACCCACAGGGAAGGCAGCAGAACAAGCCATCGATAGATAGTGTGACACACTGTCACACAGCCCGTTAGGACAGTGATGTGCAGTCCCGGTGTCCCCAGCCTGGTGGGCATGGGCCAGAACCCCCTCTCGGGTCCAGGCAGGCTCTCCTGGTCTTCCTGTCCCTGGTCTGCTGACCCCGGTGGACTCTCCACTCACCCTTCTCCAGAGGACGTTGAAACGCCCGTGCCTTCACCTCAGACCTTGAAATCTGGCAGAAAACTCCTTTCCCCTTCAGTCAAGTGAAGGTGACTGCACTGGTTTCCTGTAGCTGCCATAACTAAGCGCCACAAACCAGGTAGCTTAAAACAGCAGGAATTCATCCTCCCTCAGTTCTGGAGACCAGAAGTTCAACATCAAAGTGCCGGCAGGATTCATTCTTCCTAAGGACAGTCGGGGGCGGGGGGACATGTTAGCTCCTGGTGCTGTACACCTGTACACACATCTGTGTCTATTCACCTATCCTCATATGGCCTTGTCCCCTCTGTGTGTTCCTGCATCTTCTTTTTTCATAAAGATCCAGCTCCATTGGATCCAGGGCCTACCTCCTCCAGCATGACCTCATCTTCACCGATTATATCTGCCAAGGTCGCGTTGTGAGGTCCTGAGGTTAGGACTTCTGCAAATAGCTTTAAGGAACACAGTCGGACCCGTAGCAGAGCCCTCATCACCTCTGCATACATGCAGACTTACTTCTTGGATTGCCCAGCGATGCACCTTTCCATCTGAGGTTGAAACTCAGGCCCAGGCCCCTGCACACAGCCTCTGCCCCAGCCGTCACTGCAAGTCTTCTGTGCTCTTCAGCCCCGAGACAGCAGGCTGCATTTCATGTTTCCACACACACCCATGTGTAGACTCAAGGGTTCCCGGTAGGAAGAGAATGATTCTAAATCCACTGGAAAGAATCTGTCCCCAGCAGGGTCACCAGAGTTTACAAATAAAAATACATTTAAATTTGAATTTCAGATAAATGAACTTTTTTAGTATAATTCAGTCCCATGCAATATTTGGAATCCACATATTTCATAAAATTATGAAATTTAAATGTAATGGGGTGTCCGGTATTTTATCCAGTAAGCCAACATTCCCTTCTACAAGAAACTCCTTCAGGCGTATGGAGGGGGTTACTCCTGGGCTCCACCTCTGTCCCCACGCCATCGGCCCTGCAGGCTGCAGGGTATTTGTGTAACTGTCATTAAAAGAAAAACCTTAAACAAGTTAAATTTAACAGAGTTTAATTGACCAAAAAATGATCATGAATCGAGCAGCTCTCAGCTTGAGTCAGAACAGGTTCTAAGAACTCCGTGGTCAGGCAGCTTTTATGGACAGAAAGCGGAAATGAGGTCCAGAGACACCTTAATTAGTTTCAGCTTGGAGCTTGCCGTAGTGGACTCATTTGGTGCCTGTGATTGACTAGAGCTCGTCTGCTCTAATGGACTGGGTCTCGGCAATTTATTACAAGACTAGTACAGTCGTCTGTGGGGGATTGTTTCCGGGACCCCGTCAGATGCCAAACTCCAAGATGCTCAAGGCCATGGGATAACATGGTGCACTATCGCCTTATCACCTACCCGTGATACATCCTCCCGTATTTTGTAAATCATCTCTAGATTACTTATAATTCCCAGTACAAGGCAAATGCTATTAAGTGGTTGTTACCCTTATATGTGTTGTTTAGGGAATAGTGACGAGAAGTCTGTACGTGTTCAGCACAGCCACACGTTTTAGGTATTTTCCATCCGTCATTGGTTGAATCTTGGGAGCAGAACCTGCAGACGCAGAGGGAGGACACTGCTCCTCAGCGGGCCTGCACTCAGCTTGCTTGCTGAGGAAGACCACCAAATAAGGACTCAAGCGTCCTCAGGCTGACACCCACGGAGGCAGAGGCACATGAGATGTCAAGGAGACCAACAGGAACTTTAAAACTGTAGCCAACGATTCCAACACCTAGCTCCAGGGACGGTCGGGCTTGGCCCACGTGAGAACAATGTCCACCGTCCCCGTCGCTCTTCTTATACACAATGACATTTCCAGTTGTACCTAACATCGCCTGCATGCCGTGGCTTTCAAAGTTGTTTTCCAAAATGCTGTGACAGCTTTCTCCGAGAGCTCAACACAATGACCCTCTTCCTCCAACCAGCTCTTCTTACCCAGACCCAATGGGAGCCATTGCCCTGGTCGAGGAGTCCTTTCTGCTCTCCCATCCTGTCTTGCTCATGTCCTGCTCATGGCGCTGGAGACGGCTCCTTGGCAGCTCTGTGACCTCCACAGTGACCTTCTGTTGATAGCTGGCAGAGGCCAGCCTGTCGCCTGGCTGCGGAGAGCCGGTGGCAGAAGTCTCTGCCTTCACTCCCACCAGGATCCTGACCCTAGCCAGCTGGGTGGCAGTGCAAAGCCTTAGGCAGTCTGACCACAGCTCTGCTCTGCGATGTGGTCTTGCACTCGCTCTTGCACTCGCTCTTTTCTGTCCCGCTGTTGCTCCACCTACAAAGTGAGAATAGAAATGTCCCTCTAAAAGCAAGTCCTATTACTAGCAAAAAAGCATGTTGTTTTCTAAAATTGGATTTCTAATTTTTCAGGGTGGTTTGGCAGCTATTCCTGACCCTCCGCTTGCCCTGTCCCTCCCGTAGGCCATGCCTTCATGCCCTGTCACGTCCAAAACTAATTCTGCACTGTGCCAAAAAGGCTACACACGCCCTGCTGGGGCCCCAGCAGCTGCTCTGTCTACACCCAGATTGTCCCGGTGGTTTGGAATTCACTTGTTTTTTTTTTTGCATTTTCCAATGTTATTCCACATCTTTTATTGTTGTACATATTGATGGGACTGGTCATTACATATTCGTACTGCCCACAATAGAACAATATGATCTGGCCACTCTCATTCCCCAGCACTTCCCCCTCCCCCTCCCGCCCTTGGGCCTTTCCTCTCTACTCACCAGCCTTTGATTTTCATGAGATCCACTCCATCTTTCTTTTCCTTTCTCCTCTCTAGTTTCTGCATACGAGAGAAAACATACAACCCTTGACCTGAGTTGGACTTACTTTGCTTGACATGATATTCTCTAGCTCCATACACTTTCCTGCAAATGACACAATTTCATTCTCCTTTATGGCTGAGTCAAACTCCATTGTGTATCTCTACCACATTTTCTTTATCCATTCATCCGCTGATGGACCCCGAGGCTGGTTCCATAGTTTGGCTGTTGTGAATCGTGCTGCTATAAACATGGGTGTGCATGTATCACAGTAAAATGAACTTAATTCTTCAGGGTAAATACCGAGGAGTGGGGTAGTTGGGTCATATGGTGGTTCCAAGGCTAGTTTTAGGTGGAAACTTCACACTGATTTCCATAGTGGTTGTACTGATTTACAATCCCACCAGAAGTGTCCCTTTTTCTCCATCCTCTCCAGCATGTATTATTAGTTGTGTTCCTGATGACTGCCATTCTAGCTGCAGTCAGATGAAATCTCAGTGTAGTTTTGATTGGCATTTCCCTAATTGCTAATAATGTTGGACACTTTTTCATGTATTTCTTGGCCATTTATATTCCTTCTTTTGAGAAGCGTCTTGTTTAATTCATTTGCCCATTTATTAATGGAGTTATTTGATTTGGGGGAATAAAGTTTTTTGAGCTCTTTATTCTAGACATTAATTCTCTTTCAGATGAGTAGCTAGTAAAAATTCTCTCCCTTTCTGTGGCTTCTCTTTTCACATTCCCAGTTGTTTCCTCTGCTGTGCAGAAGCTTTTACATTTGATGCTTTCCTATTCATTAACTCTTGGCATTATTTTCTAAGCTTTAGGGGTCCTACTGAGAAAGTCATTGCCTGTGCCTCTTTTCTGGAGAGTCGACCCTCCATTTTCTCCTAGGAATTGAGTAGTTTCTGGTCTAATCCAGAGGTCTTTGATTCATTCTGAATTGATTTCTGTGCAGAGTGAGAGATAAGGGTCTAGTTTCACTCTTCTCCATAAGGATAACCAGCTGTCCCTGCATCATTTGTTAAAAGACTGTCTTTTCTCCAATGTATGTTTTTGACACTTCTGTCCAGGATCAGATAACTGCAGGTGTGTGGGCTTATCTCTGTGTCTTCTGTTCTGTACCACTGGCCTGTGTCTGTTTTTATGCAGGTACCATGCAGTTTTTGTTACTATAGCTCTGTCATATAATTTGAAGTGAGGTATTGTGATGCCTCCAGCATTGCTTTTTTGGGTTAAAATTGCTTTGGCTATTCTGGGTCTTTTATTCTTCCAAATGAATTTTAGGACAATTTTTTTCTTGTTCTGTGAAGAATGTCATGGGTATTCTGACAAGGATTGCCTTGAATTTTTTATATTATTCTTGGTAGTATGGCCATTTTAACAAGGTTAATTCTGCCTCTCCATGAACATGGGAGGTCTTTCGATCTTCTGAGATCTCCAGTTTCTTTCTTCAATGTCCTACTGTTTGTACTGTAGAGCTCTTTCACCTTCTGGGTTAGATTTATTCCTAGGGTTTTTGGTTTTTGTTTTTTTCTTTTGAGGTTCTCGTAAATGGGATTGTTTTCATGATTTCTTTCTCAGCATATTTGTTGTTGGTATATACGAGAGTTACTGATGTTTTATGTTAATTTTGTAACCTGCTACTTTGCCAAATTTGCTTGTTAGTTCTATCAGTCTTTCAGTGGAGGTTTTTTTGATCCTCTAAGTATAGGATCATGTCATCTTCAAATAGTAATAACTTGACTTCTTCCTTTTCTATTTTTATCTCTTTTATTTCCTTCTCTTGCATAATTGCTCTGGCTAGAAATTCTAGCACTATATTAAACAGGAGTGGCTAGACTGGACATCCTTGTCCCAGATTATAAAGGAAATGCTTTCAGTTTTTCCCCATTTACTATGAGGTCAGCTTTGGATTTTCCCAACATAGACTTTACAATGTTGAGGTAGATTCCTTCTATCCTAATTTCTTTAGCCTTTTTATCACGAAATGGGTGAATTGTGTCAAAGGCCTTCTCTGCATCTATTGAGATGACTAAGTGATTTTTATCCTTACTTCTGTTAATGTGATGAATTACATTTATTGTTTTGTGTATATTAAACGATCCTTGCATCTCTGGAATGAAACCAGTGTGGTCATGGTATTATCTTCTTATTATATTGTTGAATGTGATTTTCTAATATTTTATCAAGGATTTTTTGCATCTAAGTTCATCAGGGATATTGGTCTGTAGTTTTCTTTCCTTCATGTATCCTTAATCTGATTTGGGTATAAGTTTGATACTGGCTTAATATAATGAATTCAGAAGTGTTCTGTCCCTTTCTATTTCTGTCCATGGAATAACTTGAGGAGTATTGGCCATAGTTCTTCTTTAAAGGTTTGGTAGATTCTCAGCTGAATAGAGAGGGATGGAGCACTTCTTTGTTGGAAGGCTTTTTATTACTGCTTGGATCTCATTACGAGTTATGGGTCTGTTTAGGTTTTCTATGTCCTCTTGATTCAATTTTGGCAGATCATATTTGTCTAGAAATGTATCCATTTCTTCCAAGTTTTTCAATTTATCAGAATATAAGTTTTCAAAATAGGCCCTAGTGCTCTCCTGTGGAATCCACTTCTGAGTGTGGGGAAGCCTCACGTCGGTTCTGATTCTTCTGGAGAATCTCAAAGGACTAAGACAAGCGTCGGAGCCCCAGAGCACGAATGCAGCAGGTGCCGTGGAGGAAGCCACCCCCGGCACCCACAGAAGGGGCAGCGAGACAGTCTGAGGGCCCCAAGAAGGTCAAAAAAATATGAGCCCGATGGCCATCCAACACGCGGACCTCCCTCTCCAAGCCAGGTGGGCTCGTCTGCTGTGGTCAGATGACAGCCATGGAGAATGGAGACTGTCCTCCTATCACCCGAAACTTCACTGTTCCTCGAAGCAGAGCCCTGGATCTCCTTCCCCATGCCTGCCCCAGCAGAACTGGAGGTGACCCTATCTGAGCCCTGGGTCCCTGACCCCTTCTCTGGCCATCACACCCCTCTCAGGATTGCTAGTCTCTCTGTTTAGAAAAGAAAATTACAGCACAAGTATGAGCAGAAGACGCCCCAAGAACTGGAGATTCCCATCTGCCCCTCACCCTGTGAGCTGGCACTGACCCAGCTATTGAGCAACCAAATAGTTGTCCCCTGGAGGAGGGGTGCTGGGGACGCAAGGCCTGGAGCATGCTGGGCAGCGCGGTACCACTGAGCAGTGCCCCAGATGATTGTCCCCTTTAACAGAACTGTGTCCAGCACTGCTTGGACACTGAGGTCTGAACACCCTGGCCAGGCTGGGGATGTGGAGAAGTGACAGATCTAAGGAGTCTACAGGCAGGCTTCTTTTTTTCAATTGAATTTATTTTTAACAGATACATAAAAGCATAAAAATTGTCCTTATAAATTGGATAGGAGGTGACGTTTTTGATACATATTTACATTGTATCGTGTTCAATCAAAGCAGAGCTCTGTCTCGTCACAAACGTGGAAGGTTTCTACACAGTGAAAACATTCCCTGTCCCTTCCAAGTTCTTGAAGTGCACATTGTTGTGATCTGTAATCAGCCTGCAGCAAAATAGCACCCCGGGCTTCTGGCTCCTGTCTAAACTGCCTTAGTCTCTGTGGACCTCTTTTTTGACCCTCCTCACCCTGCTCTCCCCAGCCTCTAGCAACCACCCTGCTAGCCTCAGCTTCTATGAGACCAGCTCACTCCTGCTCACATGTGACATCATGCCATACTTGTCTTCCTGTGCCTGGCTTAGGTCACTTGATACAGGACCTCCAGTTCCATCTGTATTGTGATAAATGGCAGGATTTCATTTTTCATGGCTGCATAGTGCTCCATCATGTGTGCACACTACATTTTCTTTATCCATTCATTAGTTAATGGACACTGAGATTGTTGCTGTTTCTTAGCTGCTGTGCATCGTGCTACAAAGGCAGGAGAGGGCAGGTGTCTCCTAGACATTCTGATTCCATTTCCTTTGGGGACACACCCACAGTTGCTGGGTCATGTGGTAGTTGCATGTTTCATTTTCTGAAGAACCTCCACACTATTTTCCATCATGGCTGTGCCAACTTTCATTCCTACCAGTGGTGCACAAGGGCTGTCTTTCCTCCACATTGCAAGGGGTGTTTTTGTTTTGTGTTTTGCTTATTTGTTTTTTTACATCAAGAAATGCCGTTTTCATGTCCTGATGTAAAATGTCCCCATGCCCAGACTGAGGGGGACACCCTAAGCGGGGCTGAGCTGTGCAGCTCATCAACTCCAAAATGCTTCTCCTGTGCTTCTCCATCAAGGTCCAGCCCATTCCTGTGAGTGTAGTTCTGGAGCCAAAATGCACAGAGGATCATTGCCCATGGGACGCTCGCCGCCTGTGTGCTCCAGACAACGTCCACCTCAAGCTGCGCCTAAGACTCCTCTTGCTTACCCCTCTGAACTCGTTCCCTAACTTTAGCTCCAAATCTGCCAGAAAAGCTGGAACCTGCTATACCACAGACCCCGCGGGGCAGGGACCTGCTTAGTAAGAGCCGTGCAGGTGCCAGGGCTGTTAAGCGAGGGAGCTGGCAGTGCCCCGCTCGGCGGGAAGGACAGTGGCACCCGCCCACAGAGCACGGCTGTGGCCCTGCCTCCCGTCCCCCTGAAGCCACAGAAGTTCTGTCGGCAGTTCATTTTCAAGACTGGGGCGAGAGCCGCAGCTCTGAAAATGGAGCACAGGATGCTCCCTCCACACCGGCTCCGTGAGCACAGCTGGACCGGCTCAGGAGCTGGCCTCCGGGGCAGAGGAGCCGGTCCCTTCCCCTTGTTTTCTGCTGGGTGGACCCTGAGCCTGCAGCCAGCCACACCCTGCTGCACTTCAACGGGCTCTTTGGGGGATTCCAACTCCCTCCATCCCACATCCACATACAGGAACCCCTTGTCCAGGCCAAGAGTGTCACACACCCCCGAGTGTGTGTGTGCGCGCACGCACACGCGTGTTCAAGGAAAAGCAGCCTGTTCTGAGAGAACCGAAGGCTTTGGGCCTAACGCTCCTGCTCCCACCTGCAGATGTCCAGGGAGGTGACAGTGATCAGAATAGGGAACCAGAAGCCCTGAGGCCACCCCGGCTCCAAGGAAGAGGTCGACAGAGCACGCAGCTCTCTGGGTTCTTTTTTCTATACCTACAAAGAAATAGAAACAGAGGTAAAGAATATAAGGCAGAAAGGCTTATTGTCCTGCACAAGAGAAGCACCGAGATCAACAGAAGCAGAGAAATGCTCTGATTAATGGGCCTACATGCTGCTTCCCAGGAGGTCTCTCCTCACACTGAGCAGAGCACGGAAGACCTGTGCATAAACGCAGCGAGGGGCCCAGGCTGTAATTAATGCCATAAAGGTCTCTTTCTCGGCTTCCCTTGGCCTGGCAGGAGGGTGACGGAGAGCTAGTCCAGCACTGTTTGTTCTGGCCACAAAAGGGGCTGTGGGTGGATGTGATCCTCAGAAATGTGACCACATGCAGAAAACCAGGCTGATGCGGGCAGGACAGTCCCCGAGAGCAAATGAAGCCACTTTGGAACTCCTTGGGAAGCCCATGGCCCCAGGGAATGAGACACCAGGCACCTCTGGTTAGCCTGCACTGGCTGCTTCCTCATGGCTCTAAGGAGGACACAGCTGGGGGCCACTCTGGACTGGGATCACTGGCTGGAAAACCGTCCTGCATGCTGTCAGGGCAGTCCACCCCGGAACGCGGCCCACGCTTGCCAAAGGAGAAAGGCCGACCTCAGCAGTCTTCTCAGGAAAAGGAAAATTAAACCCAATCAGCAGGACGTTGAAGGAGGTCCCAGTTCCGCAAACCAGTGAACAGCAAGCCCAGATGTGGCCCAGCGGCCCGGGTGAGCAGTGGCGCAATGCTCCATGGAATCTCCTTACAGTTCCTAGATGCCGGCTGAGCCAGGTGCGCCCCTGGAGGGAGAAGAATCCAGAACTGTCCCTTTGACTGCGGGAATGAGGGGACAGGGCGAGGCCGAGGAGGAGGCTCACTGAGGTGCCCTCCTCCAGGCAGCCTGCCCTGGCTGCTGCCCGCTCCTCTGCTCCAGGAATACTCCAGCCCATGGGGTGAAGACAAGCCTCAGAACAGTCTGGTCCACTGCATCTAAAACATCTAGAAGGACAACAGTGTAGTGTTTCCTAAAGCACCCCACAGCTAGAACTGCCATAGCACCCAGCTCTCCCCCTTCTGGGAGAAGGAAAGGAAATGAAGATAGCAGGTCAAAGTGACACCCAGCCACCCGCCCACTGAGCACGGTCCCAACAGCCAAGGTGTGAGAGCACCTGTGCCCAACACTGGATGTGCAGATAAAGAAAATGCAGCGCGTGCCCACCGGGACACGGTGCTCAGCCGCGAAGACGGAAGCCCTGTTATTTGCAGCCACACGGAGGGTCCTGGAAGACATTTGGTTAAGTGAAATCATCCAGGCACAGAGAAAGAGATACTCCATACTGTCACTAATATGCAGAAGCTAAAAACTGTAAGCCGGGGAGAAGAGGGTGGCATGGCGGCTACCAGAGGGCCACCCCCGTGGGAGAGAGGATGGATAACCAGGACCGAGGCGCGGTTAGTTAGGAGCGATAACTTCCAATGCTCTCAGCACAGTGGAGTGACTATAATCCACAGCAATCACATGTATGAAGACAGCTGGTAGAGAGGACGTAGAATGGCCTCTCGAAGAAGTGGAGTGTTTAAGGTGTTTAAGGTGACATGGCAGTCACCCCATATGATCCTCTCACATTGCAGGCGTGTATTGAAATATCACACTGCACCCCATAAACACATTCCAGTATTATCCGTGTCAATTAAAAATTAAAGTTAGAAAAAAATCTGGATGGCTTTGGAGAGGGAAAACAATATCAGGTTGCTAGAATGTTCTTGGTCAAGATGGATAGCCTGGGGCTAGGAGGAGGAACAATTCATTCCAGAGACCAGCATAACTGGGAAATGAACAAGGTTAAACTGGAGCTTTGCAAACAAAAGGAGGAAGAGGCCAAGATAAGGGCTGGATCTATGAATAACAGATGGAGGAACTGCTCCTTTCCAAACTGCTCATGAGTGTGTATCTCTCATTTACCAGAACCCACGTCTGCACACGCTCACACTCTGGGTCACTCCGTCGGAGCAGGGACTCCATCTACAGACTTTGACATCTGCAGATGTCAACCCCTGTGCATCTGCACCGGTGATGCCATGTTTTACACACATACATATGTGTGTGTGTGTGTGTGTGTGTGTGTGTGTATTGTATGTGTATATATAAATTTTGTATATATATATTTGTATAAATATATATATGTGTATATATATATATTTTGGTACTGAGGATCAAACTCAGGGTTATTCAACCACTGAGCCACATCCCCAGCCCTATTTTGTGTTTTATGTAGAGACAGGGTCTCACTGAGTTGCTTAGCACCTCGCCGTTGCTGAGGCTGGCTTTGAACTCGCAATTCTCCTGTCTCACACAAATGAACACTGTTTGGTTTTAAGGATTTCTTAAAAACTAAGTAATATAAAAACTATTTTTAAATGCTAAAGACTGTTTGCTGTTCTTCTAGGATGCTGAAGAGATGAAAAAACTTGTTCCTCTCCCTAATTTCCTTTTCTAAAGTTTCTAACAAATGAAACAAAACATTCTTGCGCACAAGCAATGCCCTTGGTACACATTCCTTCTCTTTGCCACTCTCTCTGACCCTCAGGGTTTGGTCTCCACTTGTCCCCAAATCATGTCCAGGCAGCTGCAGCTCAGACTCAGCTAATCCCAATCCACAGCATGCGTTGGGTCTGGTTGGGCGGAACTTCGCCTTTCCAGTGTTTTAATTGGGTCTTTTCATTTATTCCACCAACTCTGTGGTTTAGGACAAACACATCCCCCTTCATCTTTCAAGCACAGACATGAACACTCGTCCACAGGAGTTCGCCCACCGAGGGACCCAAGCTCTCACCTCCAAGGCAGCAAGCAGTGCCCATGGCCTGTCCACCGCCGGCCCTGGACAGGCCCTAACCCTCTTTCTGCTGAAGCTCATGCAGCTCTGCTCCTGGGAACCGGGCAGGGTCGGGGGTATTTACACAAGCAAAATACCCCCAGAAGGCTTCCGAGTTGTGCACGTGCAGAGACTTCAGCTCACCTTCAGGTGGCTCTGGGCATGTGATTGTGTTTCTTTTTTCTTCCAGAAAGAAAAAAAAATCTCAGGTGACTTAGTTGGTCACAAATGCCCATATCCTGGCAATTGGCAGGATTAGATCATGCGGCACGGAGGGGAGGGAGCCTGCAGACTTCCTAGGCACTTTGGCCCTCTCTCTCTGAGTCGTCTCTGTTTCTGTCTCATCTGTCTCTGCCTCTTTCCCACTTTCTCTCTCCTCTCTGGCACAGGTGTGCACACACGAGTTAGAGGGACTGGCCTGGAGGCCTACACAGCCATGCGGCACTTTGGGTGGAGAGATGAGTGGAAGGTTTGCTGAAAGGGGGAAATTTGGAGACCTTCTTCCACTCAGCAAACCCACACCGGCCCCACCTGAGCCCTGCTGCGTGCTGGCCACCCTCCAGGGCTGTAGCAGTGACCCACAGAGCCGTCTCACCCTCGTGGGACTGGCCTGGCTTGGAGGGGCCTTGGGAGACAGGCAAAAGCCCAGCGCCCGTCAGATGGTAAAATGCTGAACAGGAGAGTCAAGGGAGACGGGAGGAAAGGGTGGGTGGCAGGGACGTGGGCGGGTGCGAGTTAGCAAGGGAGACACACGGTGTCCCCCTGGGCGGCGGCTCCAACAGCGTTCGCTTGTCCTCTCACAGCTCCTGAGGCCAGAAGTCCAAGATCGGGACATCGGCGGGGCTGATGGATGGAGCCGGCTCCCGGCCTCTTCACGGGCGTCCCTCTCTGCTGTCTGTCCTGCCTCCTCTACACTCCAGCTGCAGACTGGATGGGGACCCACCTGATGACCTTGTGTCATCCTGCATGCAGAACTCAGAACACAGGCAAACGAGGCAACTGGCATTCGGGGCCTACAATTTCAGGGCTTTATTCTGTCAGTAAGGATGTGCATCTCCCGGGACTGAGGGCTTCACGGTAAATGCAATTTAGTTTCAGAGATAAAGCTGTACTTACTGAAGCTATGGCTTTCCATAGGTGTATCTTATTTTGCCCCTAAACTATGATATAATCTCCTTATTTTTGTTATTATAGTGTTGAAGTGATGGGAGGTCTCCTGTTTTAATATCCTTTCTTTTTTAATTGCCTTTATATTTTAGGGCAGTTCTGAGCTCACAGCAGAATGGATCAGAAGCACAGAACGCTTCCACCAGTCTCTGCCCTACACCTACCTAGCCTCTCCCACCTCGCACATCCCAAACCAGAACACCCATTTTTTTCAATGTTTTAATCCATTTGAACAACCATGGAATGTTCCCAAATCTTCCTGGAAACGAAAAGCAGGATATGCCGACCAGCTGGGAGTTAGAACTTGAAGACTGAAGACTTTTCTTCCAGAAGTCCTCAAACCAGAAGTGAGGCCTGCGAGGGGACAGGCAGCCTCCTCCCTCTGCCCAGCTGCTCTGCCCTGGCCACCAACAGCTCTTGACCTCAGCAGTCTCAGGTCTGGCCTTTCAGGGCTGACCAGTCTTCCTCTCACTCAGAGAGGGTACACTGGTCAAGCAAATCACGGTCTCCTGGGTGCCCATGGAGGCAGAGACACAGCAGACACGGAAAGCCCCGTGTCCCCATGGAGACGAGCTCAGCTGGGCTGTTGGGGCACACTGCAGAAGCAGCTCCATCTAAGCATGGTGGCCAGCCTGCTACAGGAACAAGTGGCTTCACCTCAGAGGAAATTTTTTAAAGAAGAATATTTTTAAAGGAAATCTGGCTGGTCTTCTACTGGTGCTGGAAATAGAGGCCCCTCCAAAGATTGATGAGGACTTGAAATGGCATTTCTCCAGAGAAAACATTCAGATGGAGTACATCACATCAAGAGACCTTCCGGGGCTGGGGTTATGGCGCAGTGGTAGCATGCTCGCCTAGCATGCAGGAGGCACTGGGTTCAATCCTCAGCACCACATAAAAATAAAATAAAGATAGTGTCCACCTACAACTAAAAAATAAATATTTAAAAAAAAAAAGAGACCTTCGACATCATCCATCGCTAGGGAGACAACAGTCAAAATCATAGCCTTAGCTGACCTTAGCACACCTGTAATCCCAGCACTTTGGGAGACTGAGACCTGAGAATTATGAGTTCAAAGCCAGCCTCAGAAATAGTGAGGCGCTAAGCAACTCAGTGAGACCCTGTCTCTACCTAAAACACAAAATAGGACTGGGGATGGAGTTCAGTGGTCGAGTACCCAAGTTCAATCCCTGGTACCAAAAAAAGAGTCCTGGGGCAGATGGCGGTGGGGTTGTACACCAGTGTGAGGGGTCAGAGTGCCTGGATTGTGCTCTCAAGAGAGGTGAGGAGGTACATTTTCTGTTACGTTTATCTGAACATCAACTAAAAAAAGAAGTTGTTTTTGCATTGAGTCTTTGCATCAGAGCAGAGGAAGCAAAAAACAGAGATGTCCTGTGTCAGAGCCACTAGGGACGGTGGCCTCAGAGGGAGGTGGCCCTGGGAGAGGGACAGTCTGGCTCTCTCTTGCCCCCCCAGCCCAGTGATCCCACACATGTGCACGGGGGAGTCAGATCCCACCCCCACGGTCTGACAGCGGCCTCCACCGCACCCTGTGGGAGCTGCTTCCCTGCTCTCCATGGGAAGAAGACGGCCTCTGTGTAACAGCCACTCCCATCAGGGAGGAGTCCTCCTTGCCTCCACTGTTGGCCCATCTTCCTCCCACGGCTGGTCTCCTGGCTGTCCTGCCCCAAATCTCCAAATCCATAGGTGACCAGATCTCTCTATTTTCCATTTATTGTGTTTCACAGAACCTCACTGTCACAGCCTAGCTGGCCAGGCCAGCCTCCCCTGGCCTGCCCAGGATGGCTCCCTCTTGTTCTTGGCCATCCTGCCCCGCCACCTCCACGTGTCCAAAACTCATCCTCAGCTTCAAGTCCTCTGAGACTTTCTAGCCACCAAGTACAAAATGCACCTCCTCCTTCTCCCGTGCCCACAGCACAGTAAGTCATCTCCAGCCACAGACTTCTTGTGAGCGACGGTTAAGAGATAGACACCATCCTTTACCATCATTTGAATGCACACTTTTCTGTATTAAACCCCCAGACCACCCCCCCTCCTGCCCAAGCCTGTGACATCTCCAGGCCAGGCCTCTGATCAACTCAAACTTGCTCATCTATGCTGGATGGTAGTTGTCGTTTTTTGACATATTAACATAAATTTATATTCTATTGCTACTATCCATGTGTTTACACATTTGGGGTAAGCAGGACAACAGCCCCCCGAAATACGTCCTAATCCCTGAAATCTACATGTCACTTCATATGGCAAAAGGGGGACCTCAGAAGATGTGATCAACGTTGAAATTAGAAAGTGAGGTTGGATTTCCCAGATAAGCCCAGTATCATCACCTGAGCCCTTTACCAAACGGCAGAGGGCCTTTGCTGGCTGTGGTTGTCAGAGGACAAAGAAGGGTCAGAGAGAGGAAGGGACTTCCGCCTAAGGGGTCACCCTCAGCCAGACAGCAGAGAGGAAGAATGAGGCCTGGCTGACACTCGTTTTGAGATGAGTGTGAACTGTAAGATGATCATTTGCAATATCACAGCAGCCGCAGAGCAGGTCATGCCACTGCAGTGTGTGTGTGCGTGTGTGCGTGTGTGCGTGTGTGCGTGCGTGTGTGTGTGTGTGTGCGTGTGTGCGTGTGCGTGTGTGCGTGTGTGCGTGTGTGTGCAAGCACCCCTGCCACGCCAGAGGCTCAGGGCAAGACCAGGGCCTGCTCGCCTTTGTATTCCCTACAGACCTGGCCATTGCGTGCACCCCGGTGTGGGCCACCCACGTGGTGGGGAGGGTGAGCCATGCATTGCACACTGGGGAGGACCAACGTCCAATCCAGGCCCAGAAAAGTGGGAAAGAGACACAAAGAGGAAATCGGCTGCCCCAGGTTGCCAAAGTTCCTGGGCTAGAAGGAGGCTTTCTGGGAGAAGCCACGTGGCCCGAATCAGGCCACAGGAATTGGCTCTCTGGCCTGTAATTACCTCATTTGATAATGATGGCCTAAGACACATGCTGCTTCCAGGTGGCGTCCTGGGGTTGCCTCATCTTGTTTGAGGGCCTTCGGCTCCCGCTGACCCACCCACGGCAGATAAGTACTCCCACAGCTAAGCACAGGGCCTTGGAGGACCCCAGGGAGGCCCTGACGTCCAGGCCTCCCCACACGAGTCTGGGCGGTGATTGGAGGGATGGGGAGGCCCACAGAAGCACAGGGGCCTTGGACGCTGCAGAGGATACCAAAGATGGGGGAAGAGGGTGACCCTAGGGAGGAGAGACCTTGCCAAGAAACCCCCATCCCAGCCCAGGGCCGGTGTGCAAGTTCACTGCTGAGGTCCCGAAACGGATACAAACACTATATCTGGTGACCCCACCCAAACCAGTCCGGCCAGGCGTGTGACGACATCATGGCTCCAATGATCCCCTCAGCTGACGGTCAACTTAGATCAGAAGTGACAAACAGAGAGGGACACTCCTGTGCTGAGTGAGCCCAGATGATAAGACGAATGGGCAGGTCGTGTCCCTCAAAGAGTGACTGCAATGTTTGGCCAACCCTTGGGCAACCTTTGTTTTCCAAATACTGAGGCAGGGTTCACCTGGGCCGGACACAGGGCTGCAGAGGTGAGGAGTGCATTTCCAGCCCAGGGGGAGGAAGAGCAAAAGCTTTCCTGGGAACCAAACCTCCCAGGTGTGTTTTACATATTAAGCAATCGATCTGTAGCTGCAGATGGGCATCGGCCACGGGCTCATTTTAAAGAAGAAAGCGCTGAGTCTCGGAGATGTTGAGTCATCTTCTACCCAGGGTCAGAGGTTCAGTAGTTTGCCTTGAGTCAGAGCTTAAGTAATGTAACAGATTTTTTTTTTCTTTTTCTTTTTGGTGGCAGGAAGTCCCAGAGCTGCGTGTCAACCTGATGCCACACCTCAGCCAGACACCCAGGCAGCATGATTTCAGGTCTGGGGTCAACAGGGCGCTATGGTGAAGAACCAGGGGATCTGGAACCCCAGCTCTCGGCCTGCCTCTCTCATTTGTAAAATGGGGGAAGTGCCTGTGTCACCGCATGTGATGGAGTCCCTGAATGAGAGCCTCTGAAGCCCCAGGGCGGCACCTGCCTGGTGGTACTGCTCATCGATGTCAGCTCTCCCTCTCCGGGTCTCAGCTCTGTCACCAAGTAGCTCTGTGACCTTGAGCAAATAGCTTTCTTTGCACCCCAGTGTAAAGGAAGGTGATCAGCCTTAAGGGGGGTGATTGTGTGGTGGGTAAATATCCAGCTTCCAGGAAAGAGCATCCCTGGAGAGGGAGGCTCATGTGCAGGGAATCCTCACTCTGGCCCTGGATCTGTTTCTCAGTCGCCGTAAGGGTCAGTGCTGTGAAAACATCCTAACCATCCACCACGTGGCTCAGGACCCTCTTGCCTTCAGATACCATCTTACAGAGGATGGAGTCCTCTTCTGAAAGCTTCAAGTCCAAGAAGCTTCTGTAGCCCTTCTGGAAGCCAGGGTTAAAGGTCAGTGGAACTCACATGATGGGGATAGTCACAGAGCTGGCCTCCAGCCTGCCCATCAGAGGCACAACAGGTGTGATCAGGGGGACATGTGCGCGCAGCCTGCTTGTTCTGGAGCGCAGGTTGGCCCCTCTTGGGAGCCAGCCCCTGAGAGCTGAGAGTCAGTCCCGGCACCAGCCTCCTGGCCACGAGTGTGGTTTATTGGCCGTAGGAACTTCCCAAGCAGCAGCATGTGTTACTAGGGAAACCACGTCGTCACTACAGTACCCTGCTAGCCACCATCTTAAAGCAGACGCCGCACCCCTTGGTCCTCCTGCAACCTGGCTAAGGATGCCCGTTCCTGGGCACTGCCCTTTCTCAGCGAGGAAACTGAGGCAGTCAGAGCAATGTCCTGCCTGGATGCCATGGTGGGCGAGGGGCAGAGCTGTGACAGCACAGGTCTCCACCTCTGGCCCCCTCTGTGAAACCCTGCGCCCAGAGACACCCCCTGACGCTCGCTGGAGGGCTGTCTGTCTCTCCAGAGCTTTCCCGGGCTTCCCGTCTGCCAAGTGCCGCCCTCTCTTCTTCGGCCCCCTCCCTTATCTCAGGAGCACATGCTCTGGCAGAGGAAGAGGCCACAGGCAAAGACCGAGATTTCTGTCTGGCTTGGAACGTGGGCCAGGCCGACACCAGGCCTCTTGAGTTCCTGGCCTGCAGTTCCTGGGCTGCAGCTGCCGGGGCCCTGCCCCTGGAGGGCCATGGGAGCGCAGGGCCGGCCACCTCCTCACCAGCTGCTGCAGCCGTTCTATTCACACTTCAGACAGGGCCCTGGAGAAAGGGTTTCCCCTGCCTGTGTTCACCAGGACCAGAGTGGTGACTGCCAGTCACTGCCTCACGGTTCCAGAGGCCACAGATCTGGACTCCAGGTGGAGGCAGGGCCACGTGCTCTGGGAGGGGGAGCTGCTGCAGTCCCTGGGGTGGCCTGGTGGGCAGCCCACGCCCTCTGCCCAGCCCTAACATGGCCTCCTCCCTGTATGACTCTTGCCTGTGTGTCCTCTCTCGTCCTAAGGACATAGGTCATTGGATTCAGGGACCACCTCCAGCTAGTATGACCTCATCATGACTTAGGCTGCCTTCTGAGGTGGTGGGTGGACATAAATCAGGGGGCGCCATTCATTCAATCCCCTAAGTAGCATTCTGCACTCCCAGCTCTGAACACGTCTCCTTAAAACACACTGATGGAGAAGACTACCCAGGGGACACTGAGGTGGCCTCAGCACCCCTCAGAGAGGCACAGGCAAGCTGGGGCCTGGGTCCCCGCAACCCCTTCCACACTTTCCTTCAGTACAAATGGCCAGCACCCTTTAGCCACAGGGCCATCAGCCAAGACCCTCATTCACGGGGTGCCTGCCTCTGCCCACAGCTAGGGAACCTGGGTGCAGAGGCCATGGGGGACTCAAACAAGTTTCCCATTGATTTAGATGTGACAGGCTCCCCGAGATCGCCAAGGGATGTGGGTTGGGGGTAGGTGTGGCAGGGTGGGGTGCAGGTATACCCAGTTTGCTATGGTCTGGACCTGGGGTGAGCCCCATGTTTGTGGGGTCTATGTAAGTTGGAAAGGATGCATCCTGAAGTGCCACAGCCCTCGGCCCTCATCAGGGTCCTCACACAGGATGTAGGGAAGCCAGGTGGCCCACCCTGAGAGTCATGAGATCCTCCAGAGCATCAGGGAGCCTGGCAGCTTGGGCTGCTGTCCTGGCTGGGCTTCCTGGAACCCTGGGCAGGTCCTCGTGTCCTTGGCCTGGGAATGAGAGAGATGAGGAGAGACGGCGGGGCTCTCCAGGCACCCTCGGGGAACAACCTTCAGAAGCCACTCACACCAGCCGGCCTGCCTCATGGTGACTTCTCAGAAGCATCAGATGACAGAGGAGACGCACAGGGCCATTGGACAGGAAGGGGCTGAGGACAGATAACGGCTCGCCAGGCACAAATTCTTCCTGAAGCAAAGGCCAGCAGACCAAGGGGGCAGATTTCTTGGAAGAAGCACAGTTCCGCGTGGTAGGAGAGCTCTAGATATAGATTGGCGGCGTCTCCTGGAGTGTAGAAGATGCCTCTGTCCTCCCACCTGGTGCCCCCACTCCACTTCCCTCCCTGTGGTACAAGGTCACCATGGCCCCTCTCACCACCCACCCCCCAGGTTCAGGGCACTATGCTGCCCTTTAGCAAAATCACACCTGGTGAAGAAAAGAATCCAGAGTCCTAGCAGTGCGCTGTCCCCAGGGACCTCTCACCTCCTTTGTACTGGAAACGTCTCTTTTTTTACCCTACACTAAATTTAGGAGCTAGCCAGCAGAACAGAATAACAGGAACTCACCCCAGAGCCCTGGAACTGCTACCTCATCCTGTCTCCACCTTCCTCCTGCGTCAGCCCAGAGCCCTCCAGCCTGACCTGGCCCCCCAGGCTGACCTGGCCCGCAGCTTCTGCATTTCCCAGCAGCGCGCAGCCGATGCCAGGGCTCACCCCACCCCTGGGCCGCTCGCCTGTGGGTTGGGGCTCACGGCCACTCATGGGGAGACCCCAAGCAGAAGAGGAGTCAAAACTCCAAATCCAGTCCCCCAACCCCCCTCCCACACGTACTTCTTCCCTACGATATATGAAGATTAGGACTGTCTGTCTTTCTCCATTTGGGTGCTCATGTGTGTTGGGGACAGAAGTGGAAATCAGTCTGTCATTACACCAGAATACTGGTTTTTAACTCATAGGTCAAATGTGCCTATTTTAATAAGTTATTTTTTTTTACATTTAGATTTCCCACAGTTGATAGGCTCGCCATATTAATACACATCACTAGAGATCTGCTTGTTTATAAATAGCCTACTTCTCATTTGGGAAAATAAACCAGTGGACACTATTTTTCTATTGCATTTTTCAGAACCATTTTGTGTCATTATTCCTGTTTTAACTGAAGAGTTCTATGACATTTGGAGAGTAAACACACACGCACCAAGAACTGTCTGTCTTAGGATAATGATTCTTGGGTTTTATTCCATGCGTTGTTATCTTTCAGGAAAAATGCATTTATTTTTATGTTTCACTTCAGAGACAATATAAGTATAAAAATTATTCTACTTTCTTAACTTCACAGTCGATAGTTTTGCAGACTAAGACTCAGTGTTGTAGAAATGAGACAGAACCCGTGATTTCTGTCCCCCTTTGAGGTTGATGTAAGACTTATGAAATTGGAAGAGGAGGCCATCCTTAGGATCTCATCTACGATCTGTGGTTCTCCAGGGTTGACACTTGGCCTGCAGCATCAGCGTCACCTGAGGACGAGTCAGAAATGCAGGCTCTGGGGCTTCACCCAGACCTTCCAAATCAGGAACTCTGAAGTCGCAGGGGACAAGCCCCTGGGGGGGAACGCCACAGCCATGTTCAGACTGCCTTTCCCATCTTGTGAAAACTCAGGCTCTGTGGGGACCTACAGCTCTCTGCTACCCTGCGCATTTTTATTTGAACCTGGAGCATGTGCACATATCTTCACCTGTCACCTATTTCTCTTTGGAATGGATCCCTTTGACCAATCAGATGACACACCTCCTGCTGCTGCTGTTTAACACAGTAGCTGTCATTCAAGGGATTGTGTCACTCACCCAGCACTTACCAGGCGCAAAGCACTACAGAGTCATTGAATCCTCCCAATCACCTCTGGATTTGTTTATAACCAACAAAAGCCTTTCTATTAATGGCATTTCACAAATGAGATAACCAAAGCCCAGAGAGGAGAAGCAACTGGCCCACAGTCACACAGCTGATGAGGACAGAGTTAGAGCTAGAGGTCTGGTCCCCATGCCCACCGATGCCAACTCTGCAGAGATGCTTTCTGGAAGAGGACCGTCACCTGAATGGCAAGGGACTTCGGGGCAATCAAAGCCAATTTCTTCATCCCACAGATGAGATGCTCAAGCCCAGGGATGGGAGGGGCAGAACCAGGACAAACTCCAAGGTGCAAAACAGTCTGCTTTTCACTGCAAAAATCCCAGGTCCTGGGGACAAGGGGAAGGACAGGGCTCAGGTCAAGAACCAGAGGCACTACCAAGGGTGAGTGGAGAACTCCAGGCTGCCACTGGTGAAGAGCCCGGCTGCCTTCCTGGAGGCCCAGCTGCAGCAGGAAGGACCTGGGTTAGTGATCCGCCTGCCCCAGGAGGGCGGCACCATGTCCCCCCTCACCCCCAGCAGCGGCTCTACTTTAAGTCACAGGAGCTGAGGGGTTTCCGTTAGGCCTCGGTGTCCAGCTCTCCCAGTAAAACCCATCTTCCCGGGCCTGGGACTGTAGCTCAGTGGTACAGCACTTGCCTGGCACCTGTGGGGCATTGGGTTCGATTCTCAGCACCACATATAAATAAAATAAAGGTCCATCAACATCTAACAAAAGAAAACCTGTCTTCCCTCTTCCGGCTCCTCTCCTCTCCCTGCTGCCTGTCTGGACTACTGTCAGCCCCACCCGCGCCAATCTCTGCACATCTGCTTTTACAAAGGGCAAGTCTTGCTTCTTTCCTTCCGAGATGTTCAAGGCACGGTGTCGCCTCCGGCTGTGCCCAGGCCTGTGCAGGGGGCTCTGACCTTTCCTGCAGCCCCACCTACTTCTCCTTGGTGAGATGTACCTTTGAATGGCCGCCACCTCGGCCTCCCCAGTGATTATTTGCCTTTGTGTGACCACGGCGGAGCTGTCATCAGCAAGGGACACCCTGTGGCCCCAGGATGGGGTCATGGCTAAAACAAGCTGTATTGTGCACTCTCCCCGCAGGAGCTGCTGGGCCACCAGCCACCATCCCTGTCACCAGGAGCTGACAAACTCCCTGTCATACATATAAGACATACAGCCCCCAACCCTGAATTCAGGGACACAGGCGCTCATGGCTTCAGTGACCCCATCCTGGGCGAGCCACCTGCCTGGGCTGGAGTAACAGAATAATGACGAGAAATCTGTGAACCCAAACGGCCACCAGATGTCATCTGAACGTGGAACGAGCGTGGTCAACTGTTTTCCAGCGCGACACAGAAGCTGCCCAGATTGGCAGAACCACAGGCCTTGAAAGAGCAAGGATTCACAACGCCTCGCTCACTGATTTATTTAGGTACTAGGGTTTGAAGCCAGGGGCGCTCTACCACTGAGAGACACCCAGCCCTTTTTATTTTTTACTTGGAGACAGAGTCTCACTAAGTTACTGAGGCTGGCCTTGAACTTGAGATCCTCCTTCCTCACATCCCAAGTCCCTTGCGTTGCAGGTGAGTACTACGGGGTCCTCCACATTGTCCTTTTGACACTAGTTATTTTCTCAAACAACAAACACCAAAGTCCCCTGTGGATCTTCAAGACATATTGATGCTACAGAGGACCCTCATTTTGGCAAACAGCAAAGTCCTGTGTTCCCCAAGAGGAAGGAGGCTGGGGAAGAGCATGGAGGCAGGAACAGACCCGACTTGACTCCGTTCCACCTCCCTGGCCTGTGCTGCAGGAAGGGATGCTTGCTGGGAGCTGCAGGCTCTCGGGAGCTGAGCCTCTCTGAACACAGCCACGCCTCAGTCTCCAGCCCCCGAGGCCTAGCCTGCTCCCCACTAGAAGGGACCAGTGAGGCAGGTCCCTGAAAGCATAGCATGGGGCAGGGGGGTGCTGGCCCTGGGCTCAGAGCACGGGCCACAGAATGCAGCCATTCTGTCCCTCCCCGTCCAGTCCAGGCCCTACAGAGAAAACAGATGAGCTCTGCGGAGCTTCCATTGTGTTTTGGGGTGGGGAGGTGAGACTTGGAAAGGAAGTTGAATCACTGAAAATGCCAACAGATTTCTATTTGCACAAACACCCACCACGTGCTCAGAGGCCAAAGTCATTCCTGTTGCCAGGGAACATTTTAACCTCATGTGTAAAATCACACTGTCCTGGTCACTAGCTTCCAAAATGAGGCACAGCTGCCAAGAGGCCGTCCCCACAGGCCCAAGAGAAGAATATTCCTTACAATATTCAGACCCAGAGCCAGGCCACCCAGGGTCGTGAGGAGCTCTGCTCAGATGGGAAGCCACCCTGAGCAGGCTCCTGTTTGCATCTGTCCTCCCAGAGGGATACTGGACACTGGCCTCTGTGCAGCTAGAGACCCTGCAGCCAGGGCCCTCACCCTGAGCTCCAGGGTCAGGTGGCACTAGCAGCTAATGGCATCCTTGCTTGGCTCAGGCCCCCGTGGCCAGATCCCCTCCCTGTTGGGCTCCTTGTTCCCCATCTTTCCCAGGAGGGCTCCAGGGGCTCCAGAGAGTGAGTGTGCAGCCCTCCCACCCCCCACCGGGCACACCCCGCTGGTCTCCCTGGCTCCTCCAGCCCTCTCCCCTGGTGTCCTAGACGCACCCAAGGCCACTTCATCAGCCACTGCTGTAGCTGGAGTCCCAGACCCTTCCTGCTTGGGCGTCACACACTCTGCTTTGGATCCCATGTGCCTATCCGTCACTCCACGCCCTGAGGTGACACTGGGGTGAGGACAGAGGCACTGTGACCCATGGGGCTTGTGGTCTAGTCTGCCACAGAGAAGATGAACGGCACAGTGTGGCCCTTCCGTGCTGTGAAAGAGAAGCATGTCATCCCGAGGGCACGGGTGGCTAAGTACTGGGCACAGTGGAGCCAGGGAAGCAGGTGGCATCAGCTCAGGCTGGAGGCCCCGGACAGAGGTATGAGGTGCTCACCACACCCAGGACAGAAACCCTCTCCGGCTGTGGGTCACTCCCATCCCCTGGCTTGCCAGACTCAGTTTCCCACAAGCAACTCAATTTCCTTTAGAAAAAGATGTGCAGCCGGGCCAGGAGACCCTGCTCCCCGCAAATGCCACGGCAGACCTGTTCCTCCCAAGAGGCGTCCTCTGCGCTGGTCGCATCCGCGGTCACCTGGGCTGATGGCGGTGAGGCCCCTGTGGCGTTTGGGGATTCTCATTCCACCAGAGCCCTGGAGTTAGGCTGTGGGACACACTGCCACGTCCACTCCCCTCGCATGCTCACATGCTCACACGTGTGCTCACTGGCACACTCACGGGTACGAGCTCATACGTGTGGGCATCACAGTCACACACGTGCACACGCACACAACACACGCACACACCCTCACTCAGCCACCTGCTCACCCACATCTCCTGCCATGCACACGACCCACACCGTCCCTTGCCTCCTTCCCAGCCACCTTCTGCTCTGAAGTCTTCCCCTTCAGAGTGACAGGCCCTCCCAGGTACACAGGGAGGAGGGGGCTCCAAGCCAAGTACTCAGGAGACCCTGGATGACCGTCAGGGCAGCTGCTCATCACCTGCCTGGGGCCTGGAGCAGGTGAATGGAGGGAGCAGCAGAGGACAGGCGCTGTGCACCCCAGGGAGGGCTCCCCCGTCTGGTGTTGCCTCCAGCTGGGACAGCACCTCCCCTGTCAGTAACTGGCACCAGGTACAGACAGGGCCTCCAGGGACCATGCTGTGTCCCAACTCTGTCTCCTGGAGACAAGAGGAAACTCGTAGTGGAAACCCCTGGGGATTAAGCAAGAGCATGACTTCGGTGCCACTAGTTTCAGAAAGGACTGCACTTCACTGTTTTTGAGGCAGTTCTGTGCAAAAAGCCATGTGTGCCATGGCCAAGAGTGTTCAAATTTTTCATTAATATTTTGAAGTTAAAAATAATCATATCATAGTGGTGGTTTGATTTTTTTAAATTTATTCCTCTGATGTTATTGTTTCACAGTTTAAAAAAAACTTTTACTAAAGGGAGAAATACTAGACAATAATCTTCAGCCTTTTCCAGCAGTCCCAGTATTGGTGCCCATGTCCACATATGGGGGCTGTGCCCACATACATCACGTCTACCTGGACAGGGTGTCAACAGCACCCTGAGCATCCCATAGACCCAGCTTGGAAAGGCACAGATGTCTGGTCCCACTAGATCACCAGGTATGTTTTCAAAAAAAAAACAGAAACTTCCAACAGGGTTAACAACACCCAGGGACCTCTGCTTCTTGGACACCAGTGGACAGGACATGCCAGCCTGAAAAGAAACCGCAGGAGCAGCCAGCAATCTGCCCAGGGAGGAGAAGCAGGGCTCTGCCCACTCTGTGGTTTTGCATTTCTGGAAAGTTCACTCTGTCCATCCTCAAGCTCCAGTCACTCCTTCATATTAGTAAGCGAAGTTTTCTTAGAAACACAACGGTTTCTGGGCTGGTGAAGTCCCATGGACGTTACTAAGTATATTCTTCCTGCCAGGGTAAAGTTTTCCATCTCCTCGAAGTGGGGGCTGACTCACCAGGACCATTTCTCAGCTCACACAGCACTCTGAGGTTCTGCTCACTGTCTAGCTGGGGCGTCCATGGGTAGATTACAGTCAGAATCTGGCCACTTCACTTCCTCCCGGTATCCGGAACCAGCTACTTCCTGCTCTGGGGCTCTGTTTTTCTAGGTTTATTGGGTCCCTCTTGGAGAGACTAGCTAGTTGCCTAAACTCACAAGTACTCTCTAACCTGGGTTCTCTAGAGCGTGTTCTTTGGACAGCCATTAAAAAAAAAAAAAATCCTGTTAAGTAAGAGAAGTATTTTACCTGATGGTGTATTCAAACTTTGAGATAACCAGGGTTCCTTGGGTCCTAAATCTTCCTGCATAAAGCAACAAAGCAGCTGATCAGATAAGAGTCAGACAAGCAAGTTCAAATGTTGGACCCTCTGATGGTACAAGGTTGGATCCAATCATTTCCCTTCACCCTTGGTTTAGAATAACATCCAATATCTAGGGCTGACTTGGGCTCTACTGAACGCTTCCCCCATTTCCAGTGAGGGCTTATCTTACCCCCCCCATTCATGTATCTAAAGAGAATTGGACTGGTCCCAGTGGACAATGACCATTACAAGCGCCTCTCCCAGCAGCTATGGAGAGAAATCAGCATTCTGCTGGGCTAAGGTTCCTTGGAGGGAAGCTGAAGAAGAATTTGTGTTAGCGTGGTTATGAACACAGGAAGACACTGACCCGTCACCCCTGGGTAACAGCAAATCAAAGATGTAACGAGCTTTGCTTGCCCTTGAACGTGGCCCTGTCCCAAGCCAACTTCTCCAAGTCTGCTGGCCTCAGATGCGCCCCAGCTTCTCTGTGCCCCCCACCCAACCCAGGCAAAACCCATCTGTGGGTACTTCATTCAACATGATGGAAATCAATGAAGTGAAGTGTACTGAGGTTAAAAATACCACCCCTCACAAAGGTAAATGGGTAAAAAGAAACGTGTCCAGGACCACAGCCAGAGCCCTAGCTCAGAGGCAGGCGGCTCCTCCCACGACGGCCAGACACGAAGTCTGTTTGGCCTGCAGACTGCTCGGTCCTCTCTACAGCTGCTCAAGTCTGCCACTGTAGTACCCAAAACCAGCCACAGGTGACATGCACGAGAACAGGCGTGAGTGCATTCAGTAAAGCTGTGCGTGGTGCTGAAATTTTATTTTCACTTAAGTGTTGCAAAATAGTGCTTTTCTTTTGATTTTTTTCCCCAACCATTTTGTTTTAAAACATGAAAACCATTATTAGTTTGTGGGCTGCACAAAAACAAGGGCAGGATGGATTTGGCCAGTGGGGCCTGGTCTAACCCGGTTCTATCAGTAGCAAAACCTTATTCCGCTCATGTCGGATAATATGCATGCACTGCACAATGTGCCAGTGCTAAAACAAACTCAGAAAACCAACAAGGTGACATGGGAAAAAGTCTAAATTGACATTCTAGAATGTTCTTGCCAAACGCCTCCAGCGGATTGTCAGTTAAGTCCCGGGAATGCATGCTCCCACTTTTAATGAGTCCACTGTCTCCAGAGGTAAAGGAACTTGGAGGCGCCCAACATCTCAGGTGCAATATTTTGGTAAAATGAAGACGCACCAGCTCACACTTACAAAGCCTAGACGAGAGAAATGAAACAGAAGTCAGCGTGTCAAGACCTGGCCAGAGCCGCGCTACGAGAATGTAGCTGGAAATCTGCAATGGGACCCGTACTACAGGGACAGAGGAGGCGGGCACTTGACCTGATGGGTAACAGGGCGTGGAGTGCCCCCCCATACAAAAACAGGGGCTCTGTTTTAGTGGAGGGCCAAGCCAGTTTCAAGAACCATCCCAATTTCTTCAAAGTCTGACAATAAATTCAGGTGGCCATCCTGGCCTTGGAATGGGCCATTACTGTGTGCCTTGGCGCCTGTGTGGGACATGCCCTTGCTTGTCTTCTGTAGTCCCTGGACCCCCACCAAACTCTCAGGAGTTGGTTCCCCAGCTCCCCAGGCACCCCCAGCCACCCTAGATTCAAGTTTGTCCCTCAGCCAAGCTCTGAACCAGAGGCTGACCCAAGAATGGGTCGAACGTTCCCCCACCACCCCACTGCTCCCCCCATACTCCTAAAGAACAGTCAAAGCCAGACCCAGGGAGCAAAGTGAGCAAGGAATGAAGCCCCTCGAATCATCGTTAGCACCTTCGCAGCTCTCTGGGGCTTGTAAAATTGCCATTGGGCAATCCGCAAGACATGGAATATTCTGGAAAATGGAGGAGCACACAGAATTTCCACCAAGGACTGCAGCCAAGACACTGCCCCCACTGCATGGCTGCCCCATGGCCTGAACTCTCTAGGACAGTGCCCTCTGCAGACATTCTACCTTTACTTCTTATCTGACTGTGCTCACAATACAGGAGAACGGACCGTGCCCAGCCACATGTCCTGACATGAGGGAGGACAGCAGCTAGGGACACAGTCCCTCCACAGGTGACTTGAAGCTATGTTTCCTCAGACTGTGGCATGCGGTCACATATACTCCAGATCCTTTCCTTCCACCTCAGAGGTTAGGACCCCTGATAATCCAAGGCAGGTGCCGTGACTGCTGGCCACCGAAAGGACTCCAAACACGCCAAGTTCCTGTGGCTTTCAAGAGGCCTCAGAGGACGATCTTGGTAAACCATCTATTTATTCTAGAAGATTAAGATCAGGGAACAAAAGAAGGAAGAGATGAAAGGCCCAGTCAACCCTCTTGTCCCTGTGACACTGTCCTTCCCACCCTTGGTGTCACCAGCATCAACAGTCACCCCAGCTGATGGGGCACGGGGTGTCTCTGATGGATCCTTCACCATGGGCCACCTGAACCTCCACACACCAGCTCAGACAGGACGGAACTGAAGCTCAACTCCCAGATGAATTCCTTGCTGTGATTCCTCTCCAGGTGACTTCCAGCTCATTAATTGTCCCAAGTGAGCAAATTATGATAATTAGGGACAGTTATGCAAAACTTTTGAGTTGTAACCCTTCACAGGTGAATTGCAAGGCCTTGGCCAAATATTAATTAAGGGTCACACCACCCGAGGGAAGGCGGGGCTCTCCCACCCTCCGGGTGGGGGAAACAGAGGCACAGAGAGGCACATCTCTTACTCTGTCCCAAGACAAACTTGTACCTTTTAATTCATCTAAATTAAATTTTATGCGGCCTGTTGTAAGGAGTTACAGATCGTTCAGCCCTTCCGGGGAACTGTAGGTAGTTGTTATAATTTATGTTTTGAAAGACATGGACAAATGCTCATTGTGGGATTTTTAATGAAGATAAGAGGGGCGCGTGCTGTGTTGGCAGGGTGGTGTGAATCCTGTGTGCAAATGTGAACGTCCCTGGGTGTGTGACGTCCTCAGCTAACAAGACGCAACTCAAGATGAGTTCAGCTTTTCCTTGTACTTCTCTGCCTTTTCTAGGTTTCCTACAAAAAATATCTAATCTCTCACAACAAAAAGGATAGATGTTCTATTTTAATGTCTTTAACTTTAAAAAAAATAAGATCTTTTTCAAGACTTTCCTAGTGCCTGTTTTAGGTCAGGCTCCTTGGTCCTCCCTGTTAACACGTCACCTGCAGGTAGGACGTTTATTACCCCCTTCTCTCACGGTAACCGCATTCTGCGGCCACCTTCCCTCCTGGTGGTGGTGAAGTGGTTAGCATGACCCTAGGGTGAGACTCTTGCTTAAGGTACCACCTGGCTGGGAACCACCTAAGGAGACGAGAAATGCCCACCCAGTTTAGAGACGAGGCACAGGGCCCAATCCCAGCTCTCAGAGCAGACATCACACAGAAGGGGCGGGAGCTCCTGGGCCCCCACTCAGATTCCATGGAGTGACCTTTGGTGGCCACTGCTTTCCTGGAAACTGACGTGCTTGATGAGTGCCTCTCTCTCAGCCCGCCCAGCTGTCCAGTGGTCGAGGAGGGGGAGGGGGGAACCCCAACATCAAAGACACAGCAACTGCCCAGCGACATCCTGCTCTGCCAGCCCAGACCCCACTTCCTGCTGTGGGCAGCTGCTCTCCTCTGCCTCCAGCTGAAGGGAGGAATTCACACCACCCTGCAAAGACCACCCCCGCCTTGAACATCCACACCCTGAGCGGAACCAGACCTTGAAAGCCAATTGAACCCCCTGGATGAGCAATATGGGAGAAAGTTGCCACCAAAAAAATCCACCCACCACGCCCCAAAGGGAAAAAGCTACCCCTTAGTTCTAAGCCTTCAGATCTTCCCCAGGCGCTCAGGCCACTGGCCCCCTCCCAGCACATCAGGACAAGGAGCAAAGACCACCCTGCCTTGCTCAGCCCCTCTGGGCACAGGCTGATTCTCAGCAGCAGTCCGGAGAATGTGGCCATGCTGAGAGAGCCAGGGGACAATGGTGCACACTTGGCAAGAGTGGCAGCCTTGAGTCGTCCTGACTTTTGACTAATGCAGGGACATCCAGGAGAGCTGGGCTTCCCCCTGTGGACATAGGAATTGCAGGGCCCCGCCTGCTCCTGGCTCCTGTCCCTGCACAGCCACAACCTGTTTTGCAAGGACTCTCGCAGGAAAGCCTTGTCTTTATCAGCAGTGCATTAACAGCAGGAAGGACAGTTGTCCCAGGACCAGCAAGCTGCTGGGGACCCAGGAAGGCCAGGTGGGGATGGCGAGGCTGGTGGGAGGGGAGGAAGGTGGTCCCTCAGAGCTGCTCTGCCAACTCTCAGCAGCCCTAGCGTCCCAACAAACAGGCCTGGTGTGAACAGGAGACCTGGGCCAGGTGCCACCAGGGTGGTGGGGTGACCTGGCCACAAGCCGCAAGGAGGGAGGAGAGGAGGCCAGGAGCAGCAGGCCTGGGCCACCTGCTGAGCTGGCAGGAAGGAAGTCAGTCTGGGGGCCCAAGGAGCCCTACCTCTAAGCTGCCCCCCAATCACCTCAGGACCCCCTTCTACCTCTCCTGGGAACATCCACCAGCTATCTGTCCTCTGAAGCCCCAGACTACAGATAGTGCTGTCTTTGCACCAAGAAGCTGAGGCCCAGCTGGGCAAGGGGAAGTGAAGACCATCCAGATGTCCAGGCTTCCAGCCATTCAGCCATGACACTCGAGTCTTGCTCTGGTGAGCCCCTCGGGGACTCCCCATCCCCTTCACTTCCACCAGCTCCTACGCCTGCTCCTCTTCCAGATGGCTCCTCCACCCACCTGTCTTCCAACACACCACCAGCCACCAACGCCTCCCCAGGATCCGCCCAGACCCCACGGCCAGCTCTGCAGATGGTGTGTGCAGCTTCTGTGCTGGGTTTCCTGCAGCATGCTCATGGAGCCGGTGACCCCAGAGGACTCCACCCCACCATCAGGAAGCCACAGTGGTGGCCCCTGAGTGGTCCCGTCCCCCTCCCACCTGCCTCTGCTACAAAATAGACTGAATGGACTCAAGAGGGCAAAGCCACGTCTGGCCACCCAGCTGGACAGGCATGTTCAGTTACTAGGCAACAATGTCAGTAATAGAATCCATTGGGATTAGTCCCATGACAGGTGGCTTAGAATCTCAAGGAGGGGACAGGGACAAAGCACTGGGCTGGGAGTCGGGAGACTTGGACTCCCGCCCCCACTACAGTCTCACCTGGCGAAGCCGCCAGTGCAGCCCACATGACTCGCTTCTGAGGTGGGTAAGCTGCCTCGGAAACACTTTCCAACTCCACTCAAGGAAATGAGGACAGTGGCAAGCCAGGTGCTCCCGGGAACTGCTTCCGAGGCTCTCAGGAGCCACTTCCTCACAGACTTCTGTCCCTCACCAGGGAGGGAAGGCTGGGTGAGAATGGGTGGCACTGAGGTTGGGTCCCCATGCTGGTAAGCAGGGCAGCCAAGACCCTGCCCAGACCCTGCCCCCTCTCTGCATCCCGCATGGCAGCCCACGTGTACATAAAAGATAAACCCTAATGCTAATTTCAAGGCGATTGAGAGAAGAATATTCAGTCATGGGGCCAAGTGTCAGCACTGCCGTTCCTAGAGAGAGGCGAGCCCAGGGTTCCTGTCCTCGGGCCTTCACCCCCAGCCTCTCTCCCTGCCTCTCCAGCCCCTGGTGTTGAGGGAGGACTTAACTTCTCTAAAGGCCAAGCCAAGACCTTCAGTTGAGCTCCAGATTTAGTCCAGGGAGACAAGCTACCCCAAATGGGGTAGGAATCAGGGGAAGAAAAAAGTTTTTGTGCCACCCAAGAGCATCTTTGAAGGCGATGAAACCATGAGCCAGCGGTGAGCGGGATGGAGTCTCCAGCCACACGTGACGAGGTGAACAATGCCCCTCGGACACAGCCGGCTGAAAGGCGGACGCCGTGGGCCAGGGCTCCCAGGGTGGCCCACTGCACCCTCCCCATGCTCCCAGCTGAGGGGTGGGGAAAAGAATGGCAACCTAGAGGTAAGAGGCTCACATGGCTCCAGGCCCACCTGAGGGCGGGCCAAGGCCTCCTGAGCCGCCTACCTGCCTCTGAGCACAGGCCGATGCCAAGCCTGAGCGCAGAGGACGCAGACGCACATGGAGGAGTGTGAGGCTGCTGAGCCGGGGGTGACGTCTGTGGACTCCGTTCCTCTGCAGAGCGCATGGGCCAGCCTGGGGGAGGCCAAGCCAACCAAGGCCGCAACCCAGCTGAGGCCCATCTTCTCAGGGGCCAGCTCCACCTGGGGCCCACGGCCAGTGAGAGGGATTCGTGAGGTTGGCGTTCACCTGGGACACCCGAGAGAAGGCCGGACGTGGAGTCTCCCAGGAACACCGCAGCTTGGATGGCTTTAGACAATAGAAATTTACTGCCTCGCAGTTCTGGAGGCCAGAAGTGCAAAATCAAGGTGTGGGCAGGGCTGGCTCCCTCGCTGGGTAGCACCTGCCCGACCTGTTCCAGCCTCCAGTGGGAACCATCAGCCCAGGGCAGGCCTGTCTCAGCCCAGCATCACCTGGACCCCTGTGTGCCTGTCTTCACACAACACTTTCATCTCCTGATAAGGACACAGGTCCTATTGGATTAGACCTACTCCCATAACCTCATCTCAACTTGATTACATCTGCAAAGACCCCCTTTCCAAGGAAGGCCCCATTCACATCAATCCAGGGTTAGAACTTGAACACATCTTTTTTTTTGGAAACTCAACTCAACCCGGGACAAAATCCCAATAGCTGGGCTCAAAAGAAAGAAAACATTATAGCTCAAAAAATGTTTATGAAAAAGACCTGTAGAAATAACCAGACGGTACAGTATTTGGAACTTTCATTTGTTGGACCATTATGCAGTCATTAAAAATGACTATTGAAGCTGGGCACGGTGGCACACACCTGTAATCGCAGCGGCGCAGAAGTTTGAAGTAGGAGGATCACAAGTTCAAAGCCAGCCTCAGAAATTTCATGAGGCGCTAAGCAACTCAGTGAGACCCTGTCTCTAAATAAAATACAAAATAGGACTGAGGATGTGGCTCAGTGGTCAAATACCCCTAAATTCAATTCCTGGAACCAAAAAAAAAAAAAAAAGACGAGAAACTGTGACAAGACAAAATATTTCTAATGTTGAACAATACCTACAGTGATAATTATGTGAAAATACATGTCACATGAATAATGACTGAGGGCAGGTGTGGTGGTGCCCATCGGGGAGTCTGGGGGAGAAGGTAAGGTCAAGGCCGGCCTGAGCAACTTAGCAAGACCCTGTCTCAAAACAAAAAATAAAAAGGGCTGGGATGTGGCTCCATGGAAAAGCAGGCCTGGGTTCCATCCCAGTACCAGCACGTCCTTTTGATGTCCAAGGGCAGCTGGGGGCACCCAGGGTTGAGAGCCAATGACATAGCACCCCAGTGAGGCCACCAGCCCCCAAACAAGACCTTCCACCCTCTGTCACTAGAGGACAAAGCTGTGTCCCTACCATCGTCCAGGAAGACGCCTGCGGGTTCTCTGCTCTCAGTCATTATTTTTAGCAATAAAAAAGAGGAGGAGGAATCAGCAGATAGAAAAAGTGTGAAATCAAACTGAGCTCAACCAGTGACCATGGGTGTCCTGGGCAGAAACTTCCAGAAGTTGGGTTCCACATGGGCTCAACGTTGCCCTCGAGCGGGCACCCAGGCATGGCGCCTCCCTGCACGGTCTCCACCACCCGCCCCGCGTCTCCTGCATCCACATGAGAGGTCCCTCTGGATGATGAGCAGCCGGCAGCGTGAGTCCCTGCTCCCAGGTCTCTGTGAGAGTCAGGGAGGGAGGTCAGGCCACCACGGACACCCAGCGGAAAGGGGAGGTAGGGGACAGCGGGGTGCGGGGACACTCTCTGCAGAGTGGACAGTTGGAAGTGAGGGAGTGAGCACCCCTGTGCCTGGGAGAAGGGACCTGTCACCTGGCAGAGGGACAGCAGGGGCAGAGCCAGCAGCAAGGGTAGGCCTGGCATACTCAGGGGCAGCAAGGAGGCCCGTGCGTCCATGCGACCAGGAGGGAGCAGGAACCACTGCAGGATCTGGACAAAAGAGGAACATCATCAGCAGGTCGCTCAGGGGGTGTAGAGAAGAGTGGTGGGCGCCACCCAGAGGGCAGGAGACCAGGGCAGGATGGAGGGGGGTGGTGGGTTGTGAGACGTGGCCAGACTCCAGGCGACTCTCAGGGTTCTGACGGACCCGTGTGAGGAAGAGCAGAGCCCAGAAGGCCCCCAGTCGCAGTCTGAGGAACTGGACAGCAGCGTTTCCATCTGCTGGGACTGGAAGATCCCGAGAGGCGCAGAGGGCAGGTAGGGGGACAAGGAGAGGTCCAGCCGGTTAGGGTTGTGGTGAATGAAGCCCCACAGAGTGAATTCAGCAAGCACAGAGCCACCAGCTGTGGGAAGGGGACCCAGCTGCCACCGGGGCCTGAGCGCTCCCAGCCTGCACCCAGGACCCCCGGGACTGTGAGAGGTGGGTGCTCTTCCCCAGGGGGGTTGTGCAGCTGCATGACAATTTCATTGACGGGAGATGCCTCTGGAGCATCCGGAGAGAGCAGTGTCCAAGGGGGCCGCTCTTTGCATGGAGAAGAGGAAAGGTGGTCATCCTCGCTCCTCCCAAGCTGAGCCCAGAGTGGAGTTGTTCATTCCAGAGAAGGATCCTGAGGGTGAAAGGATCCTTAACACCCACACGTGTGCCAAGGGCCTCGTCAGGGCCTTCGAGGTTTTGTAGAGAGAGCCCCGAGCCCGGGGGATGCATAGCAAGAACCTACTGCTATGCAATGAGGGAGGATCTGGGAGGCCAGGTTGGGACCACCAGACAGAGGGTCTGACCTCTGCACCTGAAGTTCCCACTTGGGAATCCCCAAGCCCAGCATGCCTGCCTGCCAAGTCTAGACCCTAGAGGAGCTCAGGGTGAGGCAAGTGGAGCCATCGGCAGAGCCAGCTGAGGGGAAAAGTGGCCTGCTGAGCAGAGAGGATGTTCAGGGACACACTGGCACCTCTGCATCCGTCCCCTCCTCCACCTTCCGGCCTTGCACAAGTTCCTCCTTCAGGGTTGTTGTGTAAAACGCAGAATGAGCCATAAAATTTGAATCGTCAATCAATAGTGGATAATTTTGGCCGGGTGCAGGGGAGGACGCCTGTAATCCCAGAGGCTTAGTAGGCTGAGACAGGAGGATCCCAAGTTCAAAGCCAGTCTCCGCACCTTCGCAAGGCCCTAAGCAATTCAGGGACACCCTGTCCCTAAATAAAATACAAAAAAGGGCTGGGGATGTGGCTCAGTGGTCGAGTGCCCCTAAGTTCAATCTCCAGTACCAAAAAAAAAAAAGTATGTCCCATGCGACGTTTGAAACATACTTAGACGAAAATATTATTTGCTACTGATCTGAAATTCAGCCTTAACTAAGAGTTCGGGAATTTGGCAACCTTATCTCTGGACCTCCTCCTAGAGCACTCTCCAGGGAGAGTTCCCAGTTTTACAAGGACAGGAAAGACCCCTGATCCCAGGAACCGACAGCAACACTCACCACCGCGCCTGAGTGGAGAGCGTGTGCAAGCGCCGGGCCTGCGCGGAGCACCCCATCCGATCCCACCCAGGAAGACGCATTCATCACTACTGACCCGATGTGAAAACGGGTTCAGAAAGACTGGGCGAGTTTCTGAAATCCGCAGGGCGTCATGACAGTGATGCTTCACATGGAGAATGTAAGCCTGGATAGTCGCCGTCCCCAGCGGTCCCTGCACACCATCTCCTTTAACCCTGTCTAACAACGCTCTAAAAGACAAGCTGTTCTGGAACCCACTTTACAGATAAGGAAACTGTCGTCACAGGGTGGCTCCATTGGGATTTGGACCCAGGCCGTGTGGCTCCGGGTTCTGTGCTCTCACCCAGCCCCTTGAGCCACCACCGCGGCAACTTGGCCCTCTTAGTGGGGCGGTATTAACACACAGCAGCCGCTCACAGAGTGCTGGCAGGTGGCAGGTGTGCAGAGCTCCCTGGGTGCCAGGACAGGGACCACACTCACAGCAGAGGGCATGGGAATGACTGAGGATTGGGGAACCAGCGGAGTGTCCATAGCAGGTGACTAGAAGACCTGAGCGACTGGAAGATGTGGGGAGAGGCGTTCACCTCAACGCCAGGCTGGGCACTGCAGACACCCGCCATCGTCCACCCTTCACAGGCCTCGGGCGAGCCAGGTCCTGCCCCAGGTTCAGTCCTCCCAGTCACCTCCCAAAGCAACTCTGTCCCCACCTAGCCGAGCAGAAAACGGGGGGCTCAGGCAGGCCGAGCGACTTGCCTGCACCACTCTGTGAGACGAGGCAGGCGCGCGGTGCCAGGTGGCCTCAGAGCCGGTGCCCTGGGGCTGCCTCTCCTCTCGGCTGGCTCGGAAGGTGCCTTCCCTAGAGCCAAGCAGGGGCACCTGCGGCAGAGCTGGATCCAACCAGAGCACACCATCTCTGCTCCTGGAGTGGCAGGCCGAGGGGGGTTGTTCTGGAAATGCAGCTTCCATTGCAGAGGCCGCTGAAAGGCCTCCCCTGGCCAGCTGAGCAGCCTCACTGCCAGGACATGGAGGCCGAGGAAGGGAGCCACCAGTGCCATAGCAGGCAGAGCCCGGCACTGTTCATTCCCAGGCAGAGCCTGCGGGGCAGAGCCTTCCACCCGGAGGAGCTGAGGAGTACAATGGGAATGGCCACCTCCTGTCCTGGGTGACTGTCCTTGGGCCACCACCTTGACACTGTCCCTATCACTTCTGACTTCATCTGTCCCTTCCTTAGGAGTGCCCAGGCGCTCCCAGAAAGCCCTCCTGCAGGCTTCAGAGCTCTGCCCCCAGGGCCGGGGAGTTCAGCGTGTGGAGCTCCCGTGGGCAATGCCAGGATGCACTCTATTTGAGTTTCTGCAAAACTTTTGAGGGAGACAAGCAGAAATGAGCATAGGTAACATGAGAAAAGGGGACCAGAAGGCAACCATCCACCTGGAACAGAGAAAGGACATGTCCACTGGCGAGGCCACTGTGTGCATGGTGACCAATGACCAGGGCAATGCTGTCCGAGCATTGGAGAGTGGTGCCAAGGCCACTCTTCAGCTGGGCTTCTGGGGACATCAAGCCTGGGAGACCCAGACTCAGCCCAGGCCCAAGGTGACCGGGGGTCTGTGAGACATCCAAACCTGGCTGCGTACACTGCTGCTACGGTGCCGTATGATCAACTGGACAACGTAGCTCTGCGGCCGGCTCTGCACCCGGCTCTGCACCCGGCTCTGCGGCTGGCTCTGCAGCCGGCTCTGCACTAAGAGCGAGCGCACCTCCCGGGAGCCCAGACGGAGCCACACCGGCTCCCAGACCCCAAAGCAGCTGATAAACACGTCCCCAGGAAAGGCCCCGCACGCAGGAGGAAAGCCCCCGCACGCAGGAGGAAAGCCACGGGCCCTCGGGGTCTGCACCAGGAAGGCTCTGAGCTTTTTGCGGTTCATTTTATAATTTTTGAATTATGATATTATTTACATGATATCTTATTATATCATTTTATATTTGAATATAATGTTTGTGTTCCACCTGAAATAAGAAAAAAATTATTTTAGATTTAAAAAGAAAACAGAGAAAATCTGCCAAAAGTACGTTCAGGGCAGTAATTGCCAAACCACACTCCCAGGTTTGAGGACGCACAGGCGTTTCACCTGCGAGACACAGGACAGGGTCTCGCGCTGAATCGTGTGGCCCTGCCCACAGGGCGCGGAGGCGTCCTGTGAGCAGCAGCCTGGCGGTCACACTGGAGGGCCAGAGGGCTCCAGGGACTCTGACCCACTCCCCTGACTACTGGAGACTCTTCTCAGTCTCCAGCTTACAGGAAGCCAGGGTGGCACTGAACTTCAGGTCTCCTACGCACGTCATTTCCCAGCAGGACACAGGCAGTGCCCTGGGCACCGCTGGCAGCTGGCCAGGCCACTCCTGAACTGCTTCCCAGCTGGGCCCATTGTCCCGACTTGCCAGGGCCACACCCCGCAGAGCAAAGCTGCCACTCATGCCCCCGTCCGGGTGTGCACAGGACACCAGGCCTCCCCAGGCACCACTCACCGGTCAGCCCTCATTCCGGAGGGAGAGAACACAGAACTCAAGGGCGCAGGAACCTGGGGACAAGGGACACCACGTGATGCTTGTGCACAGGCAACCAATGCCTCACTCCTAAGCTCACGCCCAGAGGGGACCAAGAAAGAGCAGGCCACAGGGGAAGGACTGGCCCCAGCACCCAGCTGGCTGCCTCTGCTGCTGCCCCCATCACTCACCTGCAGAACAGCCACCTTCACCCCTCACGGTGTGGTCTCCAGCCTGCTGCCTGGCGCCTGCCCTCCCCTCTTCAGTCTCCAAAGCCAAATGCCCACCCATCATCCACTGGAGGGATCCATGACATCTGGTCTATCCATCCAGTGGAGTACTATTCAGCCCTGAAAAAGAACGAGGTAGGGACACATGCCACAGGAGGCTGAAGCCTGGAGTGACGCGTGACAGAAGCCAGTCACCGAAGGCCACGCGCCATGGGGCTCCTTCACATAACACAAGGGCAAACCCAGAGACGGAACTGGATGTGGGTTTGCCAGAGGCTGGGGAGGAAGACTGGGAGTGACTCGTGGGCCTGGTGATGACGAGGTTCTGGAATCAGCTGCCTGGTGACGGCCCCGCGGGAACCATGTCACACTTCTATTGTCTATGGCTTCCCTCTCCATTTTTAAAAAACCAACGCATGGCCAGACACTGTGGCATCACTGCCTGAACACGACAGTCCAGGACCCACACTCACAGCCCAACCAAGTCCCACCCCTGGCCACCTCCCTGTGGCACCTCCTGCCACCACGTCTCTTTCCTCAGGGCATCCAGCACTGCTGGCCTCTTCCAGACCTTTGAACTACCCAGGTACACGCTGCCCCAGGGCCTTGGCCTGTGCTGTTCCTTTTGTGGGACGCATCTTCCACACGTCTCGCCATGGCTCCCTCACCCATTCAGGGCTCATCTCAGATGGCACCTCCTCTTGCCCCTCCAGCTAGGGAGTCCCTCTTGGCCTGGCTGTCCCAGGTCCCATACACATGACATTTTTTAATAATTCCCTGTATTCCTGCATTATAAGCCCCGAGTTTACATTCCAGTTCCTCCCGAGTAGTTGGTATGTACTAAGCCCAAAGCAGAGCAGCAGTACAGAGGGTGAGTAGCACAGCCTGAGTGAATCTGCACCGCCTCCTTTTAGCTGTGTGACCTTGGGCAAGGTGCTTTACCTCTCTGTGCCTTAGACTGCCCAGTTTTCAAAAATAAAGAACAGTCAACCCATCCCCGTAGCTGCTGCAAGGCAGACATGAAGCTCTTAGATCCTGGCACAGCACAGGTTGGCAGTGTTATTGTCAGGTCAGGGGCTCCACCTGTCTCACCCTCACCGTGATCACTCATGGTCGGACGATGGTGATTGCTATCCCCCTTTCACAGCAGTAGAAACGGAAGCTCAGGCGTCTGATTCCAGATCCCTTCTTCTCACCCCCACACCACCTCCACCAATAACCCCCGAGGTGGCCCCAGCATCAAACTCTCCAGCTGCAGTTCCCTTCCTGGCCACCCCTTCTTCCTTCTGTTTCACTCTTCCCAGTCCCTCTGTTCCACCTGTAAGCCACAGCCTGGACATCTAGGAAAAGCCAATACCGTAGCCAAATCCATGGCTTTGCTTCTCATAACTTCAGTCAACAGCAGTGACTGAAATATTACATGGAATCAAGAAAGAACCCATTCACAGGTTTTAAAATGAGCACTATTCTAAGTAGTGTCATGAATTCCTGCCCTATAAAGCTCAGGACGTGAGTCATCCCTGCATCCAGAGTATCCACACTGTATATACTACCCACCTGTTAACATACACTC
>CM053409.1:114698236-114728730 GCA_028644305.1 Xerus rutilus
TTCTGGAGTTTCCAGTCTCAAGGTCCCAAGGCAGGGACATGTGCTCCTGTACATGCTATCTCCATCCCAATCTGGGTAAAAAAGTGAAGCTCGTGTCTTCCATCTTATACCAAAACACATGTGCACAGGAACACACAGGTGCACCCACATGTGTATATGGGACACATTCACCCAGGAGGAGCCATGCACCTTGGCCTTAAGCACACACATGAATATACACACCCATGGATGGTGTGCGTGTGCAAACGTGTATGAGCGTGCACCTCCACATGTGTACACACCCTCCCCAGAGACCAAGCCACACCAAGCATCTGTCAAGGGCACACACTGTGCTGAAGATCAGCAGCCAGGGAGCTGAGGGGCGCACTGGAGACAGGCCAGGGCTGTGCCTCCTGAAGCCCACCCAGCTCCCGTCCCTGCCACCCACCCAGCCCTGGCCTGCCCCCTGCCTGCCTCCCACCCCCTGCCTCCCGGCCTCTCTGCTTCCTCTTGCCTCTGACAAAGCTGGCTTGTGTGGCCCTCGCAGTCTCTTCTTCTTTGGGAGGTTTTATGACCCCAGGACTGTCTCAAGGTGTGTTTTAAGAATTCTGATGCCACTGGCTCGGTCACCGACTTCATAAAACGTCTTCAAATAGTGAGAAAGAATCGGTGCCTGCCAGCACGCCCTTACGAAGGCTGTCATCCCAAACACTGAAATCACGACAGACCACAGGCCCTAAACATTAAAACCCTGTAGGCTGAAATCCCCCAACCCACAATCCCAAACCAGCAGCACCTCGTGGGAAGTGAACATGAACATTTCTCTGAGGAGAGCCCTGCCTAAGAGAGGGAAAGCAGCTCTTCATCGCCGAGCAAGACTTCGGGCCAGCCAATGGTGGCAGCAGCCACCGAGGGACGGCTCCGTGAGCTGCCCTCACCCACCCTGAAACACACTTTGTCATGTGTCCTTATGTTTTAGCCTATTGTTTTTGTTTGTTTGGGAGAGTTAGGTTCCCCTCCCTTCTTTTTAAAAGTTTTTCCCCCACTATTTTAAGTTGTCAGCCTTACCTTTTTTTAACAACTCACCACGCTATGTATTTTATTTTGGCATCAAGCCCAATCGGGGAGGTAGAGGGTGCATAAAAACCTCAGAAATTCTAACTCACTTGATGCATTCTTTCCCAAATTTGACTCCACAGAAGTGTATTATCACAACCCTGGTTTTCTGCATAAGCACTGTGTGTGCATGTGTGTGTGTGTGTGTGTGTGTGTGTGTGTGTAGAAATATGGAAGCTTCCTCCATAAACATAGAGATGTCCTTTTTGCACATCTGCATGTGTAAATGATAAAATTTCTCAAGATCTCAGCTCATTAGGTGGCTCTCTATATGGCAGTGAGCCATCATGGTTTTCAAGCCATCTTGTTAAAAGTCTCAAGTTGCCCCTCATGGTATTTCAGACAATCACACTTATCCAGCTGGGTGCACACGATTGCCAACTACAGAGATGTACATCGATACAATTCACTTTTACCTGCTTATGTATGAATATGGTTCATCTCCTCATAACTGCTGTAACTGTGTGAACGTCACTGGTGCACCTGAATGCTCACACTTTCAAGAAGCTATATGTTATCTGGGCGTGGTGGCGCACACCTGTAATCCCAGAGGCTGGGGAGGCTGAGGCAGGAGGATCGCGAGTTCAAAGGCAGCCTCAGCAATTCAGTGAGGCCCTAAGCAACTTAGCAAGACCCTGTCTCTAAATAAAATATAAAAAGACCTGGAATGGCTCGGTGGTTTAACGCCCCTGGGTTCAATCCCTAGTACCAAAAAAAAAAGTTGTATGTTATTATTACCTATGACCTATGAAATGTTGTCATGTTTTTATCTGTTTCTCAAATAAATTCCCGTTTTAAAATGTAAAATATATTTTAAAGAATTTCTATTTTCCAGACTCATGTTTGACCTTTCAGGTTTCGACGTTAGGAATTGTGGCATGCACGGTATGTCTTTCTGCATTCGAGCCCAAATCCAGAAGGAATTCACAGTTTCTAGAAATTCCTCCCCTGGGCTGGCCTTCCAAGGTGGAATTTTGAGTGAGCTCTGTAACTTCCCACAGAATGCCGGGTGCCTCTTAGGTACGTGGTCCCATGTTTACTCAGGACCAGAAACAATGCCAGGATCCCGACGTGGCATTAGGCCAGGCTGTTTGCGACCTTCCCAAGGGACCCTACACGGGGATGCACTGCAGCGTTCTCAGTGGGCAGGAAATTCGCACAGGTGCCTGGTTCGTGTTTTCAATCCCTGGGTGTAGCTTCCTACTGACCACCTCCTCCCACCGAGTTTAACTGGCATGGAGTTTATCAGCCTGGAACAGGAGGCGGGAGCCTGTGGACACACGAACATGACCTGGAATCCTCCCACACCAGTGGTTCAAGACGTCGACAACAGCCACGGCCTCCCCAGCAGCGACGAGGAGTGTGATTCTAAGCCCTGAACCAGAGACTCCAGTACTAAAGAAGGACACCACCACCTAGAGCTCAGGGTTGTCCTCCTGGGAAAGAAGAGGAAGGAGGCTTAGTGTTCGAGGCACAGCAGTTTCCTCGGGCCATGATCAAATGCCAGCGGTCTCATCTGTAGAGTAAAGGGTGGTAAAAACCACCCGGTTCCCATTTTGCTCCCTTGGGAATCCAAACTCAAAATCAGAAAGCAGCCTCCGGAGTCCCCCACTTGGTCACCTTCTGTCAAGTTAACGATGAGACCCTGAACTATGGTGCCTCCTGTGGACTTGTAGCTGGCCGGGCCTCTACCAGGCACACAGAAACCCAGGCTCAACAGAAACCCCACACCCAGCTGCTCCAGGAATGCTGAGTGACAGCTGTCCCGGCACCTGCAGAAGCAGCCTCGGGACTTACTAATAGGTCGAGTCTGGAGAAGTCCTTGCGCAGCCCTCCCCGGCACACTCACCAGCCACGCAGTCCGTGTGTCCAAGCGACCGAGCTCTTGGAACCTCCACGGAGGCTCACCTCAGAATTCATGGTTGGCATCCAGCTGACTGGAATGGAGGTGCCCGCCACACCCAAGCCAACACTCCAGCTCTCCTGCGAGCGTTTTCCCTTGGAGAAAACTGCAAAGAGGGACACTGCAAGAGGTGGGCTTCTATCCAGGAGCTGCCAAGCTCCGCAGCACCTTGCTGGCAAGTCTAGACAGTAACTACCCGCTTCTACCTCACTAATGGGAGTGCAAACTGGTTTTTTCCCAAGAGGATTCTTGACAGTGTCTGGTAATGAAAAGAATAAGTGCAGAAATGCATGCTGAATTTGAGAAAAGCTCCCTTTTCTCCTATCAATTCCAAAGAAATGTATCTTCCAAGTGGCCAAATTTCATTGTTTCAAAATTCAAAAACAGGCAAGAAATGGCTTTGAGGAAAGAAGCCTGTCACAGAGTATAGTCTGGAGCTGAATGAGACCCCACGGAGTGCTACTTAGGGCTATATTAGACCCTACTAGAAAGTCCACCAACAGGTGTATGGATCTTTTGTGACTTCTCAAGCTCAGAAACATTAAATGACTTTTTCAAGGTCACTCAGTAAGCGGAAAAAACAGAATTTCAGTATAATTTTGTCTGTTCCAAAACTACTGGTCTGTATGAGTATATTTCAGATGCTTAAACAAACTATCACAGACCAAGTGACTTAAACAAGGGAATTTACTTTCTCATATCTCTGGAAGCTGGAAGTCCAGGATCCGGGTGCCAGGAGAGGTGCTTTTAGCCAGCTGGTTTTCTCTGACTTGTAGACAACACCTTCTCACTATGTCCTCACTTGGCCTTTCCTTGGGACTCCAGAGAAAGAGCTCTGCTATCTCTTCTTCTCTGTCTCCCCACCCTGTGGTGCTGGGGATTGAACCCAAGGCTTCACACATGCTAGGCAAGTACTCTACCACTGAGCTATTTCCCTAGCCCTCCTCTTTTCTGAAATAAATTCTATTGTGCTTATTTAATATATGCAATACGACATCATGTATTACATATATGTAATACATGATTTTTTACATATATAGATAGTAAAAAATTTTCTATAATGCAGTCAATTAGCATAGCCATTATCTCATATAGTTACCCATTTTTTGTTTTGTTTTTGTGGCAAGAGCAGCTAAAATCCACTCATCTAGCACAAATACCAGATACAGAATGACTTTGTCCTATGCTGTGCATGAGCTCTTCAGACCTGTCCACACTACATACCAGCTGCTTTGTGTCCTCTGGCTCATATCTCCCCATTTCCTCCTCCGACCCCACCCCTTAACCCTGGTAACTACTGTTTTGTTCCCTATTTCTATATATTTGGATTTTTAAAATGTTCCACATAGAAGTGAGCTCATGCATATTTTTCTTTCTGTGTCTAGCTTATTCACTCAGCATAGTATCCTCCAGTTTCACCCCCGCTGTGACAAATGGCAAGATCTTGTCCTTTTTAAAGCTGAGTAATATTCCATTGATGTATATGTCCTGTGGTTTCTATATCCATTTGTTCATCGGTGAACATTTAGGTCATTTCCTTATCTTGGCATTTTTCATACAAGGATGGTAATCTTCGTGGATTAGGGCTCCACATGTATGTCCTCATTTAACCCTGATTACCTCTTAGAGGCCCCATCTCCACACTGGCACTTAGGGCTCTAACCACAGAATTTTGGGGACACAAACATTCAGTCCAAAACAAGATCTTTCTACTACATGATGCTACCTCTCTGCATCAATGTTAATTAGTAAAAATAATGTGAAATGTTTAGATATGTTCAGTCACAACATCCTAAACATCCTAAACTTTGTGTTATATTTTCTTTCATATTTATGAAGGAGAGATATTAGAAACAATTAAGAAACAAGAATATGGGTTAGCAAGATCAAGGCATTGCTTTTCCTGACTCCTGTGAATTCTTCTGTTAATTCTCTGCCTGTTGTAGATATTACAAATGTTTTCTCCCGGTCTAATGCTTTGTCTAGGGTTTCTTTCCTTGAACATAAATTCTTCATTTTGGTGTTATCAGTAGATAGCACCAGGACAGATCCATCTGGAGAAACAACTTACGGTTTTGCTTTGCTAGGCAATGGTCAGTTGTCAGCAGGGAACGTCCACCCCACAATGCCAGCCGTGCCCGATAAATCTGTGCCTGGCTCAGAACACTGTGGATCTAATACATTTCCTCAAAGAAGTTTGAGCCAGCAAATCACAGAAAGGAGGGAACAAGAGAAGACAAAGATTTGCTCCCAGCAGCGAAAGACATAATCTTTTTCTAATATTTTGATTCCCTTGCAGAGCAGAAATCATTTTTCTCAGTTCATCGCGCCCACAGGAACTTCTCACTGCGGGAGGGACTTTAAATATGCGGGTGGGATTCTGCACAGCCACATGCTTTCCTTAGGAGGCCCGGGCTTCGCAGAAACCTGGGGCCTGACTGTCAGCCATGGTGCAGGGAGAGCCCGGGAGCAGCCGCGGACTCGGCTCATTCACCAGGTTCCCAGGCAGACCCCAAAATCTGCGCAAGGCCAGACAGATGCCGCCCCTGGGGCTCCAAGAGGCAACCAAGGAGGCCTGTGAACAAGGAACCGAAACACAGCAGGGTTTTCCCTGGAGGAGCACCAGGGGCCTTGGGAACATGTGAAAGGGAGCTGCTTCCCGCTGGGAGACCAAAGGAGAGTGAGAAGGGAAGTCCGAACTGAGCTTGCAAAAATGAACGAACGGCGAAGATGAGGAGTGGTTACAATCACGGGCCTTGAAATAAACAGAGGTCCAGATTCAGCTTCCAGCACTTTCCAACAGCAGGACCTAAGTGCATCAGCACCACGCGGACTGGGTGCACCGATCAGCCCACGCACCTGGCCACCTGCTGGGAACAAGGTGTGGGTCTGGGGAGAGAATCGGCTCTTGAGAGTCAGTCAAGCATCCTGGACTTGGGATGGAGAGGTTTTCCCAGGTCCAGGCTCACAGTAGGGTGGAGGGAAGGGAAGCTGGTGGCTTGAAAGGAAGAACCGCGCTCCCTCCTGGTGCTGGTAGGAAGGGCCTACTTCATGGTGCCTCCTTTTTTTCTTAATTTTATTAAAATCTTATTTAAAACTTTTTTCACTTTTTGCAACTTTTTAAAATTGTAGTAAAAGATTCGTATCGTAAAATTAACCATCTTAACCATCTTTTAATTTTTCTGGTGGGGGTTCTGGAGGTGGAATCCAGGACTTTCCCGCTGAGCCTGAGCTCCGCCCCCGGCTCCGCCCACCCCGGCTCCCAGGTAACCACTCACGAGTGAACGAGTCAGCAGCATGGAGTCAGCACCCCAACCCTGTAGCACAGCCACCACCACCCACCTCCAGGACCTCATCCTCCCAAAGTGACACTCTGCCCCCCTAAACACCAGCTCGCGTCGGTCACGTCCCCGCCCCGCCCCCGGCACCGCCCTTCCGCGTTCTGTCTCCAGCAGCTTGTCCACTCCCGGGACCGCGTTGGAAGTATCACGCTGCGCTTTCCCGCGTCTTTCACTTGGCCTAACGTCATCCATCCTGGTGGCTGCCGGCGTCGGGATTCCCTTCCTCTGAAGCTGAGGAATGGCCCGTGGCAGGGGTAGATGGATGTTTATCCACTCATCTCTCAGAAAAACGGCAGGGTCAAAAATGTCCACCTTTGGGCACCAACAGCCAGTGGCCCAGAGGAGCCACTGCTTGCCTGTCTCGCTAGACAATAGTTTTAAGGTCTGCACAGTAGCGGGCAGTGTTGTTCCTGGAGGTTTTCACAGGCCTGGTGCAGTGCAAACATCAGACTGCGTTTCAGTCTACCTGTGTGTGTGTCAGTAGTGTGGATTAGTACTCAACAGCACCCAGTGGACAGAATGACCTGGAGTTTCCTGGACCCAATGTCAGATGACTTCCAAGCCAGGGGCCTGCATTCCAGCCTGTGGGCTACCAGGGTGACTCTTGGGACAACGGTTCCCCAGCCTGAGCTCAATGTACTTCTAACTGGGCGGTTCACACCTATCCCTGGGCATGAGTCAGGATGAGGAGGCCACTTTGGCCTGGAGCAGAGATTTGACTAAAAGACATGGGGGTAAAGTGGAAGCCTGGTAGAGGGAACAGAGTGGGGTGTTAATTGGTGACTAGTGTGCACAGCTCTGGTCTGAGGCCGAACCTAAAACTTGTCATGAATTTTTTGCAACACATGAGAAATATTCAAACACCTCCAAGGCCAGTGCCATAGGGGTGCCATAAAAGTTTCCCCTTATCCCTCCTCCTTCAAGACATGAGTTGAGTCAGGGCACCAAGCAAAGAAAGAAGACCCAATCCCCCTTTCCCAAGCAGACTGTCCATCTGCAGCTGACCCTGGGAAACAGAGGCTTCAGTCTAGGGTAAGATGAGAGGTTTCACAAATACATGGATTGGGCTGGACATTCTGAGTTGCAACTTTCAGGAAATAAGAGGTGCAGAGAACGATGATCTGAAAGCAGCCAGAAGACACGCTCCCTCCAGCTCAATCGAGGTGTTCGAGAAGCAGCTCTGTTTTGGGTGCAACAGGAAGGAGAGAATTGGGTGGTCCCCTGTAACCTGTAAGTCCTTGCATCCAAGGTAATGGCACTTAGAGCATCTAGGAAGACATGCCAGCTGGTGGGGATGTTGGCAAGTTGGTTGGAGGTGACCAGGGAAAGTCTCAAGGTGGGCACTCAGGGAACCCAGCTGGGCCTGGGAGCCCAGGAGCTCTGATTTCGCCTCTGATTCTGGGTAGCCTGGGGGAACAAAAAGAAAGTGAACCCCAACTCAAATGGTTCTTGAAGTTATTCTCCCATGGCTGAGTGTGCTGGGACATTGAGTTGTCAGATAAGATACGGGACACCCAGTTAAATCTGAATTTCAGATAACCCATGAAAAATTTTGAGTATAAGCACGGCCCCAAAGAGTTCTAGAGACATCTCTATTCCAAAAAGTTAGTCATCTCCAATGCAACTAGGCATCTTGTATTTTTAACAACTTTATTGATATAATTTACATATCACACAATTCATCCATTTAAAATGTACAACCAATGTTTTTAGAATAGTCGTGAGTTGCACAACCACAATCAATTTTAGAACACTTTCATCACCCAACAAGGAACCACATGCCTACTAGCTGTCCCTGTCCATCCCCATGCCCGCCCTCATCCCCACCCCACTCCACAAATCAGGCTCCTTCCTGTGTCCACAGAGCTGCCTATTCTGGACTTTTTTTTTTTAATGGAAGCCCACGATGTGTGGTCTGTTAGGACTAGCTTCTCTGGTTGAGTATAATTTTATGCAAGACTCTTCCTTATATGTATCAGTACTTTGTCCCTTTTTTTTTTGTCAAGTAATATCCCATCACATGGCGATAACCTTGTCCTTATCCAATTATCCGCTGATGAACATCTCGCTTGTTTGCAGTTTGGGTTATTCTGAGTAATGCTGATGTAAACACTGTAAGCAAGCTTTTGTAGAGATGCTTCATTCCTCTCGGATGTGTACCCAGGGGATGCATTTTGAGAAATTGCCAACTTACTTTCCATAGCAGCTCACTATTTCTTTTCTCTTGTTGTTTTAATTCTCCCCAGTAAGTCCAGCCTTCCAATTTCTTCACATCCTCACCATACTTAGGAGTTTCTGGTGATGATAGTCATCCTGATCGTGTGAAATAGTATCTTATTATGGTTTGGGTTTTCATTTTCCTTAGGGCTAGTGAGTTTCCCTTCACCTGCTTATTGACCATGTCGTGTATCTTCACTTGTTTCTTTTCTTTTTTTTTTTTTGGTACTGAGATTGAACTCAGGGGCACTTGACCACTGAGCCACATCCCAGCCCTTTTTGTGTTTTATGTGGAGACAGGGTCTCACTGAGTTGCTTAGCGCCTGGCCATTGCTGAGGCTGGCTTTGAACTCGCGATTCTCCTGTCTCAGCCTCCCTAAGTGCTGGGATTACAGGCTTGCACCACCACACCCGGCTCTCTTCACCTATTTCTTAATTGTGTTATCTTTTCACGGTTGATTTGTAAGAGTTTATACATTCTAAATACTGGATCCTTATCAGATATATGACTTGCATACATCTTTTTCTCTCCCATCCTGTAGGTCGTCTCTGCACTTTCTTGATGGTGTGTCTCTACCTCTTGGCCCCCCGTGCTGGGGATGGAACCCAGGGTCATGAGCACGCTATGTCTTTGCAACCCAAAGCCCTTTCATTTTGAGGAAGCCTAATTTATCTGGCTTTTGCTGCGTGCATCTTCATTGCCGTATCTAAGAAGGTTTTGAATAACCCAAGGTCACAAAAGTTTGACACCGTATTTTCTTCTAAGCAATTTAAAGTCAGCTCTTACATTTAGGTCTATGGCCAGTTTGGGCATGACCTTGAGGAGGGGCTCTGACTCCATTCTTTTGCATGTCTGGTGGTCTTAGCATCATTTTTTCAGGCATCATAATTTTTATTTGCTAAATCTGGCAACCCAAGTCAGAAGATGAGCACCTGGTTCTGAGCTCGGGGCCTCTTTAATCCTCAGTGGTTCTGGGTTGTTCTTTCCCAGGACGGGCCTGTTCCCTTCCTTCCTCGCAGCTTGAATTCACATCCCCCTTCAACCCTGTCCTTGAACACTCAATGGGGTCTGGAGAGGAGAGACCCCTGAGCCTGCCTCCGGTGCACATGGTGATGGTAGTGCAGCTGTCACTCTGCAAAATTGACATGGCGCTCATCGGATCCACTACTGGCCAGGGTTCACTTATCTGAACTAATCTGCAATTCCACTTCAGGTTTGGAGTTCTGTGTCCTGAACAGCAACCAACACTCAAAAGTATTCCCTCTGCCCTAGACCCAGCCCTGCCCAGGCCTCCTGTATTTCCTCCATGCCAGGGTGTGAACTTTGCCAAGATGGCGGCATCAAAGCCCTTTCTTCTTTGTCCAGGACATCTGCGCTAGCCAGGGGCCATTCTCCCTCCACTGCCACCTCCATTCCCAGAAATCCTCCTCTGGTCCTTAGGCCATCTGCCAAATTGCACAATGGATTTTACCCATGAGAACTCAGGAAACAATTACCGGCTGTGTTCCTATGAGCTGATGTTGAGGCCGTAAGCAGAGCTGATCTCTATGAAAGACCCTGCACCAGTAGCTTGTGCTGCCCCCTTGCCTGGAATTTAGCCTGAAAGCCAGCCAGGTAATTTACTCTAAGGTTCAGACTCAGCATGGCTCATCACTTTCTTCTGAGTCCATGAAGTTACTGCCCATACCAACTCTGTCGCCTACACAAGATGACTTATTCGTTAGCAATGGTGAACAGTGTCTCAACACACCACTGGATTTTCCCCCAAAGCCATCTGGGGTACATATGACAGGGAGCAATCTCATATGCAGAATCTCACCCACAATCCTTTCATGTCTCTTGGTTCATGACGGAGATCATGACAGAGCCTCTGCCAAGGCCCATCCAGACTACCTCGGGGGAGAGGGCCTCAAACCACCCCTGGGCTTGCGTTCCAGATGCCTCAGGTCTTAATAACCCCGAGTCAGAGGCAGAAGACCAAGAACAGATCCACCTCTCCACTCAAGGCTGATTATGTCTTCTCCCTTAACGTTGGAAGCCATGCCAGTAAACTTTCACTTTATTAAGGAAATTTGTCAGTACAATTAGACCTCAGGGTTACCAATACAAACATGTTTATCAGTCAGAATTCTCCAGAACAACAGAATCTGTCACGTATATACATATGCACACACTCACACAAACATGAACAACTACAGTATATAAGCACATAATAAATATGTAAGTATATATAATAAATTTATATAATTTTATAAATTTATAAGTAAATTATAAACATGTAGAATTCTACATTTGTGTATTTATTCTTATGCTTCCGTTTTCCCTGAACACCCTCTGAGCTTGGCCCCCTGGAGCTCCTACTTCATCCTCACAGCCCACCCCATGTATCACCACACCTGAGAAGCTCCCAGACCCTCCTATCCTCCTAGCCTTTCCACTGACCTCAGCCTCCCTGGGCAAGATGCCCTCCCTCCCCACCTCCCACAGGCCTATGAGCCTTCTGATCTGTCCCAGTATGACATAGTGATGCTTTTCTTTCAAAAAGGTGAGACATTGATAAATAATTCATTATTAATGTTCTAAAGTTTCACTTTTTTAATGTGTGTGTGTGTGTGTGTGTGTGTGTGTGTGTGTGTGCATGCAAAGAGTTGCTATAGATCAAGAGTTGGGAAACCATGACCGGCAGGCCAAATCCAGTCCACTGCTTGTTTTGTAAATAAAGTTTTATTGGAACAGAGCCATTCCCATTTATTTCCATATTGTCTATAGCTGCTCTCCTCTGGGATGGCCTAGTTGAGTACTTGCCCAGATGACCCCAAAACCTAAAATGCCTCTCTCTGGATGTTTAAACTTTTTACCAATCCCTGCAAGAGCCTCTTCAGTGAGAAGATGCTTTTCCTCTGGCCTCTCAGGAACAGCACACAAGGCAGCATGTTCTTTGAAGGACCAGGACAGAAGGGATCTAGAGAGCTGAGTCAGCAAAGGCTGTGGGGATCATGGACTGCCATGGAGACTCCTCCACCCTGGCCCTGGTGGGAGGAGGCTGTCCCAGAAGGAGGGCACTTCCTGGAGAACCCTAGAGGCAGAGTCTCAGACTGGGCACCATCCCCAACATCTCCAAGTCTGTGCAAGTGCAGAGTGAAATTACTGCTCAACCTTTCTGGCTCAGGGACAAGAAAACTCTAGGAGGAGGACTCCACTGAGTTGGAGTTGTCTCAAGGGAGACCTGGTGCATGACCATCCCGCGGTGCTTGAGGTTGGAGGCGAGAGGCAGTGTGTTCACTGTGCAGGAAGAAGATGAGCCACGCAAGGTTGAGGAAGAAAGGGAGAAATTCCTTCTTCTGTTCCCGTCTTCAGAAACCCAAGTCTCTGGGTAGGGCGACCAGGCCCCCAAGGGTTGGCTATTTCTTTGTTACCAGAGGCTCCAAGAGTACAGTTGACCACACACACACACACACACACACACACACACACACACCCTCAGTAACAGAACAAAATCCAAAGAGTCACCCAGATGTCACTGCCATCTTCCCATTGGAAAGTGCTTGGGTGCCACCCACTGTGACTGCAGCTGAATGTGGACTGTTGAAGTCCCACCTATAGGACAGAGCCATATTTGCTGAGGACAGATCTCAGAAGGAGCCTTCAGCCACCCCAGCGCTGAGAGACTGGCCAACACCTAGCCTGAACACGTCCACGCTGGCCTGTCCTCTCTAGGCAGCACGAAGCACCGGTGCCCTGTGGAGGAAATCCCCTTCATTTTCAAACCTTTATTTCTTTGGAAAATGGTGCACGCCCCCTCCCCACCTGCCAGCTAACCCAGGAGAATTTCCCCAGAATTTCAAATTATTTGCAGAGCCACGTGGCCTGGTATCACATTGATGCCATCTGCTCCAAAGATTCACACAAGGGAATCTGGCAAAATCCCACACTCCGAAGGGTAGGAAAAATTACTCCACCCTTCCTCTCCTCGAAGGAAACCAGAAATGACACTTAATTTTCCAAGCAACTCATAGCAGTGGAGTGACAAAGGGCCTGGAGAGATTTCTCATCAAAGGGATTGGAGACAATAACAATTTCCAACATGATTAGAATTGCAACTGCAGAAATGACTGATCTGCTACTCAGAAACTTTTCAATTGCCTTGGCTGCTTCCTACCCTTGCTTCCAGTAATTTTATTATTATTATTGTTTGGATTGGTTTTTATAGAAAACATCTCAGTGTGTTTTCAACAGTTGTCATGGAGAGTTGGCATCATAGAAACTTCCTGGAGGAAAATTACTTCAAAATCTCATCACACACACACACACACACACACACACGGATTTTTCAGAAGAAAAAGGAAGAAATTTGAATACAAAAATATTGTGATGTCATCTATAAATTCATATCTTTCTTTGGCATCCATTTGAGTCTTTCCCATCTGCCATCACCTACAAATTATTGGCATTTCTTATAATGTTATGATTTTACATGACAAAAAAGCACAAAACTTTAACAAATTAACAAAGCATAATTAACACAACTGATAAGTGATTGAAAACAGCTGCAAATAAAAGCTCCAATGAATGAGTGGGAATGGCACCAGAGAACGAGAGAGTTTGGAGACTCTGTACTGAGATGATGCCTGCTCAAAGGCGCAGGCTGCTACCAGGCTCAGGAGACTTCCTGACTTCTTATGGTCCTAGAGAGATTACTGAATAATCCACAAGGTCACTCCACCAGGACCACAAGTTCCACAATGCCAGGTGTTAACACAAAACCGGCTGCCTTTCTCACAACAGATCCACATGTGAGACACACACCACTGTCTCTTCCCAGATGAAGGATCACCCACAGACCTGGAGTCTGATGAGATCCACGTGGTATATAAATGTGCAGGGAACTCAAGAGAACCCTGCCGGCTGTGGAAGAGGCTGGCATCCGCACTGCCAGACTGCGATCTAAATTAACAAAATGACCCTTCAGGAAGTTTGAGAAGAAAAGTGCATGATCCCAAAAGCCATTTGATCTTTCCAATGTGACTGAGCTTCGAGGTGAGGTGTCCCACAACAGACGAAAGACCAGAAAAGGAAGCCATCCATCCTGTGTGAAGCGTGCATCCGTCTCAGGCCGGTCCCATCTTGTGGCAAGTTCCCGGCCTTCCTTTTCTCCTCAGATTTCCTCCATCCACCCTCTTTGGGAGACCCCAGGCAGTGGGAGGTTCTAGGCTCTTCTCTGGCACCTCTACTTTCTTCCTTTTACTTCCCATCTCATTCCTGACCATGCCCAGCGTCCAATGTCATTTTTAATTTTTCTTTCACTCTTTTCCTCTGTCCTCCCTTTTGGGGACTGCTTGAACGTTTTCCCTTTTCCATATTCTCCTTTTAGAAATTTACAACATGCACCTTGGAAGTCTCCCCTCCAGTTTTTTTCTCTTCGCTAAGTTCCACATTGGCTACCTGTTGATCATAGCGGAAGCTGGTGATCCAGTCCATCAGGCTCGTGATAAACTGCTTGCTAATATGTCTCCTGATTTCCATAATAAATGCTTTTTGAATCATGCTTACAAATAAATTTCAGTGGCATGGAAAATGTTTATGCTATAATAAGTTTAATATAATGTTTATGCTATAATGCTAGAGAGCAAGAAAAGATCAATACAGTAAGACCCACACTGCACAAATCAGGATGCTCTCTGCTGCTATGTTATTAAGGACACATTTCAACCCTCACTCTGCACTCAGATTTTCCAACTTTCTACAGTGGGCATGTATACTTTGTATAACTAAGGAAAGCAGAATTTGTTCCCACCAAGAAGGGGTAGCAAGCAGGAGAAGAAAAGATGATTAGAAAGCGGGAAAAGAAAAGGCTACTCAGCCCATGGCCAGGAGGACCAGGCTCCGTGAGCTCCCTAGAGCACAGTCCTGTGGACACAGGCCATGTGGGGTGTCAGGACACCCGCAGAGGAAAGGGAAGTCCTTTCCTCACCACTGCATGGGGAGGGGTTTGGCTCTATGAAGCCCAGGGACCTGTGGGCTGATTCCAACCCCTCTGTCCCCATCAGGCTCCATGCCCTTTGGGACAAGGAGAAGGGGCCAGCATCCTGCCTTCTAGCTCCTCCTCCAGCCTCACCTGGAAACCCCTGCCAATGCCTACCCACTAGACACCCGTACAACATGCTCCAGGAGTGTGACACGTCAGCAGCACTGGCCAGCTCACCAGCAGCTTGGGTTCCTGGTGAGCCCCTCTCTTTTTGCCAGGTGTATTGGTTTACCATTGCCGCTGTAACAATGGCCCACCATCATGGTGGTTTAACAAGACAAATTTACTATCTTACAGTCCTGGAGGTCAGGAATCTGACATGGCAAACACTGAGCCAAAATCCAGGTGTCACAGGCTGGTGCCTTCTGGAAGTCCTGGTGGAGATTTGTTTCCCCACCTCTCTCTAGCTTTCTAGAGGCCACCTGCCCTCCTTGGCTCCTTCCCTCATCTTCAAACCCAGCAACAACAGGAACATGTCCACACTGGTCAACCCATGAAGGAACCATTTTTGAATGGCAGGTGTTTCCGTGTGTGTGATAGTTTCTACTGGGTATGGAGTCTTGAGAGTGGCCCTTGGTTTCCAATTTGGACAATTGAAAGAGAGTAAAGTGATGGCCTTTACTCAGACAGGGGACACAGGGGAGAAGGAGGCTTGGTGAGAGCAGGTCATACCAAGAGCTAGCATGTACTCATTTATTCCTTCATAAACATTGATGGGTTCTATGTGCAAGGCAATGTGTTCGAGGCACTGAGTAGACAGCAAAGGACAAGACGGATAAAATCTCTGATCCAGGAGTCTCGTGTCTTCTGCTAGAATCCGTGCAGCTACTTGTTAGCTTGCAAGTAGAGTACAATCTCAGGACCTTCACAATTCTTTGCAAAGTCTTTGTAGCAGTATATGTCTTGAAGACTTTACATAAAATGTAACTTTAGTGTATGGAATCTGCCTCAATGGTGGAAAAATTTTATTAATAGTATATTAATTGTAAATGCCTTCCCAGTGAATGGAAACGCACATGAATCTCAAGAAATGGAGTATATACTAACTCACCATCCTCTGATTCAACCAAAAACATTATTTTCCCACTTCTGAGGTGGTTTGAAATGTCAGTTTGCACATTGGCCTGGGGTGACAGAAAATGCTTACGTCTACATGTTCTTGTTATGTGTTCTTCTGCATCCTGGTCACACAGCTGGACAAAATTTCCTAGTGCCCCTTGCTGAGAGGCAGACTGTAACCTTTCTGGCCAATGGACAAAGGCAGAAGGAACACGTGCCATTTCATAGTCTGACCCTAAAAACCTGCATGTTCCTCCAACAACCCTCTTCCCACACCCACCAGGGGAATGCAGAGGAGGCCAAGACCCTCGAGGATGGTGCCGTCGTGCTATACACAACGTCCCCCAGAGGACCACATGCTGAAGGCTTGGTCCCCAGTCCATGGCACTGTCGGGAGGTGATGGGACTTTAAGGAGACAGAACCTAGTGTGAGGAATCTAGGCCACTGGGCGAGTGTCCTTGAAGGGGATAGAAGGACCCCAATCCCTCCCCCCTTTTCTCTCCTCTCACCTGCTTCCCAGGCTCTTGTACCACATGCTCCTTCCAGGATATACTGAGCTACCACAGGGCCAAGCAACCATGGACTGAAATACTGAAATTGAATCAAAATGAATCTTTCCTCCTATTAAGTTGACTATTTCAGGTGTTTTGACATAGTAACAGAAAGCTGCCTAACATGCATCCTAAGACAGAGGGAGCCTGGGAGTAAGAAGGATGCTTTGGGGCAGACTTCCTCTCCCACCCACAAGATCCCACTGCCATTGGACTCCACGTGAGTAAGAAATTCTTTGGTACTAAGCCACTGAAATACTAGGGTTTTTTGTTACAAGGATCAGCCTATGCTGACAAATTCAGGTTCTGTATACAAGAGTTCCCCTCCATGGGCAGAGGACATGTTCCAAAACCCCCAGTGGATGCCTGAAACCACAGATAATATTGAACCCTATATATGCTATGTGTTTTCTATACATACATACCTATCATAAAGTTTAATTTATGAATTAGGCATAGTAATATATCAATAATAATAACAAATAGAACAATTAAAATAATACACTATAATACAAGTTATATGAATATGTTCTCTCTCTTCCCCTACCCCTTGAAATACCTTATTGTACTGTAGAGCTTAGCAAACTCAACATATGATTTTTTTTCTTTCCTTAAGTCCTTAACTTTTACTTTTTTACTTTAAAGAAGCCCTTTACAGTTTATTTTGAACAAATCCTAATCCAGCATCACTACTAATGCTCTTTGGGACCATTATGAAGTAAAAATGGCTCACTTGAACACTGCAAGACCATCACAGTTGATCTGACACCAAGACAACTTCTAAGTAACTCATGGGAGGGTAGCATATACAGCATGGACATGGTGGACAAAGGGACAATTCACACCCCAGGCCAGGATGGAATGGGATGCACAAGGTTTCATCATTCTTCAAAACAGCACACAGACAACACAGTTTAAAACTTGTAATCTTTTCTTATTCCTGTAATTTTCCAGGTAATATTTTTGGACTGTGGTTGATTCTGGGTAATTAAAATAATGGAAAGAGAAACCTTGAATGAGGCAGAATGACTGCACTGATCTCAGATTCACCTCTCATGTGCACAAATAGACATATGTAGAAAAGTGAGAGAGAGAACAGCCAGGACACAGACCCATCTACTATCATACTTAATATGCTCCCCTCAAATCTTGCGGGCTACTCTAAGACACTGAACAATGTCCCAGATTCAAGTATCACAATTGCTGTTATTTTTAGCAAGTTATATAAGTTACAATGTTTTATAAGATACATGAGTGACCACTCTTACTTTTGGAAAAATACCATAAAATGCAGGTTGGTTCAGAAGGAGGCTCAGATGATCTACGAGAAGAGATGTTAAATATTAAACCTGCCATGTGAGCATTGAGAGTTCTGTGTCTGTGGACTTGGTTTTGGGGATCTGTGCACAAGAGAGCTCCTGGCACTTTCCTTATTTACCTGTGGTCTCTTCTTTGGATGTTTTGGTTAACAGCCAGCTACAGTGAGACCCAACAAGCCTCCCAGTCCCCAAGAAAGATTTTTAGCAGCTCTGGTATTTATTTAAACCAGTCTGCTCAGTCAAAATTCTGTGAACCAAAACATTCTTTTGTGGGTGGGGAAGAGGGCAGCCAACACATGGATTTTAGTCCAGGCTCAGCTGCTTCCTTTCCTGACCCGTGGCTATTAAAGGAACATTTCTAAAATTGGATTAACCAAAACATGATGTGGAAAGTGCTTATTGAGCATGTACTATGTGAAAGACCAGACTTACCAAGATGCCAAGACAGAGAGCACCACACCCCTGCCCACCTGGCTTCCCAGTACACAAAGTGCATCTCAGGACAGTCTATGTGTCCACTCTCTATGGGGCAGGAAGGGTTGCGACCTCCTTTTAGGGATGAAAAAACAAGTTTGTAGGCACAAAGGATCTTCCAAAGGTCGCAGGGCTCATCTGTGGCAGATCTGAGACCAAAATACAGATCTGTTGGACATCCAGCACCCTGTTCCTCCAGCCTCACTACACAACTGTGCAAATATTTTTATGATGACTCTGTGTCGTGTTCGATCACTCAAAGTATTCAGAATTTGAGAACCAAATTAAGCTTAACTCAACCAACAAAATTTGTAGCTACCTTACAATTATCAAAGTAAGGCAGTTACTGCAGCTTCTACACACCCTTGAGGTTTCTAGAACATTGCTGCAAGTCTTCCCTTTCTGGAGCTCATGGGTGCAGCCTCTCTTGGTACAGACAAAGGAGTCAGTTACAGGGTGTTTCCTCAGCAAATAGATCACATGTAGGATAACCTACAGCTAGAATGTCTTTTTGGCAAGCAGCCAGTTTTATCTTGCTGTGGCAGCCTGACCTGGGGTTCTGATTTTCCCTGGAGCACGTTCGGACTTGCTGACTTGCAGGTGCCCCTCATGATGGGCACTTGCCTCCATGGGAGCCCAGCCTTCTGCCCTTGCTCTTCCACTCCAGCACCACAAAGCAGACTGAGCCAGGTGGTGACCCACGCAGGGTCCCAATCAGCACAGGCAGGGCCAGGGGAGTGCATGACACCACAGGAACTCAGAGAAGGGCCTTGTAGGAGAGGAGAGGGCTGCTGCCCACTGCCCAGGAATAAGGACGCATCTGCCAGTGCCACCTCTCTGCTCTCTTGGTGGTCCCTGCATAGTCACCTGCAGCCCACCTATTCTCAGCCCCTCACTGCACAACCCACCAAGCATATGAAAGCATAGATACTTTCATATTTCTGAAACAACACTTTGGTTTTCCCAACTGGAAAGCTTGTGAGCCCTCCCTCCAAGCTGAATTTAAAAGCATCTAGGTCAGAAGCAGCTACAATTAAAGTTTGCAGGGTGCCAGAGCTGGAGGAGGATGTGTAGAGTCCCCATTCAGCTTCCAACCCATATGGGGACTGTCGTGTGGTTCCAGCAGCAGACCCTAAGCTCCCCTGTGCAGGAATCATCACAGAGGTTGGAGAACCAACAAGGTCTTAGCTCACCAGTGTGTGCACACTGCCTGGCTTGATTCACACCATGGGGCAGAAGCAGAGGCCCCACACAGGGATTCTGGCTGAGTCCTCTCCTTCCTGGCCACGCCTGAAACAGAACGTGGTCTGGGAAGCAGCCATGATGTGGTGAGGCCAAGGGGACAGGGGACACTAAGACAGTGGCAGGAGCAGTAAAAACAGAAACACATGTGTCTTTGTCAGTTTTGTGTTGCTGTGACCAAAAGCCTGACAAAAACAACTTAGAAGAGGAAAAGTTTACTTTAGCTCCTGGTTCCAGAGTTTCAGTTCACGGTGGGACAACTCCATGGCTCTGGGCCCGAGGTGAGGCAGAACATCGTGGAAGGAGGCCATGAGGAGGACAGCAGCTCAGGACATGGCAACCAGGAAGTGGAGAGAGAGCTCTGCTCATCAGAGATGAAACATAAACCCTGACAGCAAGCCCCCAGCAACCCACCTCCTCCAGTCACAGCCACCTGCCTTTGATCTGTGTCAGTGGATCAATTCACTGAGTAGGTCACACGTCTCACAATACAATCACTTCAGCTCTGAACGTTCCTGCATTATCTCACCTGTGAGTTTGGGGGGACTTTTCATATCTAAGCCACAGCAACATGCTCAGCTGCCCACTGCCAGGGGCAAGATGACTGGAGACTCAAAGAGGGATGTGTTGGGCACACCAATCCCACTCTCTGGGAGATTTGCTGTCTTCCCCACGTACACCTGGTTCCTGACCACCAGCCCTGCCACTGAGAAATCTAAGCACCGTCCCTGCAGTCGCCCCTCCTTGGCCCACAGAAATCTCTGGAATCCAGTCATGTGCAGCCCACTAGCTCATTCCCACCCGTCCCAGCCCTCCACTAATTAATTTGCAAAATGCCCTGGGTCTTGGGTCTTCCCAGACATTGGGCTTGGATGGCAGTGTTCCTGTCCTGTGGAAACGATCTCGGACCACTCACCAGTTTCCAGTGAGCCTCCGGGTCCTGCCACGACAGGTGTGCTAAGATGAGCTGCTGCTCTGTTCCCTTACCTCCCGCCCCACCACGCACTGCCAGGACTGTCAGGCAGCTCCACACGATGCTGGCATCAGGGACACACACTAGCACTGCAGGAGGGAGCATGGTAAGTCACATGTGGCATTCAGCTTCACCTTCTGAGCCAGTCAGCAAGAGCCCCCAGGGGTGATGTCCAGAGATGGAGAAAATGGTGGGCACAAGGAGAATCAGCACTGACAGTGTCATGAGGGTTCAGTCTTCTGAGCCTGTACACGTGCATCTCACTTCTGTCTCACAAAAGCTACCCTGAAATATCATGCAAGTGTATCCAGAAAGAGTGGACACCACGGACTGGTGGGGAGTGTCCATTGCTTAACTACAGAACAGAGAACAGATGGTGCTTACAACCATGGAGTGCAACTCTAGCAGATGGTGGAATTAGGCCAAGTGGTCACCAGGAACAGAAAGGACTTCCTGATGCTTTCCAGGTACTAACCTGGCAGAGTGCTTTCCAGGTATTAACCACAACACTGCAAGTCAGATTCTAGGGAAGGGAACTGGAAGGGGAGAAAGAAGGTCATAGCTGGTTCCAATATTGCTCATAACAGGGAACCCAAGGACCACAGGCCCAAAAGAAAACAAAAAAGGAGAATATGGAAATTATATATGAGCCTTAATAGAAATATAACTATTAAGACAAAAATATATGCTTTTTGTGATAACTAATCATATATTCCTTGCTACCCCTTCCACTAAGAGGAAGAGTCTAATTTCCATCTTCTAAGATATGCTCTGGCCCAAGTGACCTGCTGAAATACAGAATGTGGTGAAAATGCCATTCCAGGATTTCTGGAACTGAGTCATAAGTCTTGTACCTTCATCCTGGCCCCTCTGGACATACCCTGTGGGAGCCTCAAGGATCCATGTAAGAAGTCCATCCATCCTGCAGGCACTTTGCCTTAGTCCCAGTTAAGCCCCACAGCCTAGCATCTGCCTCAAGTCAGCAGACATGGGAGCAAATCCATTTGAATCCTCTAAGCCAACACTTACCAGACAACTGTCAGTACATGACCTCTGTCGATGACTCCTGGGACAGAAGAATCACAGAGCCATCCCTGCACAATTGCCTGGCTCACAAAATCATCTTTCATTATGAGTTCATGATGTGTTTTATCTTGAAAGAAATCAGCACTATCTTTAAGAAAATATATACTATCCACTGAAACATATAATCAACCCAGCAGTGCTGAGCACCCACAGCGCCACACTGTGGTGCCTAAATACCATGTCCTACCTCAGCCATTTTGAGGAAGGGCTGAAGGACGTACAGAGGTAAACCTAAAATTTTAGGTTAACTTAAAATATTAATCCAGAAAATAAGGAAGCTACCAAAAATTACTGGGAACATGTCAAAAGAAATCAGGAGTCCATTTGAATTAGCTTTTACCAAAAATGCACAATTTTAGCATCATTAAGAATAACTGTAGCCAGCCGCAGTGGTGCACACCTATATCCCAGCACTTTGGGAAGCTGAGACAGAAGAATCGCGAGTTCAAAGCCAGCCTCAGCAACGGCGAGGCTAAGCAACTCAGTGAGACCCTGTCTCTACATAAAACACTAAATAGGGCTGGGGATGTGGCTCAGAGGTCCAGTACCCCTGAGTTCAATCCCTGGTACCAAAATCTATAGATTTATAATGATATTTGAAAGCTCACTGGTCAAAATTGGACAATGGCAAGGAACCCCATCCATGCTTTGAAACTGATAAAGAAAAGGATTGGGCATTGAGTATGCAGTTTTCCGTGTAGCTCACAGTACAAACTACAGGGTCACAAAGAATTGATGAGGGAGGAATACCAATTAACCAACAAAGAAGAAGTAGCCTAAGGTCATATTTCAAATTAATTAATGGACCAAGGCCTGAGTAATCACATGAAAAAAAGAAAGAGAGAGCGAGCCTGACATTGACTATTTCCTGAAGAAACGACATCTAGGAAGTCATTTTGATTCTCCCAAAAACTTGAACTTGAATCTGATCAAATCCCTGGATCTAACTACCAAAGTACAAGAGAAGCAAGGGACAGAGAAACAGGTTAGACAAAATCAGCAATAACATTTAAACGTTTCCTATACACGTATGTACAGGAAATATAGAGCAATTGCTTTGATTTATTTCATAATAAATTACAACATCACAGGAGAGAGAAGAGACAGTGAACAATCCAAGTGAACCAAACCTGTTTGGATTGCAATACAAACAAACTATGAAGAAACAAAATACGTAAGACAATTGAGGAAATGTGAACCACTGACTAGGTCGTTGGCGATATTTAAAAATATTATTTTTACTTGGGAAAATGGTTTGTGGTTACTTTTTTAAAGTTCTTCTGTTCCTTATCTTTCAGATACTGCACGCTGAACTATGTAGAGATAAAATTATATGATTCCTGGAAAGTGCCTCCAAATATTTGGAAGGGGTGGAATTAGAGGGAGAGAAGAAACAAGACTGGCTGTGTTTTGAGGATCATGAGGCTGGATGGTCAGTATTATCAGGCTCATGATAAATTGCTCTCTGGGTTGGGATAGACCTTTTAGCTTCCATAATAAAAGTTTGGTTTTTTTTAAATCATGCTTACAAATAATTTTCAGTGACATGGAAAATATTTGTGGTATAATCACTAGAAAAAGTAGGTAAAGTATCAGTGCACTAAGATCTAGTCATGCAGATCAGCATGGTCTCAGCCAAGAGGTCACCGTGGCTGTCCTTGTTATTATGGATGAATTTCATCCCGACTCTACACTCTGACTTTCCAACTTTCTACAATAAGCCTAACTTGGATATCTAGAAAAGACAGACTTGGTTCTAATTTTTATTAGAAGATGAGCCACAGCCATTGGACATGATACCCAGAGTCTGAAGCCATGTGTGGTGGAGATGCCTGGTGTCAGCCCATGGTGCTTCTTAGCCCTTAAAGTCCACATTGTTAGCCAGAGACTGGGCCAGACGTAACCTTCATGGATCATTTTAGCCTTTTATTCAGGAACAGGACTACACCAACGGGAATAGACCTACTTTCCTGGTGGAAAATGAGCCCCTGAACAAAGGAGAGGACTGTGCTTACACAGGTTACGGGTGTTCAGCGAGCGAGTCAGTCTGGGTGCTCAGGAATTTGGGCTGGGAGTTGGTGGTCAGCACCCGGATAGGATTTACCTGGGAAGAGATTAGTGTTCCCGAGAGACTATCACTCTGGTTTGAGGAAACACTTTCTCCCCGCCTGCAGCCAGCATCTGAAAAGGATTTGTCTTGAAAGAGATGAAAGCTGTCACTGTATGGCTTTCTTTTTCATTTCCTTTTTCCAGGCCTCACTATCTTGGGGTTTTTCTTTTTCCATATCCAGCACACATCCCGAGGGAGGCAGCATGTGAGTCCCTGGGGTCCTAACATGAGGCTCCGGATCACGGATTGAAGGATTTCCTGGCTGCTTCTACCAGAGTTCCACTTAGTGTCTCCAAAGGAATGAAAAGGCCCCGAAATCACCCAGATGCGACTCCCTGGAACAGAGCTGGAGAAATGATTATTAGGTACTCGTGTTCTAGAAACTTCTGTGCCCAAGATGACTAAAGTATTTCCCTTTTTTCGTTTCGGTGAAATAGGAGATCCTGAGGATCCCGCACCCTCCTCTGGACTTCCTCCAGGGACAGCAGAATGCATCCCTGGGCTTGGTGGCTGCTGGTGCTCTCCTGGGCATGTGCTTAGAGGCTCACCTCCTCCACAAGCAGGGAATTTATTTCCCAGCAGAGTGTTGGTGTACAAGGAATTTTTATGCCACTATCTTCTCAGGAACCTTTCTTAAAGTCACAAAAAAGAAATGTGGACAGAGATGTGAGCAAGCCTTACCTTATCCACCAACCTAGAAAGTTCCAGAAGGGTTCACAATACCAAGACCACTATCCTGGGCCTTTCCCCTCCCATGGACTCACATATACTCTGGGAAGACCTCACTGGGTATTTTCTCCATGATCTCTTGGATTTCTTCCTGGTTTGGTTTTCTTTCCTCTTAAGAATGCTGCCTGAGGGGACTTGACCTTTCTGCTAAGATCTCAACTTCGGAATTTCTTGGAGCTCTTGCTCCAGATCACCACCTGACATCTCCACACTCATCTGCATATGCACACCCAGCATCTGTGCCTCCTTCCTTCCCTCCCCACAGCTCCTCCAGCGTCTTTACCAACCTCAACAAGCCCTCTGGGCTGGAGGCTCCAGTCCATGGATGGGCGCATAGAGACCCCACAGGGTTTGCCGAGGAGCTGGGCTTCCAGCTCTCCTCCTCCTCAGTGTCTCCTCCTCCCCTTCTCCTGACCCTCCTCCGCCTCCTCCCAACCACAGGCATGTCAGGGGGTGAGTCAAAGTCACAGCATTTGCATTGATTTTCAAGTCAATTTCACATGAAAAACTGTCATTATAGGAGTCTCAACGACGGGAATCTAAACTTACCCCTCCTTGATCATCTTTACGTTGAGGTGATGATGGCTGGAAATGTTGGGCTAAATGCACTACATTATCAAAATGAATGTTACTATTTTTTTTTGCCATTTTAAATGTGACAACAGGAGAAGTTTACATGAGGAAAGTGCCCACGGCGGCTGACTGTGGGGCCGCGCTGCTCTGCAGAGCTGTGCGAGCTCGATGGCTACAGTTCCTGTGAGTGCTCTCTCTTGGAGATTGCTTTACTTCTGTCTGGTCCTCCCTGAAAATGTGTCGGCGCTCCAGAAAGTCTTGTCAACCCACCTCTGCTCACTGGGAAGCATCAGGAGAGGGGGCTGATCGGAGCCAGAGTTTTTAACTATTTTTTATTAAGACATAAAATTTGTACATATTTATATAAAACCTGATATATTTATCTGTCACAAGCTGTTCCACACAGTGGCCAATACTTCCTTTGAATATTATCATGATGGCTTTTGATACACCAGGTGTCAAACACCCACCCTTACAAAATTACCGTTAGGTCTATTCAACAAAATACTCTCAGCAGAGCTGCTGTCCCTGGTTTCTGATAAAAGCCTGGAGCTTGGCTGGAGTCCAGGCTGGCAGCTGGCGAGGTCAGCCAATTTGGCCAACATTGCTTTACTGGCGATTCCTCTTCTGCTCCTTCCACTGGAGGCCTCCTTCTCCTTAGAAGATGTTTCTAGAAGAGAAGGCTTGTTTGTTTCAGGCTTCAAGACAGAGGCAAACATTTGTTAGAAGGCTCCAAAGGACTTTGCAGAGATTTTCCACCCAGGATTCCCAAGCCAAGAGGCTGCTTGTGTAACTAACATTTGTGGAACATGCGGGGGCTGCCCAAAGCAAGCGCTTCCAGTAAGGCGCACTTTGCAGGAGTTAGCATGTGTGGTCTCCAGTGCCTCTGAAGCTCTCTACGCCTCTGCTCCACAGCTGGGCACTGGGCAGACGCAGGCAATCTCTCCAGGAGGGCCCTGGGCCATGCGCTGCTCCTGTGTCCTCTGAGGAGCTGACTGTCTGCGACTGGACACCTCTTGGTTTGCTGTGGCTATCACCCCTCGGAATTGTCATCAGTGGAGGCTGATCACATGAAGACTAGGCACAGACAGGTTCTCCAGCTCTGGGAATGAAAGCCACCCACAAAGTGTAACCGGGACTGTGTGGGGGTTGAATTGGGTTGAAGTCCTGACCCCAGACCTCAGGTTATGACCTGATTTGCAAAGGTAATCAAGTAAAACAAGGTCATCAGGGCAGGCCTAGCCCTCTGTGACAGTGGTCCCCATGAAAGGGGCAACGTGGACCCCAGATGCACACAGGGAGAGCTGTGCAAGGAGGGGTAGAGAACCCACAAGAAGATAGATTATACTGCCACCACCCAGGAGCATCTGGGTCTACCAGAAGCTGGAGAGAAATCCTTCCCAGCACCTTCGGGATCTCGGCCCTGCGACTCCTTGAATTCGGACTGGGAGAATTTCTGATGTTCTAAGCTCTGGGTTCTTAATGCTTCCTTTACAGCAGCCCCAGGACACTCACACAGACCTGAATCCTGACAGTCCCTGTGCCTGGTTTATTTCCATCACTCTGACGCCAGCCCAGCTTGGTGTCCTGATCTCAGCCAGTGATTTGGTGGTAAACACTTACAGACCCAGCATCTTGAGAATGTGCTCGATATGAGGTTGCCAGAGCTAACAAACAAACATAGAGGATACCTGGTCCAATCTGAATTTGAAATACAGAACAAAAATTGTTTTAGTATAAGTATATCCCAAATTTTGTATGGGACATACTTATACTAAAAATGTATCTGTTATGTATCTAAAACTCAGCTTTCACTGGGCATCCTGTATATGGTGTGGCAATCCTAGATGGGGGCTTCTTTGGAATACTTTAAACTCCTGGAAAAGGCCTGTACCTGGTAACACCAGGCGAGTTGGGAGAATTTCCACGAGGCTGGGACGAAGGCCAGGCCTCATTGTTTGGCATCATATCACTGGTGCTCCCATAGCGAAGAGCAGAAATATAATTTCCCCAGTAGATTCTGGCATTTTCTAAGTAGTTAAAATATTTCTGTCATTGTGATGTATCTGATAACCTATGCTGTAGTTCAAAACGTAGCATCCATCAGAATGCACCTTAATCTGCCTGAAGTGAGTATCATCATGATGATGACCATGAACTGCCCCAGACAGCCTCAGGCCTGCACCAGCCATCAGCCACACAGAAGGGCCCTGAGTGCAATTCAAAACTCTGACGTTGCTGTACTGACATTCTTAATTAACTCTTGAGCAAGGGGCCCCGCGTTTTTATTTTGCATGGAGCTTCACGAGTGACATAGTGGCCCTATGACAGGTGGACCTGAGGACGAGCAGGCTACAGCATTAGATGCTCCATCGCTAAAGACAGACGGAGCCCTTGGTCTGCTCTTGGCTGGAGCTCACGTTGAGCAACCTGAGCCTGGGTAGCCCTTCCCAGCCGCTGGCTGGCGTTTCCAGCACAGCTTTGATTTAATTAGCGTCTGGCTGGTTCAGAAGCTTGTTTTTGATTCTGAGTGCTATATGAGCTGTTGTCTGGATCTTCTTCCAACTTGGCCTCGGGAGCACTCAACGTAGAAACCTGCTGTCTTTGGCTCCACCAGGCTGCGGTTTGGGGAGCACAGTTTTCGCTTGCAGCCACTTGAAGCCTGGGAGGAGACTTTCCCGGAGCCGCCTTGGACCGGTAGATTTTGGCTGTTTGATTTCTCACCAGTGGCTGGCCCCCCTCTCTGCCATCAGCGACTTTTATCTTCCAGTCCTCACTCTTTTCCTCTATTCTCACACACAGGTGCCCCCTGCACCCCTTATTTCCTTCTGAATTTCCAGGCTCTGCCCAAACACCCCTCCCTCGCCCCTTTCCATTATCCTTCCAGGCTGGAAGCCAACCCATGTCCTGCTCAGCCTCCCTCTGAAGAACAAGAACCAAAAGAGGAAATTCGTCTTGCTGCTTGTTAACATCTCTGAAAGGTCTTGACAAGGACACTGAATCCAACACTGAGGGAAGAAGTCTTGAAAGTTAGCTTCCAATCCAGCTCCACTTCTACACCAGCTTCTTCTGTGATCACACCACACAAAGAGCCTCACAAGGACAGGTCTGTGCAGAATTCTGGCTTGTCATCTCTGCTCTGCAACTCTGGGTGAGTTGCTTAACCCCTCAGGATCTTGGTTTCTTCATTTGTACAGTAAGTATTGAATTAAATAATGATCTCTTGAGTCTAATTTGAATATCCAAGGTATAACCATTAGTTATTCCCACTAACCACAGCGGCATTTTGTGAATCTAAATTTGGGATCTACCATATTCATCAGCTATTGCTGTGGTAATGCTACATAACAAACAGTCCCAATTTGTGTGGCTTAGGACAACAAATGTGTATTTCCTGCTTTCCCTGTTTCTGCAGGTTGGTTGGGGCAGCTCTACAGATTGGGTTCAGGTGAGGTCCATGTGGTTCTCATTCTGGAACCAGGTCAACCTCTCTGCAGCTACTGGGACATCCTTTTTTCTTGGTGAATGTCTGGGGCAAAAGAAGCCAGACCAAACCACACAGCATAGGCAGGGCCTCTGTCACAATAGGTCACTTGCCCAGAGGAAGACATGCAGCCAAGTCAAGCCATGGAAAGGGCCAGGAGGAAAGAATACTCTCTACCATGCCTGGCTCCTCTGGACCCTCTAAAATTACAGGGAATTTTATGTTGCCAGATGCTATGAGTTATATTATACCCTTTTCTCTCCAGAAAGTATATTAGAGTCCTAACCTTGCACAAGATCCCAGGATATGACTGTATTTACAGGGTCTTTACAGAGTTGAGGAAGGTCAAATGAGGTCTTTAGGGTAGACTCTAATCCAATGTGACTGGTGTCCTCAACCGAAAAAATATTCAGGCACAGACATAAGCAGAAAAAGAAGACACACAGAGATCCCGGAGAGAGGCCTGGAACAGACCCCTTCCTCCTGGCCTCAGGAGGAACCAGCCTGCCCACGCCTGGATCTCAGACTCCTGGCCTCCAGCACCACATCAGGAAGTTGCTGTTGGCACTTTATCCCAGCATCCTGGGAAGCCACCACACCACCATATTACATCCCTCTGGAGGGAGGGGCCATCCTTTCTATAGATTCTGAGGGAGGATCCGTGGCCCACAGTGGCAACCAGGCATTGCCATGAGTTACGGTCACTTCAGTGGAAAGGCCAGGGCAACACACTGCTCCTAGAGCAGCCCCTGCAGGCCAGAGATCTGATTTGGTCCCAGTCTATCTCAGTCATCTCTGCAGCCTCAGGCTGCCCCAAAGAAGCACATGACCCTTGAGGACAGGGCCCAACGTTCTCGGTTCTTCCACAGCAAGGGCCAGCCAAACCTACTTGTCTCCTTAGAATTCTGACTCATCCTGGATCAAGAAGGGTCAGGCACAGGCAAATGGGGTACATCTGGGATCTCAGCTGTCACACTCGACAGCCCATGGCTTTGCCCAGGGCCCCAGACCATTGGCCCAAAATGAATTCAATTAAAACCTGTTGACCAAATAAACAAGATGCCAAATTGGCCTAATTAATCAACTGTGATGTTTTGCAGGAGTACTTAAGAACTTGAACAGAAATGCTTCAGCAGCATTAATGAGAATTTTGGCTTCAGATGATTCAAGATAAAGAAAAGCTTATTTCGTCCATATTTTAGTATTTAGCATTGAATTTTTCATGTTATGCCAACATCTAAGAGAAAACATCAGCTAATCGGTCTGATAAATTGATTTTTACCCAAGATCACCACATCCAGTTGCCCAGGCTGTGCACAACACAAGGGAGCATTTCTGAGGTGGGACAGTGAGATTCCACCTGCTGTACATAGCCAGGTACAGCACAGTGTCACCGCCGCTGCACTGAAGATGCGGGCTGGGGGAAGGGCACGGGGCTGGCATGTTGGGGACACCCAAGGCGGTAGGTGACCCTCTGGGATGATATCACTTTGTTCAGCATCTGTTTTATTTCTTTAATGGAAGTGAAATTCACATAATATAAACTCACCCATTTCAAAGGGAACAGTTTGGTGGCATTTAGTGTACACACATTGTTGCCCAGCTACCATCTCTAGCGAGGTCCAAAACATTCACGTTGCCCCAAACCAAGCCCCAGGCCCACCAAGCAGCCCTTCCCACTCTGCCTGCCCTGCCCACCCTCTCCTCTGGCACCCGCCAATCTGCTTCCCGCGTCCTCAGCTGGACATTGCACCCTGGACATTGCACAGAAACGGAACCACAGCACACGTGAACGTCACACCCGACTTCCTGACTCTGCGTGAAGGTCTGGAGGCTCATCCGTGCTGCAGGACGTCTGTGTGCCGTTCCTTTCCCTGGCTGAGAACAGTCCAGTGCCTGGACACACCGCCTGTCACTGCCCCGTTCACCGGCCGAAGGGCACGGGCTGGATTCCTCCTCTGGCTCCGGACGCTACTGCTGTGAGCTTGCTTCCAGTTCTCCTGGGGGACACCCGGGTGGGCACGCTGAGCATCCCCAACAGGCAGAGCCCACAGCGTCAGCCTTTACCTCGAGTCTCTTCACCACGAATCGAGGGTAAGCAAACTTCTGCTGTCAACCAGGGACAGTGAACATTTCAGGCCTGGGGCCATGCGCTCCCTGTTGGAACTACTCGACTGTGCCTTTGCGACACGAAGCCACCAAACACTCCGTAAAATGTTTATCGTGTGCCCGTGAAAGTTCATTGACAAAAACAGATGGCAGGCCCAGCGTGGGCCTCGAGTGGCGGTGTGCCAACCCAGCTCTAGGACGC
>CM053409.1:114729230-114754349 GCA_028644305.1 Xerus rutilus
GTGAGTATTTTTCAGGGGACAGTGTGAGGCCGATCACAAGAATCCAGAAGCCCTGGTACGCTGCTGCTGAAGAACGTCTCTGGGTCTGCAGACACCTTCAGAATAGATTGACGCAGCGTGGGTCTCGCAGCCTGGAGTGAGCTTTAGGTCCTTCACAAAAAACAGGAAGCCATAGCCTCCCCTGGAAACCAGGCCTCACGGTCTAACACTGGCATTCCCCGCCCCGGCATTCCGGAGAGAGCTAGGAGAGAGCTAGCCCGGCACACCCAGTTCCTCCCCTCCCTGCACCCCAAGGGAGGCCTCGCAGAGGTGGTCAGGAGGAGCAAGCTGTCATGGCGAGAGCAGAGCAAGGAGGAGGGTTCCGGCTGGGATCTGAATGCAGGCTGATGCCAAGGACTGTGCTCTCAGACACTCTGGCCCTGTCTCCAGGCAGAGGCATGAAGCCCCAGCCAGGCGGCTCCACAGGGCTCCAGCTGGGCCCTTTCCCCAAAAAGCGAACCAGATCCAGAGCTGCGGACTTGGAAACGGATCCCAAGTCGACATCTAAAGCTCAAATTTGCTGTGATTCTGCCCCATGACAAGCCCGTGGGGGTCTGAGTGGTAGTGTCAGCGATCTGACAGGGAGAGGCGCAGCCTGTGGCGGGATGGAAACCAGACCCGGGTTCCCGGGCCCTCAGGGCCTGCCCTCCGCAGGGTCTGCAATTAATTAAGACTGAAGGAGCTGAATAAGCCTTTTGTGGATCAAAAGCACGAGTTGGAAACCCAGCTGACCAACCCAAAAAGACTGGCTTCAGGGTTCCTCAGGAGAAAAGCGTTAATTCGCGAGGACTGAAGAGGAGCTTTGTGCAGTCCTAGGAGCAGCGGCCTCACTGAAGCCAGGGCCTCCAGGTGGAGAAGGCCAGAAATAACACATCGCGGCTGCAGCCCCGGGGAGGGTGGCCAGACTGCTCCTTGATGGAGTTCGTTACCAAAAAAGACACACACACACACCCCACCCCAGCCAGCAGGACCCGCCAACTGGAGAGCTGACCCCAAACTATGCCAAACACACCGCAGGAGGCACCCAGCTTCTCGGTTCCCTTAATCAGTCCTATAAAAGGCGACTGGAAACACAGAGCATCCCCTCCCTTCACCGCCAGGTCGCACACTGTATCTACCCAGAGCTTTGATGACTTCCAACCCCAGGGATCCCCATGTACGTGGCCTGGGGGCAGCCTACACCCTCCTCAGGTGTACTGGGTCGGGTGGTGTCCCCCACCCTGTGACTTGTTTTGCAATATGAGTCTCTGTAGGTATCATTAAGGTAAAGAGCTCTAGGCGAGACAATACTTCATTAAGGTGGCCCTAAATCCAATGACCAGAGTCCTTATAGGACACAAAAGGAGGACAGAGAGAAGGCCATGGAGAGGGAGGCAGAGACCGGTGTGATGCTGGCACAGGCCAAGGACCACCAAGGATGGTGGTGGCCTGGGGACAGAGCAGAGCCTCCTGCAGGAACCAGTCGTGCCTGTGACTTGGCGCTTGAGAGAGTAAAGGTCTGTGTTCGGAGCTTCCCAGTTGGTGGTGCTTGTCACAGCAGCCCCGCGGTAGGGTACACCAGTTGATCACCAGGACTGACCCAAATCTTGGTACATGTAGCCTTCAGTGCAATGAGGACCAGGTTCATCTGGGAGCTGGGGACAGGGTGCTGGAGCAAGGGCTGGATCTAGAACTCTCTGTGCACACCCCTGAGCTGCGGCCCCCAAGCCTGGCTGTGCACCAGGATTCACTCTATCAAATTCCAGCCTGGGCCGCTGTGAATTCTGATTTCATATTCCATGTGGAGCCCTTGTGGGAGTACTTTGAAAGGCCCCCAGGTATCCAGAGGTAGCCAGGCCTCTGAACAGTGGCCAAACCAAGGCTTGGGAGGTCGTGCTCAGCTATTCCCATGGAGAGGTGGCTGTGGGCCCCAGGCCTGCCTCGTGTCCTGGACTCCAGCCCCTCCACATGCTTGCTGGGGCCCAGGAGCCTTGGAGTGGGAACAAGGAGGTAGCCACACCACCATCCTCTTTCCAGTTACCTGGGGGCCCTCCATCCAGTCCCTTTAGTCTGGCAAGGATTTTTCCTACGTTGCCTTTGGAGAAAAAAACACTGGCAGGATGGGCTCCAGGAGAGGCAGCCACAGCGGACCATGATGACATCCCTGTGCTGGCATTTACGAGCTCTGGGTCCTTGAACTCCCTGCAGACTCTCTCTGAGCCTCAGTCTCCCCACCTGTAGAACAGTTCCACATTGCCTGCTTCCCAGAGTTGCTGACAGCACCATCGCCAACACAGGCAGCATGTGGAGCAGGCGGGGCCACTGGGATCACCTCTGTAGCCAACACCACACCAGGGCTCATGGGCTGCATTACGCCCTGGACCTAAAAGGCACACGCTGATGTCCTGACCCCCAGTACCTCAGAACGTGACTGTATGTGAACACTGAGACTTTAGAAAGGTACTTGAGGTAAAATGAAGTCATTGGGGTGCTCCCTGTCCATATAACTGGTGTCCTCATAAGAAAAGGAGATTAAAACAGACATGCAGAGAGGGACGATCATGATTGGCCAGCTCCAGGCCAAGGAGGGAGGCTTCAGGAGGCTGAGGCAGGAAGATCACAAATTCAAGGCCAGCCTCAGCAACTTAGTGAGACCCTGTCTCAAAATAAAAAATAAAAATGGCTGAGGATGTGGCCCAGTGGTAAAGTGCCCCTGGGTAAATCCCAAGAACCAGGGGAAAAAAATAGATAAGAAAACCAACCCTGCCGCACTTGATCTTGGACGTCTGGTCCCCAGAACTGTGTGACAGTGTTGTTGTCTAAGTGCCTGAGGCAGTTTGCCATGCAGCCCTCGCTGACTCATACACTAAGTACTCCTGTATGTTCTATTACCTGCCCCTCAGGTTGTAAATTGTGTCGTTATTATTGCCTTTTTTTTTTCTTTTTTTTCTTTTTGGTACTGGGGATTGAACCCAGGGATGCTTAATCACTGAGCCACATCCCCAGCCCTTTTTATTTTTATTTTGAGACAGGGTCTCACTAAGTTGCTTAGGGCCTCTAATTTGCTGAGGCTAGCTTTGAACTTGAGATCTCCTGCCTTAGCCTCCTGAGCCACTGGGATTACAGATGTGCGCCACTGTGCTGGGCTTATTATTGCCTTTTTGCATTGAGAAAAATAAAGCTAAAAGAAAGTGAACTGACCCATCCGACCTCACACGTCTGGTTAATGTTGGAGCCACAGGGAAACGGGGTCTCTCCCATGCCACACCCATGCCAGGGCTCTGGTGCTGGTGGCTCCCGCAGAGGCAGGTGGCTCTGGAGCCAGTTCTGAGGTACTGGGGGTCAGCAGGTGAGCCCCGGCCTGTGGGCCCACTGTTCTGTCACCCAGAGCCTGGAACAGAGGCTTTCCGGTCCTCGTCACCTCATCTCGGGGGTCTTTGTCCACCATCAAGGGCAAGAGGAAGGAGAAGCCCCCCGAGGTGACAGTGGGGCTGTGGGGATCTCAGCGAGCATCCTAGCTGAGGACCCTCCAGAAGAGGCTCCTCTGGCAGCAAGCTGCAGGGGTGTTAGTTAAGAGGGACCCAGGCTGAGGTGGGCCCAGCGGAGGAGCAAGGCCCCAGCCTGGGTCCCCAGCACCAGCCATTCCCTAGTCCTCACTCCCTGCAGCACCAGTGTCCTCCCGTGGTATGGAGAGACCGGCAGTGTCTCAGCATCGTCACCAAAGTCACCAGTTGGACCTCAGAACCATCAGGCCACAGTATTCAAGGACAGAAGAGACTCCACTCCACAAAAGGAAAGCCTCCGCTCAGGAAGCTCCACTCTGCCTCAGTTTCCCCTCGGCAACAGCCAACACCTCTGCCTCTAGGCTGTGGGGACACAAAACGAAGCCACCCACAGGAGCTCCAGACCCGGTGCCACACAGCAGCCACTCAGTTAAAGGCCATGGGGAACATCGTCACGCCCAAGGACTTGATCCTGATGCAAGATGCAGCCAGGGCCGAGTCCCCCTGAATCTAGCACTCTCTGTACTCTGCACAGCACTTACAGCACCCACCTTACTTAGGAAGTTGACTGATGAATTCCAGCCTGGGAAGGAGGCACTCACCTGTCGTGTGCTCCCAGATGCAGCCCCTGGGCCTGACCGCCTCCCTCTGCTTCCCATCCTCCCCGTCCTGCCTGCACCAGGGGAAACAGGAGAGGGCAGCTCTCTACACCTGGCCGGCTTGCGGGCCACAGGCAGGGTTCGTAAGTGCGGGTTGAGTTATTGAATGGGTGGGTACCCCAACCGATTACTCTGAAGGTTCAATCGTGACTTTAATTTCTGTGTGTCAGAAACAAAGCCCTCCTTTATAGATTGACAGACAAATGAGCCAGCCTTGTCCAGGGCTAACTACTGGTTCAGGGACATGAGACAGGCATCATTTACAACAGTGAAAATCAGTGGGCAAGTGACAGGAGGCTGACCACGTACGCTGGAGGGAAAAATTAAGCCCATATGTTGAAAAAATAGGTCATGGTCATTGTAGGGCAGAAAAAACTTAAGCTGGAAAGCTGTCCATGATAAACTGGTTCCAGAACAGACTGGACACCAGGGTCCCTTCAAGTGTGGAAAGATCCTCCCATGACCCTCAGCAGTACATTTAAGTACCAGGGAGGGATATAGGTGTTTTCTCTTTTAATAAATCTATTTTCTAAAATGAGCAAATACTAATGCTTCTATAACAATGACTTTCTTTAAATAAATTGAAGAAAAATCTGCCCTTCATTTAACTTAGCCCATGGCCTGCAATGAGTCTGGTCACCTTCCCAGGATCCCTGAGAGGCCCTGGGGAGCTACCCAGGGGCCAGGAAACTGCCCTATACAAAAGAGCCACCTCTCCTGGCTCCCACCTTACCCCAAGAATCAGCCCTGAGCCGTGAGCAGAAACGGAACAGCATCCTCTGAGGGAGTCCTGCCTCTAAGAGTGAGGGCTCCATCCTGGCCAGGAGACCCCAGGAAGAGCCCAAGGCAGACTGGTGTCCTGACAGTCTCAAGAGCAAAGCCACAACCTCACTAGAAGTCACACAGAGGCATGTCACTCTTAAGTGACAGCTCCATTTCTCTTTAAAGGCCATCTTCCAATGGTGGCCCCAGCCCTTGAGCCAAACTTGAGTTTGTCCCAGAGTCATCTTAAAACTCAAAGAGCAAAGCAAGCCCTGCCCAGAGGAGACCAGGATTACTTATTATTTTATCATATCATTCTTTAAAAACTCAAAGTGCCCTGGCAAGGACGGCTCTTCTCAGGCCGCTAACGCAGGCGCAAGCCTGTTTCTCTAAGCAAGGCCTGTTTTTCTCTTGAATGGAATTGTTTTGCTCGTCTGTCTCACTTCCTCTTTGGGGACACCCAGAAACATGCATTCCCGTCTTCCTGGGTACTGGATGTGCGTCAGCCCAACTGTGAGCAAAGGAAGATGAAGGCTTAGAGGCTGGCTTCACCAGGGACCAGTCACGTCCACAGGAGGTTTGAGAAACATGGCTTGTCCTTGTTTTCTCTTGTCCAGACACAAATGTGTCTCTAGAGAGACGTCTGCATGCCCGGCAGTGCTCACGAAGACGCTGTGAAGGATGGAAGGCTCTTGGTGGCCTCGGAAACCCACCTGGAATCCACGGGGCCACTGGTTGGGGCGTGGAAACACGAGGATCCAAGTCACCACCCACAGCAGGATGAGGGTCCCAGGCCACCTGGGCCTGTGGTAACTCACCACATCACAAAGGTGGCGTCCAGCTCTATGTTTTCTCCACCCCTCTGGAGTTCTGGGCCTTCAGAAGCCTTTGGGTGACTGATGGACTGTGTGTATGGAAGAGACCGGGACCCCTTCTGATCTTTGGTATTCACATCTCAACATGACCCACAAATAGATTAGCAACGTATTTAGCAGAAAATGCAGTGTGCGGACGACACAGCTGATGTGGATCTCTTCCCCAGCCTGGGATATGCCAGGGCAGGGCAGCAAGGGTGCTTGCCCCGCCACATGGGGGAGCAGCCATGCCTGGTGTTAACGCCCACCACATGCCACACACCACCAGGGGGCGACGCGCAGTTTCACACTGAACCACAAACAGCCTTTCTGGTATCTGTTACCTTCTCAAAAAGATGCCACATTCTGATCCGACCTTATTGAGTCCTTGTGTGCTTAGGGTAATGGCAGTTTTTAAATCTATGGCCTTTTGAAGTTTTCCCAAGCCCTCCCTCTCCACCAGAACACGTCAACTATTCCCCGTCCTCCTGAGTCTCCTTTGGAAATCGAAAGCTGGGAACTTTCTGCTGTGACATTTGGAGTCTCTGGCACACGATTTCCTATGCTGCATTTTCTCCCTGGGCCTCCATCAGAGGAACGCAGGGCCCCGGAGTTCCTTGTGCCTTGCAGTAACAGCAGAGCGAGGTGAGGCAGTGAATGGAGACGACGTTAGAAGTGGAGACCCGGGCACAAGACCCACCTGGCCCAAGGCTCAGCTCTGCCCAACCTGCACAGACAGCTGGCTTGCCCTGTGGGCAACAACTGGGTTGTTGAGAGGAGGTGATCAAATGGTTCTTTCCAGCTCAAGTCAGGACTCCATGACTGCTAGTTGCTGTCAAATGCTGGGGACTAACATCAGCACAGAACAGGCTGGAACAGGCCCAATGGCAAAGCGCAATGCTGCCCAAGGCCTGGTGATGGTGCAAGAATCGAAGCACTCCCCAGACAGGGCTGGGCAGGGGGCTTGCAACTGGAGGGTCCTGCTGTGCAGGAAGAGCCACCCTGAGGCCTCGTACCAGCCAAATCTGAAGGTGTGATGTTCGAGCCAACTGCAAAGAAGTAACCACAGCCCTTGGTTGGCAGAGAAGTCCCTGTCCTTTCCAAGAGGCAGATCCCGCAGAGCACGTCTAATCCTTCACGATCCCACTCTGTGCAGCCCGCCAAGAAAAACGTGTCCCCTCGCATTACAGCGTGAACCTCAGAGGAGAGGTAACTTAACGCACAAGACCACCAGCCAGGGAATGACGACGGATAACAGGAGGTTCAAGAAACACGGTGAAAAGTACCCACGGGGAAACTGTGACGTTGAAGACTAAGTTGCAAAAGATTGGAAACCCAGTTAAATACCATGAGCCAATATCCGCCAAGGAAAGTATGACTTGTGTGATGGCGTAGGCGAATCCTTCCACTAACGCTTATAAACAGGCCTTTTAATAATTTCTCCCAAAGAAAGAAACTTGAGGAGTAAGTCCTCAGTGCAGCCCACAAGGCGGGAGGCAGTGGCTGGCTTGAAGTCTCTGGGCATCTCTCCAGCTCCCAAGGAACAGAGACCGTGCCAGCAGGGAAGGGAGGCCCAGCAGCAAAGCCACCCAGGTCCCACCAGCCAGGCTAAGGGTTCCTGCTATTTCTGATGTGACCGATGAATTTCCCAGATAGTTTTTCCTGGGACTACTCTTTCTGGGATGGGGAAGTGAGGGAGTCTTAAAAATCTATGGAGAATCCCACCACAAACCCATTCATTCCTCCAGGTAACACTGGGTGAGTACCTGCTGTCGGCACATGCTGGAACCAGGAACAAAGAGGGGCGCTGCTGGCCTCTGGACACTGGGCAGGACCAGGACGCCAGGTGGCTACAGGTGCAGGCAGGCCCATCAGAGCTTCTAGAGGAGGAGGCCTAAAGAACTGACCTACAGTCTGTGGCTGTGCCCAGGGAATGGGGACACACTGATGGTGGTGGCCATAGTTAGGGCATTTGGGGGGATGGCACAGACACTGGAGAGGTGGCTATAGATACGGGCATGTCCAGAACACACCAGGAGCTTAGTTAACTGGCCATGGGGACCATGGAGGGAGAAAGCCAGGTGGAAGGGTCTCAAGCTGCACCTGCCAGGCCAAGGGAAAGAGGCACCGCAGGTGGCTATGGGCAGCCTGAGCCCTGGAGCCTGCCCCCTGCGCCCACCCTCCCTGTGAGGCCCGGGACTGTGAAAGGGAATTTCTTTAAAGTGGGATCCCAACAGAAAGAGGCTCAGCTGCTGGGAGTCTACTGGTCCCCTCCAGGGGCAGTGGGGACAAGGCCCTGCCTCCCCCGCCCTGCTGACTACAATCTGGTACAGTGGGTCTTCCTCGAGTCTTCTGGTCTCGGTCTCTTCCTCTCCTTTCCCTCTCCATGGCCTTCCTGCCCTGTGCTGGCTCCCAGCTCTCCTGCTCAGGCTGTGCTCCTCAGGAACCAGCCTCCTTGACTGGGCCTCACCAGGACCCCTACTGCCTTTGAAAACCAAATGAGCTGCTCAGAAGATGACCTCGGGCAGGAGAGACTTGGTTCCTTTTCCCGGGTCTCAGCACAGTATTAGGGAAGTGAGAGAAGCAGCTGGGCAACACAGAAGATGTAAACTTTGAGGGCTCCAGCAGGACTCCTGAGGCTCAGAGTCTAACCAGGAAGCTGTGCGGCTTTCCCTCCTGGTGACCCTGGCCAGGCCTCCCGTGGGCCAGATGCCTGAGGGCAGCAGAACTTCCCCACATGGTCCCCAGGGCACATGTGACCCAGGTCACACCAGCACTACCACAAGCCCCCATCTCAGAGCAAAGACTGCCCTGCAGTGGTGCTCCCCGCAGCCTGCCAGGGGCCTCAGACCATGACCATGGCAGGGGTCTCCTCTCCTACAGGGGACGGCAGGCCACCACAGCATCTCCAAGTATAGAAGACAGAAATCACCTTACAAACAAAGCCAGAGACCAGTAAGCTGAGGCCGGCCGACTGGTTGAGCCTGGGGCTTCAAGGACAGCCTGGGCTATGTAGGCAGACCATGACCTTCAAAGATAAAAAATCTATACATTTAACTAAGAACACAAGTTAAAAACAAAACAAGGTTACTTGCTTTGGGAGTGGTTTTATTTTATTTTGGTTTTTCATTTTTGTTTTATGTTTGCTGTTGTTGAGCTTCTTATATATTTTGAATATTAATCCCTTGTCAAATGTACAGTTCACAAATATTCCCTCCCACCCCATCGATCATCTATTCGGTCTGCTGATTGTTTTCCTTACAGTCATTTGCAACATGGGTGAACCCAGAAGTCTGTATGTTAAGTGAAACCAGCCACATATAGGAAGGTGAGGCTGCTGACCTCACTCACGGGAAGGATCTGGAAAGCCTGGCCCTGCACAAGCAGAGAGGATGATGGGATTACCAGGGGCCAGGCGCATGGGGAAACTGAGACATTGCCCAGAGGGCACGTTATTACAGGTAGGGAGAGTAAATGTCAAGAGAGGGGTTTTACAGCTTGATGCCCATGGTTATTGACAATATATGATATTATTACAAAGCATGAAGACAGTGGCTTTTGGTGCCCTTACCACCAATACGGTCGCCGCGGGCCACAAGGCGTTTGTGAGTGAGCAAGATTGAACCCCCACGGTGCATCTGCACTTCCATCCAGCTGCACTCAGAAAAAATGTGTCATCTCTCAATTTTTAAAAATGCAAAATATAAAAACAAAACCAACTAAATCTGCCTTTCCCCGAGAGACCCTCATTGCAGAGCGCCTGCTGGTAGCCAGGTTCCCGCAGTCACAAAGCTCTTGATAGCATCTGTCTTTCATCAGAAGCAGAGCATTCGCTGTCCCCACAGTGGCCAGCTGGTCATTTTGCTGGCACAGAGCAGCCAAGGACAGTAAGCTCTCCTCCTAATTATAGTGTGGGTTCGGAAGGCGCTCCTGCGTCTGGAGATCTTCCACTCCCACCTAAGCCGGCGGCCGAGGCGTCTCTGGCACTACACGCCCCCAGAGCCACCGTGCACTGATTTGCAAAGTGAAAATGATCCTCTGTGTAAAACCTGTCTCCATCTGAAAGCTGCAAGGAAGATCAAAGGCAGATGACAGGCTCTTCCCTCACATCCCACGGAGGAGGGAGCTACCCAGCCAGGGCAGACAGGGCTCCACCAGGTGTAGCGCGTGGGTGACACAAGTCACAGTTTGGGGTGTCATCTCAACAGAGCCAGCTCTCAATTAGGGGCCAACACAGCACACATCAGCCCCACGTCGGCCCCGGCTTTCCCAGCAGAGGCCCTCTCTGCTCCATGATTCTGTCACCTGGCCGAGCCCCTGTAAGTAGGGTATTATGAGGAACTTACGCCAGGAAAGGGCAGGGTCAAAAGTCACACCAACAGGAAATTTGGCCTCAGCTCCCAGGGCCTCCCATCTCTGTCTCCAGGAAGCACACATTTAACAGATCAGGTATTAGAGCCATGAACCCTGAGTGCAGCCTAACCTCTGACCCTATCAAATGACACCAGCAAACAGTTGGAGTCCCTCACTCCCCAGTGACCCGAGGAAAGCTAAAAAGAAAAGGCCAGGGGCGAGGCTTTCCAGGTCTTGGACATTTTACTTCTTGCTGGCATCTTTACAGCTTCCCTCAACTACCAAGACCGTCGCCATGGTAACCAATGGCTTCACCTTTAGTTGTTTAATAAATAAATTGGCCTTAAAATTTTTTGTAAATCTCTTCACGCTTCATCTTAATTATCTTCGGGCAGAAAGGTCTCCATTGCAGTGAGCGGGTCTTTTAAAACAGGTCCATTGGCAGTGAATTATACTAAAACTCAGAAACACACAACCCCAGCCAGGCCATGCTGGCTCTCTGGGGCCGGCCTGACCTCCCCCGGCTCTCGGTCTTGCTGTTGTAGGGAGAGGGAGCCACGGTCTCCTGCCCTGTGCAAAAAACCAGGCTCCCACCCCTCCTATGACGGATGCAGCAGCCCAAAGAGCTCTGTGTCCTGGAGGACGGTGACTTGAACGCCTGCCACCCCCGGGGCCTACAAGGACGGGGCCCTCCCTCATGGCCTCTTTCCTTGCAGCACTCTCAAGACCACGGGGACTCATTCCATGCCAGCCAAGGGCCAGGCCACCTCCCTGCCCTTGGGGAGCCCACTCCTCAGGGACACAGCACCACAAAGGGAAAATAATGCCTTGGAAAGAGATGGAGAGAGCTGTGGGTGAGGGACGAGGGGTCTCAGGGTGGTCAGAAGACTGCTGAGAGGTGACATTAAGTCCCACCCTGGGGACACCCAACCAGGAGGGCTGGAGGAGCAGAGGCAGCAGAGCTGGGGATGGAAGGGCCCAGCAGGTCGCCCTCCTGCCCGCGGCTGAGAATCTGGATGGGACTTTCTTCTCAGGCTTCCCCGCCTGGTGGAGCACTGCTCCTGACAGTCCCAGAGTCCCTCCAGAACGTGTTCTGAGGTCTGCCCTCTGTTTGGGAACGTTTCCGCCCCTCACCCTTCAGACACTGCTCTGTCCTGCTCCCCCCCTGCCCCTCTGGGACCTCCGACGCCTTCCACTTGAAGAGTCCTTGTGTCTGGATCTTCTGCTCTCTCCTCTGACCCTCCTTCCAGATACTCTTCTCGCTCTTTTCTCCTCATCTGAGTCTAATCTCTAGGAAACACTAGGGTCTTCATTTGCTATTGTATTTTTCATTTCCAAAATTTTCTTCCAATTCTCTTATATTTCTAATTCTCTGCCAAAATCCTCAACTTGTACTTATTTTCTTGACTGTTTTTTTGTTTTGTTGGTACTGGAGATTGAACCCAGGAGTGCTTAACCACTGAGCCACATCCTCAGCCTTTTTTATTTTTTATTTTGAGACAGGGTCTCACTATGTTTCTTAGGGCCTCACTAAGTTGCTAATGCTGGCTTTGAACTCATGATCCGCCTGCCTCCCCAGCCGCTTGCTATTCCCTTCCCTCTGTGAAGCACGGTCTTTCACATCCACTATTTGGATTCCCTGTTGACAGGTTTCTTTTGCCTCTTCAACCTCTCTCTCCCTCTCTCTCTCCCCCTCTCCCCCTGACCACTGTCTTGTCTCCTCATGCACCAAGTCCCGACTGAGTGACAGGTGTGATGCATGAGACCCAGGAGGATGTTGCCGTCTTTATCCAAAGATATTACATTTGCAGGCAGCTGTGGGCGCCAGCAATCCCTGATCTCTGTGCTGTCTTCTGAGACTGGGATCATCTAATGCCAGGCTCCGCTCACTGCGAGGGCCAGGCTCTTTCTCACCCCCTCATCCCTCCACTGGAGTCCTGGGGGCTTTTCCCAAGCTGGTCCAGGGAGCCGGGGCGAGGGGCCCGGGGCTCAGTGCCTTGCAGACCCTGAGCGCAGGCGTGGCTCCCCTATTCCAGGTGCCGTCCACAGCTTCACTGGCCTCCTGCTCTCTCACCCTTCTGGAGAAAAGACCCCCAGAGAGGGTGTTCTCAAAGGCCCACTCTCCTTTCTGTGTTTCACTCCTCCCCCAGACCTTGGCCCTGAAATTCTTCCTGCCTTGTAAGTGACAAATGTCTTCAGGTATTTTAAATAGCTCCTTCATCGCTCGCTGTTCCCAGAAGGCAGGTTGACTTTCATATTATGTGTGTGTGACAGATTGCTTGCAAAAAATAACCCAAATTCTCCACCTCTGCCTCTGCACACACACAACACACACACACACAGGTGCATGCACACACATTTATAAATCATAAGCATGTACTGTTTTAAGTATACTGAGTACATCAGGACATTTACACTGTGCATGGTACTAAGTAGACAGAAGGCTGGGAAATTAGTAGATGATCAGAGAGGGTGTGGCAGTGTCTGCTGCTCCAGGGGCCCAGGTACAGCCAGAGCTGTGCTGACGACCACAGGCAGGAATGGACTTGTTCTATTAAACAATTCAGATGATGCTGCTCCAGACCAGGGTTTGCAACTACAGTTCTGGGACCAAATGCATCCCAGCAACCTGAGAATACTTGTTACAGTTTTGGGTTTTTTTTGGTACCTGGGATTGAACTCAGGGGTACTCGACCGCTGAGCCACATCCCCAGCCCTATTTTGTGTTTTATGTAGAGACAGGGGCTCACTGAGTTGCTTAGCACCTCACCGTTGCTGAGGCTGGCTTTGAACTTGCGATTCTCCTGTCTCAGCCTCCCTAAGTGCTGGGATTACAGGCTTGAGCCACGGCGCCCAGCTTCTTGTTACAGTTTTAAATGGTTGGAAAAATGCCACAGAAAGACAATGTCTTGTGATAGGTGAAAATTACATGAAATTCAAATTTCAGTGTTCCTAAATCAAATTTTTTGGAAAACCCTAGTCAGCCCAGGCTATATAGCAGAAAACCACACAGGATACTATAGACTGGGTAGTTTAAACAACAAACATCTATTTCCCACGGTTCTAGAGACCACAGTGCCCACATGGTTGGGCTCTGGTAGAGGCTCTCTTCCTGGTTTATTCATGGCCATCTTGTGTGCTCCCAGGCAGAGCCCAAGTCTCTTCCTCCTCCTTAAAGGGCACTAGTCCCAGTGTGGAAGCTACACCCCAAACCTCCTCTAACCTGAAGACTTCCTGTCACAGTTTGGATCTTAAATGTCCCCCAAAGGCGTATGTGCTGAAGGCTTGGTCACCAGCCTGTGGTACTTCTGCGAGGTGGTAGACCCTGTAGGAGCTGGGGTCCAGTAGAGGAAAGGGAGGTCAGTGGGTGTGTGACTTTGAAGGGGATATTGAGAGCCTGCCCCCTCCTGCTCTTTCTCCTCCCAGAGGCCATCAGCGAGCTGTTGATCCACCATGCCCTCCGCCACGGTGAGCTGTCGCGCCTCAGGCCCAAAGCAACAGAGCTCACTGGCCATGGACTGAAGCCTCTGAAACCAGAGCCACAGGAACCTTTCCTCCTTTAACTTGTTTATCTCAGGCATTTTATCACTGCAACAGACGTGCCTCTCTGAGGCCCTGCCATCAAAACCCTCACACTGGTAGTTATGGCATCAACATATGGATTTGGGGGTACACATCAGTCCATAGCAACCCCCATGCTTGCTCACTTACGGATCCCCCATGGCTGCCTTCTAATGGAGAAGTTGTGACAGACACCAGGTGTCCCTCAACCCTAAAATACCTACAACCTGGCTCTCTACAGAAGCAGCTCGCTGACCCTGTAGAGACTCCCTTCCACACAACAGAGTTTGAACGTCCCCTCTCCTTCCACCTTCCCGCCCTGTTTGCGCTCCTTCCCTCAGCTCTGTGCCCTGCTCCGGCAAATGCCAGGGATCTTGCCCCGCCATTTTCCCACTTGGTCAGAACCTGGCAGTGTCTGAGCACAGGAACGGGCCCAGGGAGCTCTCCAGTGGTAATTTTTTGCCAGGTGAGGGACGTTTAGGAGGTGGCATTTTTAAAAGAGGACGGTAATCAGCTTGTGCAGAATGCAAGTCCTGGAGCACCAGAGCCACCAGGCTGCCTAGGACAGGCAGGCGCAGTCTGCCACATGCACAGTCTCCCAGCACTGAACGTCACTGGACATGTATGTGCAGCGTCTCCATCATTCTTTTTCCAGGAAAGAAATTTTAATCACTCGATGGCACGACATGACATATGAGCTGCAAAGCCATCAGCACCACCAGCTAGGATGACAGGGGAACCCCAGGTTGTGGTTCTTTCAAAAGGTCAGTGAGAGCCATTGAGGAGACTCTAACACTCCGGTGAGAGCGCTGTGATAGCCATCTACAAACACTCTGCCACCAGGCCACGCTTCCCGGGAGGCCCAGGAAGGGCTTAAAAATGGGCCTAGAGACCACTGCCTAAACATTTAGAAGTAATGAATCAGGCTAACGAACTGTTAGGCTGTAATGTAACGCTCTGTCTTGAAAAGTATACCTTATGGCAACCTAGAAACCCCACATGGAATTTGGAAGTCTGAGGCTCCCAGCACAAGGCTGGAATCTGGTGCCTGGGAGCAGGAGTGGCCCCTGTCCACTAGCCCGCAGTTCAGCCCCTACTTTCCCCTTTCTCTTCCCACACCCGCTCTGTCTACCTCCTAGGAAACCTCACATGCTATGGACGTCCCGTCTTGCCTGCACAGACTGGGACCCATGAACAGTGCCCATGACTGTACCTTGGGCCTAGGGGTGCACAGCCTGCCAAGGGCCCCCCGGAGGCCGAGCCTGGGAAGCAGCAGGCCTGGGACTATTGGGGTGGGAATTCTAGCATCCAGGCCTCAGGTCCCAATCTAGAAGGGGGCCGGGTCCTCTTAGCCCCAACACTACTGGCCCCAGGAGAGGCCAAGGTGGGCCCTTCTTGCCCAGGCCTCAGGCAGAACTGGAATCTCTTGGCTGAGGCCCTGTAGCCGGGCCCTGCTCCCACAGTAGCGTCACTGAACAACAGGCTTTCCCTCAACCGTGAAGTGGATTCTCCTCCGCATCCCAGCAAGATGCCACTTCTCATGGGAGAGAGTTTCTAAGCTCACTAGCCCCTGGAGAACAAGCAGAGGCAGCAGCTCCTTGAGCTTCCTCCCTGAGGCAGAAGGGTTCCCTTCCAGGAGGTGAACCGTGCATAGCCCAGCATAGCCTCTCTGATCCAGAAGATCCTAGGCAGGAGAAAAGAGCAAGGGGAAGTGGAAACCTGACTCCTGGTGTCCCATACCCCAAGGGCTGGGATGCAGAGTCTCTGGAAACATCCACAAAGATATCTCAGAGCCCTGGGATGGGGGGCCAGAAGCTTACTCTCCCAGAGAAGAGGCTGTGAGCCCCAAGGAGAACCCCAAGGTTCAGCTAAGAGAAGGAGGGGAGGGCTGGGGAGGGCTGGGAGGCCAAACCTAGAGGAGCTGAGGTTGGACACACCTTGGCCTGTGCACAGCCTGCAGAGGTCAGTGCTTCCATGAGTGCTGTGCACTGACTGGACATGCAGGTCGGCTGCAAGGAACCTGGGGAAGAGCAAGGCTATCCCAGAGTTTTCCTCCATGATACAGAGAATCATGTGAACAGCAACAGTTCTGCCTCTAACTGATATAAAGTTTCTCAATAACATAAAGTTGGGGGATATAAGAAAAAGCATGCATGCAAGTTGCCCAGGCCTCCTCCAGAGCTGTCTGGACGCACATTGTAAAGATTAGACGGCCAGGGGGAGATGAATTAAGGCCACTCGGCAATTGCAATACACGCTTTCGGGCCGAATCCTCCCGTCCATCAGAGTGTGTCCGGGAGAAATGGCGCTGGAGCTTCGGTGCACAGAGAATTTCAAGAAAGCCTGGTCAGGAAGGGGAGGGCTTGGGGGCAGGAAGAGAAGGCCAGAGTCCTTCCTGGATAGGTCAGGAAAACCCGCTGATAGGCAGGAGGCGTGTCTACTGGTGGCGTCAGCAGCTGCTGACCGGTCCCCCTTATTGGACATTTTGGACCCTGACCCGACCTAACACACATATAAACCACAGACCACCTGGCCCCACACCAACTGATTCATCTGTCCTGGATAAGGGCCCAGGACCACATCTTCCCTCAAGCTCCCCAGTGACCGTTGCCCCTTCCAGGTTGAGGAACCTCTGTGCAAACCAAGAACTCATCCATGGCCTGGGGGCGTGTGTGCAGGCAATGGGTTAATCAGAGCTTTGGAGGCACAAGCACAGGGCCCTGGCTGCCTCCGTGTTTGCCAGAGTTTGTAAACACTGTTGAGAAAAGGTCGCCAAACTTCAGAGCCCCAGGTCCTAGGCGTGAACAAGGATTCTCTCCACTGGGTTTTATCTTTTTTTTTTTTTTTTGGTACCAGGGATTGAACTCAGGGGCACTCGACCACCGAGCCACATCCCCAGCCCTATTTTGTGTTTTATGTAGAGACAGGGTCTCACTGAGTTGCTCAGCACCTCACCGTTGCTGAGGCTGGCTTTGAACTGGCGATTCTCCTGTCTCAGCCTCCCTAAGTGCTGGGATTACAGGCTTGCACCACTGCTCTCGGCTTGGGTTTTGTCTTTGACTTTGCCGTTTAGATGGCAGCCGTCTTAGCTGCAGTGACTCCTTGCAACCGGCAGGCACGATTTTACTTCTAGCCCCCAACTCATAACTTCTACATGGAATCAGAAGTCATTCATTCAAAAAACTCCTTTATATTATTTAGAATTTTTTTTAAATATGTTGCCCAAGAAAAGGGAGTCCACAGCGCCTTGTGCATGGATGCGGGCCAAGCTGTGAGGCCGCCCGTTGCAATCCACAGCCAGCGCCACCCTGAGGACTGGGGGTGAGTCAACCAGGAGGCACAAAGCACCTGCAAAATGGAAAACTAAGTAAATACATATATGAAACATGAATACAGCCAACTGCTGCATTTACCACCTCAGAGTTTCCAAGAAAACGAATGAGGTGGAGGGAGAAACAGTAAGGCTGATTCACTTCATCTGCGGCCTCTCTTGATTTGTGGTCCAAATAATCCCTAGCAGACTTGCAAGCCATACAAAAGCCGCACAGAGAAGGGCAGCAAGAGGCCCTGGACGAGGCTTGGACAGCCAAGCCGAGATGCTGAGCCACATTTGTGCCTTTGTGTGGGTTGAGATCTGTTTTCTCGGGGTTTGGTGGATTAGCATAGCACCCAAAGTTTTCCAAAAAACGTCAGACAACTTTGCCACAGCAATTAAGCTGTCTGCCATCTGCAAGAGGATTGACTCAAGGTTTTACTGAAGTTAAATATATTTTGGAAAAGAAAAAAAATTCAGGCTTTCCATGTTTGGCCTATCCGTCCATCTCAGCAACATTAGCCTTGGAGATTCTCAAAGGAGAATTGTTGTCCCTCAAGGAAAAGTTGCACATTGGCTTGCTGAAATTTCAGAACCCAAGAAACGCTCCAAAAGTGAATTGCTCCATGAGAAACCCTGCACCTACTCTTGGGATTGACCACATTCAAACTCTGCACAAATCCAGCCCAGTGTTAAGATCAAGGCTATTTATCATCTCCCCAAATGGCAATTTTTTTTTTAAAAAACCCAGACCTGAATGTGAACTGAGTTTCCATTCCTTCCCCACAGCTCCTTAGACGGGCACAGTGAAACCACAGTGTCATGCTGAGGGCTGCCTGCAGCCGTCTATTTTCTCCATCAGATTTCCAGGCTAAGTTCAGGTTTATGATGATCTGTAGTTGCCCATTTTTAACCCAGAGTTACTCTGTATTCTTTCTTGAGAGAAAATATCCCAGGAACTAGAATGGCAGAGCTGAACTTTGCCCTCTGAGGAAGAGTCGGGAAAGTCACTATGCACTCCTCATCTTCTCCAGGAACAAATGAGAGCAGGTTCTCCTCATCTCCTGCAGGGGCTGCTGGGAAACAGCTCTCCAGGAGGAAAACAAACTCCTAAAGTCGTGCATTCGCCAGTTTCTGCAGTGCACGCGTTCCTACCACGCCGAGTGCAAGCTCTCTAATCTAAAAATGAGATGGTGGAATTCCCAACCGTTCAACAATGGTTCCGCGGATCTGGCGCGAAGCCAGCCCCAGCTCACTGCTGTCTTGGGAGAACTGTCGCTCTAGCCCACCACACAGGGTACTCACCCAACAGAGAGAGAGATGACCAAGCACGGACACAATTCCAGGGGAACAGATAGAAAGGGCTCTTCCATGACAGCCCCACCACAAGGACAAGCCTCAGGAGCTGTTGAGAGTGCTCCTTCTGCATGACGGTGGTTTGGAATACTGTCTTCCCTTCTGGACACCCTCTCTCAAGACAGCCCAGACGGTCCAGTGAAGACAGTGCCCCATGCTGAAATGACACAGTATTGGGGGTGGTGGAGGGAACTGAGCAGAGCTGGGGCAGACACAGGTGCAGGGCAGCTCTTGGACTCCACAAGGGTTGCTGCAGGAAGAGGATTGCTTTATTCTGTTCCAAAGATAAAGACTAGAAAGACCAGGACTGTTGGGCATAAAAGACCAGGAAGCCGACTTCCGTTCAACATACGGAAAAATTGTTCTTTAAGAAAGGTAAGTTGAGGGCTGGGGACATAGCTCAGTTGGTAGAGTGCTTGCCTCGCATGCACAAAGCCCTGGGTTCAATCGAGAGAGAGAGAGAGAGAGAGAGAAGAGAAAAGCAGGTTGAGATGTGAGAGCAGACAAGGCAGCTATCTCTGCAGCGCTGCCCTTCGGCCTGACACCTCCATCAGTTCACACACGACACATGCAGCCCTTGGCCAGTCTCCCGGCATCCTTCGCAGATGAGGAAACGAGGCTCGGGGAGGTAGAAGCAGGACCCAAATCAGGGCTCCTAATTTGAGTCTGTTGTTTTTCTCTCTGAATAATTTAAGACTGTGCCACACTGAACTGGTTAAAGGAATAAAGTTCACGTTTCCGCCAATCGCCTAGGCCAGGCCAACCCTGGACGCTGGACTGGAGGTTGGGCACCGGAAACCATTCTGGTTACTCTGGACTTCTAGAAACAGCACGGCATAAGTAGAAGAGTGTCCTGAAGGTCATATTCACCTAGGTCATTTCTGAGGGGCTTTGGAGAGTCAGTAACGATGGGGGCCTGGGGAATTACTCCGTGGTAGAGTGTGTGCTTAGCATGTGCCAGGCCCTGGTTCCCTCCCCAGCTCCATAAATAACAACAATAATAACAGCTGCTAAAGGAATTCCAGACCACCTCTCACATTACCACAGGCACAAGGAGGACCCCTAGCAGGGACAGCCTGGGCCACACTTACTTCACTCCCAGGGGGACACAATGGTAAATACTCTGCCTACTGAGTCACAGTTCACCAAGACAAAAGTCTTATTCACTCAAAGACCGTGTCACAGAGTGCTGCGGGAACATGATTTCTTCTGCGGGGGTCACTAAGGGGCATCACAGATGCAAAAAGTTCTCAGAATACCGCGAGGGTACCGCTGTCTGCACTGGTCCACCGCTGACACCCACCCAGCCACATCCCAAGCTTTGCTTCCCCTGGGACACAGAGACCAGAGGGTTAGCTTGACCCACGGGCAGGGAGGGCTCTTGTGAGTGACCGCTGTCTGCAGCCCATAAAGCTTGAAAACCACAAGACCCTCCAGGTCCTGTTTGTACACTGCCCACGGCACCTCAGCATGCAGAAGTGGGTGCTCCTCCAAGCTGGCCCTGAACCCAGGATGCCACAGGCCAGCTCGGCCATGCAGTCATTTCCACAGCCCCCTTCCCTCCCCACATAGCATCCCCTGTGGGGCAGGAGGCACAGCCCCCCTGGTGGCTGACATTCCTGGCTGGTGAGTCTGAAAAGAGCTTGTCCAAGTCCACGTGGCCGCCAGCCAGGAAGCTGTCACTCCAAACACCAGGCTTGGGGCTTCCTGGTGGGACTGGCCCCTCCGACCTGTGCACGTGCCATGGGCTGGTCTGTATTCCAGGGCTAAGCAGACGCAGGCATGTTTCCTTACAGGTTGGGGGGCTCTGGGCCCTGTGAGTGGAAAGGAAACCTCACTGTGAAGGTGGTGAACGGCCTCCAACCAACGGTATGAACCAAGACAAAAATGGAGTGTGTTCTATGCACGAGCTGCATGAACCCACAACCTGCTCTGGGAACAAGAAATCACAGCACACTTCATCCTGGACCAGGTTTTCCATCTGTCTGGATTTGCACTTCTGGGGACAGTCCTCTGGGGCCTGGCTCTCTCAGGAGGTTGGCAGAGTGGCAACGAGCTGCCGTGGAGGCCAATACACTATCAGTCAATATTACTCCCAACCCGCCCTCCACCAGGAGGGGAGCATTCTGGCTTCTGCAAAGGCAGGGGAAGTGTGGGGAGCTGGGGCAGCGCTCTCTGGGCCTCTCCCAAGTCTGTGCACCCACTGGGATGCACTCCATTCCCTGAGGAGTATCTTGGGTGTACTCTGCCTCTCCTCAGATGAGCATGACCCAGTGTCTTAGTCTGCTTTCCATTGCTATAACATAACACTTGAGACTGGTGATTTATAAAGAAAAGAGGTTTATTTTGGCTCACCATTGTAGAAGCTGGGAAGTCCGAGATGGGGTGGCCATATCTGGTGAGGGCCTGTGCTATTTCAATGCATGGCAGAAAGCAGAAGAGCAAGTGGACGTGTTTGGAAAGGGCAAACCACTAAAGACACCCTGGCTGTGTAACAGTCTGCTCCTGGTGACTAACCCAGTTCCTGAGAAAGGCGTTAATCCTTCTTAAGGACCTAATCACCTCTTAAAGGCCCCAACACCACTCAGCAGTCTGTTGACCCAAGGTCCTGTGTCTCAAAGGGGGCAAGGCAAGTTCAAACCACAGGGCCTGGGATCAAGATTCTGAAATCTCAGGCTCGAGAGCCCAGCACTGGGCTGATGTTCCATGGATGTCACGGATTCACAAGAACAGGGGCCAGTCCAGGGTCTTGCCCATCCCCAGCTCCCTCAGTGGCCCACACCAAAGAGCAAGCTGCAGATGAAGGACAGAGGCCAGGAGTAGCTCCCTCCATGCCACCCCAGGAGGACTGGCAGTTCCTTCCCCTCCAAACATCACCCCTCCTCCAGGCACTGTTCCCCAGACAGCAGTCCTGAGGCTGCACCTCCCAGCATAACCACACGTTCACTGCCTGTGGTCTGGTGGTTGCTGGCTGGGACAGTTACTCTTGTGTGTCCCCTTGGCTAGGCTATGGAGAGCAGCTGTTTGATCCAGCACTAGTCTGGGTGTTGCTGTGAGGATGTGCATTAGAGGTGACTGACACTTGAACCAGCGGATTTGGTCAAGCACATTAGCCCCCATGAGGTGGGCAGGCCTCACCCAGTGTGCTGAAGCCTGTAAGGAAAGACAGGCCCTGGAGGGAGGTGGGGCTCCGCCTGCAGCTGGCCTGGACTCCAGCCCTAGGACCAACTCTTCCCTGAGCCTCCACCCCTGTAATTACAAGATCCAGTTCCTTACAGACAGAGAGGCAGAGACTACCCCAACCTTGGACTCGGTTGGTGGACTCGGGGGCCTTTCCAAATGCTATCTGGATTGTCACTCATTGTCACTCTGTCACTCAGGCAGAAACTGAGCTTCCCTGACCTCTACCACAGAGCGGGCTCTCCACAAACACACAATGAATGGGCAGTACCCAGGCCAGGAAGAACAGGTGGGCCTCTTGTGTTTGCTCCCCAAGCACCTGGCCCCCAGGTGTGACCTGCAGGCATAAAGAGATGCACCTGGACACGCAGATGACCTTGCTTGTCCTTGGGACTCATCCCCCCAGGGACAAGGGCCTGGCTGGCACCATCAGATGTCTCCAAACATTTGCTTGGTGCACACAAGGTCTGGGATGGTCTGTAGGTTTTGGGGACGGCGCTCTCCCATACAGAATCGGAACCTTCTGGAATCCTGGGCTGTGCTCTGTGCTGAAAGGCCTTTGCTCACTTCAGGCAGCACAGGCGGCTGAGGAGGAGGCCTCCACCCGTGCAGCCTGCAGGCTGCAGCTGAGCTTTCCACCTCTAGGGCACATGGGGGGCCTTTCTGCTGCAGTGTGTCCCACTCTGACACTAACTGGGGCAAGCTGAACACGGTAGGAAAAGGCCCCTCTTGGATTACCCGGCCATAAAACTTAAAACCTGTGAAAACTCTGGATGGTGATCTGAATTCCCAGCATGCCCCGGGGCCCCACAACCCACACCCACCCTGCCGGGAGTGGCATGGGCCTCTTTCCTCAGCTGGGGCCCATTCACTGGCCGCTCCGCTCCTCCTTAGAGCTGAACACAGATCCTTCCTGAGTCCTGCACATGGCAGTACAGAAGACACTGTCCCCTCTCTCCCCCCGCTCCCTCTCTCCCTCCCCACATAAAATAAAGGAGATTCAGAAGAGAAGCTCCAGGCCCCTCGCCTCTCCTGTCCACATGGATGCCCCTGAGGATCTAAGGACACCTGAGAGCAGAGGAGGCCTTGCGTGAAACTTGTTTGGATTTGTGCGGAGACTTGTGATGCCTGCACAGGAGGGAAAGTCGCCAGGGCTGCCAGCCCCTCCCCAGAGCCCACCCGTGAGAGGCAATGGGTGGTGGGGCAAAGAAGCCACTGTGTCTAAGCAACTCCCTTCCCGCAGAAACAGAAGGAAACAGCAGCAAGAAGATCCCCAGGGAACGTGAGCCTTACCTGGAGGTGTGCGGGAGGACTCAGAAGCAGGAGACAGAGACAAACGGGAGGAAGGAGCCACAGGCAAAAAAATCAGGAAGAGAAGGACTGAGGCCCAGACCATGGCTGAGCTGGGGGCAGGAGGGGCCCTGCCCTGTGCTCCTGGGTGGGCATAAGAGGGCAGGAGTCAGCGACGGGCCCAGGAGACGCAGTGGCAGCCAGAGGCAGAGGGCGTAGGGGTGAGGAACTGGGAAATGATGGCCTAAAGTCTCCTATTTTATTTTTAAAAGAGCTGTGTTTCGGGACTGGGATTGTAGTTCAGTGGTAGAGCGCTTGCCTCGCATGCGTGAGGCCCTGGGTTCGATCCTCAGCACCACATACAAAGCAATCTACAGCTAAAAATATATATATATTAAAAAAAAAAGAGTATACATCTTTAAAAAAAAAAGAGCTGTGTTTCCAAGTCTTCAGATTGACAGAATCCACAAAAGACTGGACAGGCCAGATTAACCCCACAACCACTAGACAGATAGTGAGGAGAGCAGAACTAAGAAGGTGGAAAATTGAATCTTCCAGAGAAAAGTAGATCAACTACTGGTTAATCTCCCAGGGCCGCCACACGCAGTACCAAAAGTGGGGGCTTCCAACAGAATCTGCCCTCTTATAGTTGACCAACTCCCAAGTCTAGGTGTGGCAGGCGGTGCTCCCTCTGAAGGCTGCCAGAGGGCCTGCTGGTCCCCTCCACTCCCAGTATCCCTGGGGTCACTCCAGAGCCAGCCTTCACCCTCATGTGGCCTTCTCCCCACGTGGTCGCATCCTCAGCTCTTCCTGTAAGGACACCAGGCATGTGGATTAGGGCTTGCCCTGCTCCAGGATGGCCTCATCCTGACCACGGCATCTGAGACGCCCCTTCTTCCAAACTGGCTCATGCTCACGGTACCAGGGGCTAGATACCCAACATACCCTACCAGGGGACACAGTTCAACCATGAGACCCACAGAGGAACAGAAATAAGGCTCTTCCAGGCCCCTCAGTGGCCACAGCACACAAGCACACTGCAGAGTAATGGCGTAGAATTTTGAAAGAAAAGCATTTTTAACCCCAAATGGTATAGCCAATTAAATGTGCTAACTCAAGGAAGGAACCGTGCTATTCTCATACACACGGTTTCAAAGAACCTGCTTCACAAAGCCCTCTTTGAGAAAATCCTAGGCAAGTTTACTCTGGCAGGAAGGGGAAAAAAAAAACGAATCCAAGGAAAAGATCAAATAAGTAAGGATCTGTATAAAATTCTTCCCCCTCCCAAAAAAAATTTGTTGTCAAAATTAGCAATGAGTCAAAAATATTAGGTTCCGAAAGCCTCAGGTCAAGCTCCTGGCTCAGGGCCTGAGACGGGGGTTCTTACAGAGCTGGAGGAGTGGGGCATGATGGGCACCCCAGGGTCTGCTCTGGGAAACCACTGCCAGATGAAACTGGGGTGAGCCAGTGAGGTCTGGGGTGGGAAGCGGGGAAAGGAGAGGCAAGAGACAGGCAAGCGTGCCCAGGTCCTCCTGCCACTCGAGAGCAAGGCAAGTAAACCACAAGCCGTAAAGGCTGAAAGGAGAAACATAAATAGTGGGCTCAGCACGTCAGGGGTGACAGGCTGTCATGTGAGAATGTGCAACCTTCAGGCCAGCTGGGTGCACTGGGCCCTGGAAGGGAGACTCCTAGCCTCTGTCCTCTGGGGCAGGAGGGACTGTGCTCCAGGGACAGAAGGAAGGCGCGGTCTCCTGAAGGAGCACACAGGACCATGGACTTCAGGCTCCCCCAGTGCCTCCCACTGTGGTCCAGGGTGGTCAAGGCAGTCCCCACCCGTCAGCTCTCCCATCCCAGAGGCCTAGCCTGAGGGACACAGGCACTGTAAGGATGCCCAGCTGAATGTCCTGTGGACCTACGGCTTAAATGTATTCCTGCTTAGATTCAACAACGCCACTTCCAGAAACTTCCCTGAAGCAGTCAGAGAGGGGCTCAAACACCTAGGTATGTGGAATAGCACCATCACATTAGGTATGAAATTAAAATTAAACCAACCTGTGTGTTCAACCCAAGGAGGTCTCTTATCTAAACCATGGGGGATCGCATGGTGGCAAGGGAGATGGGGCCCTGCCACCACAGCCAGCCAGGCTCAGGAGCCAGAGTGTCCCCTGTCACCACCCTGAGGCCTCTGGACATACCCAGCTCAGTTTTCTTATCTATAAAATGGAGACAAAAATACCCCCTTGCAGCTCCAGTCCCCACTCCCAGTGACT
>CM053409.1:114754449-114767342 GCA_028644305.1 Xerus rutilus
GTATACATTTCTACATCCTGCATAGCACTATAAACATGATCTTGAACAAAGAAGCAACATGTATTGAAAAGTATAAAGATGTTCATACCCTTTACTAAGACCCCAGTGGAATAGTCAAAGAAGAGGCGAAGAGACCCTGGACAGGCCACAGCAGCTGGTTTCCAGGGCAGGCTCTACCCTGCATGCAGCTGTGATGATGGATACACATTATTATACATCTATCAAAACCCATGGAAGGTGTAACACAGAGTGAGCCCTTATGCAAACTAGAGACTGCCGTTAGTAGCAATGAAATCAATACTGGATCATCTGTTATACCAAATGCTCCCCACTTGTGCTAGAGGTTAATATAGGTTGAGCATTCTTATCCAAAATGCTTGGGACCAGAGTGTCTTGATTGCGGGTTTCTTCATATCTGGAAATACCATGCTTTAAGGGTGTGTTGGCATGGAGGAATCTGGGCATGCATGGAAAAGATATCACAACTGAGAGGGACTCAAGGACATTTTGTCCCTTGGGGGTGCTGAGTGAACTGTATGTTGTCCCTGGGTTCTATCCCCAGCACTGAAAAAAAATTTTTAAACATGTGTTGTACACTTATGTTGGACCACAACCTGCTACATGGGGTCAGGTGGAATTCCCCACTTGTGACATTATGTCAGCACTCAGAAAGTTTCAGATTTGGGAGAGCATTTCAAATTTCAAGGTTTTAGAGGGGCTGTCTGTTTTGTCTTGTTTTGTGGTGCTGGGAATTAAACCCAGGCTTCACACATGCTGGACACAAGCTACATCCTCAGCCCCAGGTTTCAAATTTTCAGGCTAGAGATGTTCACCCTACAGCAGGAAGAATTATGAGAGGGAGGAACAAGGAGTCACATGGGAACTCTACTTCCTGCTCATTTTTCTGCAAACTTAACATCACTCTAAAAACTAATCTATTAATGAAATTAATAAGAGGGAAAATGAATTAAACAGACACTGCACAAAAGAAGAAATACCAGGGCTGGGGACATAGCTCGGTTGTTAGAGTGCTTGCCTCACATGCACAAGGCCCTGGGTTCAATCTCAGCACCACAAAAAAAATAAAGAAAGAAAAGAAGAAATAAAGATGGTAAACATATATGTGGAAAAAATGTTCAACATCTTTAGCAATTAAGGAAATGCAAATAAAAGCTGCACTGTAGCCGGGCGCGGTGGCTCACACCTATAATCCCAGCACTTTAGGAGGCTAAGACAGGAGAATCGCGAGTTCAGAGCCAGCCTCAGCAACGGCGAGGCGCTAAGCAAATCAGTGAGACCCTGTCTCTACATAAAACACAAAATAGGGCTGGGGATGTGGCTCAGTGGTCGAGTGCCCCTGAGTTCAATCCCCGGTACCGAAAAAAAAAAAAACCTGTACTGTGATTTCATCTCATATCAGTCACAATGGCAGTCATCTAGAATACAAACAATAATAAGTGCTGGAGAGGATGTGGTGAAAAGGAGCACGTTTACACTGTTGGTGGGATTGTAAATTAGCGCAACCAGGATGGAAATCAGTATGAAGGCTCCTCAAAAGACTAGGCAGGAAACTACCATATGACTAGCTATACCACTGCTTGGTATTTATCCCGAAGAATTAAAGTCCTCTTACAAGAGAGGCACATGCACGCACATGCATTTATAGCAGCAAAACCACAATGGACAAACCATGGACCCAGCCTAGGTGTCCATCAGTGGATGAATAGATAAAGAAAACGTGGTAGAGATACACAATGGAATTTTATTCCGCCATAAAGAGGGATAAAATCATGTCATTTGCAGGAAAATGGAACTTGAGACCATTATTTTAAGTAAAATAAGCCAAATTCAGAAAGTCAAGGGTCGTCTGTTTTCTCTCACACGTGCAAGTTAGGGGGTAAAGGGAGAAGGGGTGAAATCTCATGAAAATAGAAGAAGAGAGAAAGTTGCCAGGGAAGGTCAGAGGGGAGGGAAAGGACAGATGCTGGAAATTGAGACTGACTAGATCAGGCTGTGTAGGGACTTGGCTCAATAAATCCTGCTATCATATAAAATGGTAAAAATAAATCCCATGCACACTGACGTCATCTGTGATTCTGAAGCCCCAAAGAAGATGGGACCATCACCCCTCACCATGAAGGAACAGCAGCCTCAGATGAAGCGGTGGGTCTCTGCAGGCCAGATGGTCAGACCGGGTGCCCTGGCTCCCAGGGGAAGCGTCCATCCCTCACTGCTTCACACTGCACTGAAAAGGGCCCTCAGCCGTGCGCTGCTGGTGGACAAAGGAAAGGCCCTGCAAGATGGGAAGGGAAGAAAGGAGGGCTCCAGAGGGCAGCTTGCACTAAGGCCGGGGAGATGCTGAGGCCAAGAGGATCCTCGAGTCACTGAAGGTCCTCCAGCTCATTGAGTGTGGTAAGCGTGGCCAAGGTTAGAACGACCTCCTTTTAAAACACCGAAGTGTGGGTCTGAGGTGGCAGCTTACTAGCACTGAAGGTCCTAGAATTGCCAGCAACTTCTGTGCTGTCTTTTCTTCTCTGCCGGGCTCCTGCGAGGGGCCGGGCCCCCAGACAGAGGGTTGGCGGCTCAACCTCAGCCACCTGCAGCCTGTACACTACCCCTCGGGCACCACCACTACGTCACTGGGCAATGACAACAGTTTGCCACTCAGACGGGATCTTTAAAAGTGGCTTGGGGCTAACTCCAATTCCTAAGGGAAGAGGCCCATGACTCAGCGGTCCCGGGGTCTGCTCAGCTGACCGCCGGTTGGGCAGCATGCTTGTCCTTAGAAGGCTGTCAGGGCCCCAGAGAGGAAGAGAGCGGAGGGGGTGTGGCTCCTGTCACTGGTCCTGCCGCCCGTCTCCAAGCATTCTCAGGGCAGGCAGGAGTGACCCATTACAAAGGAGTGGCACTAGCTAGTGTCACCTTTATCTGAATGATGAAGACAAGGACTTGCTCAGCTCCTGGGTAAGTGAGCTCCAGGACCCAAGCTCTCGAGCTGAGAAGCTCAGGGTCAAGACCCTCTGGCAGCCTCAGAGATGATCCCATTTCTCCCATCAGCTTTGGTAGCACTGAATTCAAGGGGCCTGTGAGACCCCCAGATCCCTCTCCAAGCACCACTGCATCAGCAAGTCACGCATCCACCTTGTTGGAGAAGAAGAAGCCAGAGGAGGGCTGAGGGGCAGCCTGCCTGGCATGGGTCCCACTGTGAATGGGGAAAGATGAGAATCAACTACAAATACTCAGTGTATCCCATTTTTAAAAAAATATTTTTTAGTTATACATGGACACAGTGTCTTTATTTTGTTTATTTATTTGTATGTGGTGCTGAGGATTGAACCAGTGCCTCACAAGTGTGAGGCAAGGGCTCAGCCACTGAGCCACAACCTCAGCCCCCAGGATGTCCCATTTTAACACAGTGGAGCCAACTTGTTTCCAGTACCCATGGGTGGTGATTAATGAGTTCATCTGGCAAAGCTGGATGCGTCAGAGAAACGTAAGACCCTATCCAAAGTCAGAGCCCCAAGAGGTGATGAGGATTCAGCCTGCCTCAGGTCAGTACCATCATCAACTAAAATGCCAGGGGCTGCGGGGGCTCAGTGGTGGGGTGCTTGCCTAGTCTGCACGAGGTTCTGGGTTCCATTCCCAGCACTACAAAAAGGAATGAAGCAGGGAACAGCTTCCTTCTCTGCCCACCGGCAGTGACTGGATGCTCAGCATCATTCCCAAAAAAGGGATCAGACCTTTGAACACATGGGGACACACACACACACAGCCAGGTCTGTATTCCTAGGAGAGTTTGTTCTACTCAAGTCCCATATGTACACAGAGCTGTAAATAGAAACCTTGACTGTATAAGGGAATTCTTTTTCAAGGAACCCATCCAAATCTGTAAATAGCCAGCCCTGGAGTAAATGCCAAAGGAAATGTTCATGTGTGCACACGCAAGCCCTTAAGTGTGTGGGGAGGAAGGGACCTGGCCTTACAGAATGTCCCTGCCTTTCACAGCAAGAAGCAAGCATCCCTGGGTGAGAGGCCCGCAGGCCCAACAGGAGCCCAGCCCTGGACACCCCACCCCACGCCACCAGCAACTAGAGAAGCCACTTGTGCATATTCTCTGCCTGTTAACACTCCCGCTGCAGGAAGAACCAGAAGAAGCTGGGGCAGAAGGGAAGGGACCCTTCATTACACCATGTACCTCTTTATGCCTTTTGGATTTTGTACTTGAAAACAGTAAGTTTTGTCAGAGTCCTGCTGGCAAGCTGTGATCTTCTAAGAGTTCCTGGCACAACTTCCTACCATCCAGCAAGGACGGGCTCCTTCAGGAGCCCTCCATGCCCTTTGCTCCCCACCAGCCCGAGACACACCCACACATGTGCATGCACACACAGTGGTCAGGGAAGCTCTGGCACGACCTCACGACCCAGGCGCAGGGCAGGGCTCAGTTTGCCAAGCAGTTCAGCCTCTCACCACAGCCCTAGTGGGGCCTGGAATGACCTGTGTCCTCTCAACCTCAGGATTCAGCGCCACCTAGAGGCTGCTCCATGACACTACTGCTGAGGCAACATGGCCCGCCGCCCCCCACCCCTGCCCAGTAATGTACCAGGAAGGCGCCCACGTTTCCTATGATGACCTGGGAGAATGGGCAGCAGGTTGAGGCACTGGCCAGGTCCCCAAGACAGCTGGGCACACTCAGCAGCCCCCTGCAATGTTGCTGCTCCACCTTCTTAAAATGTCTATGACGCTTCCGTTTACACACCACACACACACTTCCATGTCCCTCTAGTTATGAAAGTAGAGCCCTTAAAAGATGCTACCCTTCATTAGTCAGCAGAAAATGCAACTTCAAATCACACGCGCTCCCCAGAATGCCAACGTGAGCATCACTAGGCCCTCTCCGCTGGCCCTTGTCCTTGCAGGGGAAGGTCATGGCACGTGGGCAGAGCTGGAGGGAGGTCAAGGAGCCCAGTGGCACTGCAGGTGTGGATGGTCCCTTCCAAGCTGCCCTTTCTCCAACCAAGCCCTTAAAGTGGTGATTCCCAGCCAGGGACAGGTACGTCCCCTGGGGGCATTTGGCACTGTCTTGCTGGCATAACTGGGGAAGGAGGCGCTACTGGCATCTAGTAGGGAGAGGCCTAGAAGCTTCTCAGAGTCCTAGAGTGCCCAGGACAGCCCCCATGATAAAGGAGAGCCCGGTCCAAAATGCCACATTGAGAAATTCTTCCTGAGAGCTCCAGGATGGAATAGTGGCGTACAGCATTCCTACTTCTAAATACTCGAGCATTTTAGCTAAAGATGTAGAACAGAAGAGTCTTTCAAAGAAGACCTCTGCTCTAACGACATTTATGCTGTATGTATTTAAAAGAACAAAGCTACCTGGGAAAAAAGAGAAGAGATCAGACTTTGCCTGACAGTCCCTTCTTCAGCCAGGGGCTGCCCTGCCTCTGGCCAACAGCAGCCACTTCCATGAGCAGCCATTGACGGCTCCTTCTTGGACACCTGAGAGCCTCCAAAGCCAATGATTTTATGCAGAACCACTTGAGAAGATAAATTACATTTCAGCTTATTCTTTTCTCTCCTGAAGGCAATGTCTTGTTTAACATTCCTTGTATCTAATTGGGTAATTGAATTATTTTTAACTCTGAGATTGACGACCAAAAAGTCAACACAGTCAAAATGAACTAGTCATGGGAGGCACAATAATCCCCCCTGGCTGTGAAAATTGCTGATGGAACCACACTTTGCCCAACACCATCATCAAGCATTTACTGAAGAAATGCCTAGAATTTCCTGGATGCCACGGGAAGCACAAAATAAGTAGAAGACACAGTCAATCCCAGCTAATCAGGAACCCTCTGCATTCATTTTTTGCCAAGCACTTTCTAGATTGCTGCACTATTTATTGTGTTAGCAACGCTAAAGACTCTTGTACCGCTTTGTATACAAAATCAAGTTATCCAAGGGCAATCCAACCAAATCTTAAAATTTATCCTGGATATTCTGCTTTTAAAGAATTAAGTATTATCCTTTAAGAAACAAAGTTCTGTGGAAGAAGCCAAACCCATGAGCTCAAATCATCTCAGCAGAAACCAACATGAAGATCAGCATAATCCTCCATGGCCGCCTAGGAGGGTTTAGGGAATTTTGGCAGGAAGAAAGACAATTCAGTTTGCTTGACATTTAAAAGTAAGACCTGCACATCATAAACTATAGAATTCTAACCAGCACCGAAAGCACACAGTGAAAAGGTCTGTTCCCTCTTGTCCGACTTCCCAACCTCCCTGCTGCGGACTGGTCATATAACAAACATACACATTTGTACAATGGCAATTGTGCTACATACACGCTGTTATTATAAGCTGGGTTCTTTTTTTCAGTATTTTGACTGTGAGAGAATACACCTAACATATACTTTACCATCTTGACCATTTGTAAGTGTACAGCTCAGTCGCATGAAGAGCATTCCTGTCATTGTACAATCATCGCCACCAGCCATCTCCAGAACTTCTTCATCTTGCAAAACTGAAACTCTGTTCCTATTAAACAATGATTCCAGGTGCCCCTGCCTCCCGGCCCCTGCCAACCAACCTTCTGCTTTCTATCTCTACAAATCTGACTGGTCTAAGTAGCTCATGTAAGTGGAATCCCACAACCCGGGTCTCTCCACGGCTGGCTTGTTTCTCTCAGCACACCGTCCTCAGAAGTCATCCGTGTTGCAGCCTGTGTCTGGATTTCTTTCCTTTTTAAGGCTGAACGCTATTCGTTGCAGGTATATGCCACATCTTGCTCATCCACTCCTGCTCCAACAGATACTCGGACTGCTGTCACCCTTTAGCCAAGGTGAACAATGCTGCTACCAGCGCAGATGTACAAGCATCTCCTCTCAAGTCTTGGTTTGGGATCCTTCTGTGCATGCGGCCAGTGGACTGGCTGGATTGCGTCATAATTCCACGTGGGACATTTGGAGGTGTGCCATGCAGTTTCCCACCACAGCTTTATCACTTCAGCTTCCCACGACCGTGCTCAGGGGTTCCAGTTTCCCCCAACGCTCACTAACACTTGCTGCTTTTATTTTTGTAGGAGCCACCCTGACAGGTGGGGTGGTGTCCCACTGTGGTGCTGACTGGCGTTTCCCTAGTGATGAGTGATGGCAAGCAACTTCCCACGTGAGCATCCGCCATCAGGTTCCTTCTCCATGGGTCCGTCCACTTTAGGCCTTGGCCTGTTTCGAATGCTCCCTTTACTGAGTGGTAGGAGTCCTCTCTACGCTCTGGAGATTACTCCCTTGGCAGGTTTGCACATATTTTCTCCAGTTCTGTGGGCTGCTTTTCACTCTGCTAATTGTGTCTTTGGAGGCACAAGCTTTAATGTTCATGTTCATGAAGCCCAATTTGTCTATTTCTCCTCTCATTGCCACGACTTTGATGTTTGATCCAAGAACTCGTTGTCAAAGCCAGTCTTGAAGCGACTGCCCTCTGTTTGCTTCTGTGAGTTTTAGAGGCCCAGTTCTGGGGTCTTTGAATCAGTTTGAGTTCATTTTTGTATCTGGTGTTAAGTAAGAGGCTGGCTTCGTTTTTCTGCATGTGAGACCCAGTTTTCCCAGCACCATTTGTTGAAAAGACTGTCCTAGGCCGTTGTCTTGTTTCTCTGCATCAACACAGAAAACATGGCTTCATTCTTCCCATGGTGCCACAGGGTCCCACCACATGGAGGGCCTTTTACATATTTAACCCGGGTCCTGATGGAACAGCAGCTTGCACGTACTTACAGAGGTGTGCAGGTGCACAGGCCCATATCCAGGTGTGCACGCGCGTGACAACAGCCACAGAGTGCCATCCCGGGATGGAAGTCCTCTGCTCAAAAAGTAGAACCAAGCTGGGCACAGTGGCACGCGCCTGTAATCCCAGCACTTTGGGAGGCCAGGGCAGGGGGATTGTGAGTTCAAAGCCAGCCTCAGCAACGGCAAGGCGCTAAGCAACTCAGTGAGACCCTGTCTCTACATAAAACACAAAATAGGGCTGGGGATGTGGCTCAGTGGTCGAGTGCCCCTGAGTTAAATCTCCAGTACCTGCAAGCACCTGTTAATAAAGTTCTTAAATGGGAAAAAGGGGGGGGGGGTAGAACCATGCAAATCACCACCAGATAATCCATCTGCTTTTTTTTTTAATAAAAATTCACTGTCATGAAATTCAAACAGTTAAGAGAGAGATTAAATGGACAGTGAAGAGCCTTTACTGCAGCCCCTGTCCTACCCTCTGGCTAAACAGTTCCTTATAATTTGCTTCCAGAAAAAAAATGGTCATGCATACGCTCAGAAACATGTAATCACATATTATATTTGCACATGAGTAAGCAGACTATAGACATTGCTATATACTTATATGTAGCAGATACATCTTTAGTACTCTGCCTGTTTTGTGTGTGTGTTTCAGAAAAGTTACACAGATTGCATTCCTCCCAGCAGAGAGGTATCTAAAAGGAAACTTCCCTTACACCAATGTCAAACTTGGGAATCATCGGCATTTGAACATGGTGGCTCAGACAGGTGAAAAGAACGTCTCAGAGAAGACACACACTGCTTACCTTAGGAATCAGAGCAACTTCTATTTTCTTGTGAAGAGCACTTATTTGTCTTTTGCCCTCTTTTCTAGTAGGTTGGTTTATCTGCTTGAATTGTGTGTTTTATTTCTTAAGGGAATTAGTGAGGCTGGCTGCTGTAACAAAAAGCCCCGACACCCATTCTGTGTAAATGATTTACATGATTGCTTCTCTCACCTGTAACAGTCCAGTGTGAATGTTCTGGGTACATGCAAGTGGCCGGGCTACTCACACATGGTCACTCACACAGTAAACTGAAATACATCAGGGGAGTGCTGTGGTTAAAGTGTCCCCCAAAAGTTCATGTGTTGGAAACTTGGTCTCCAACACTGAGAGGTGGGACCTCCAGGAGGCGAGTAGGCTTGAGGGCTCTACCTTTGTGAATGGGTTAATCCAGTCATGGATTAATGGGCGAGGAGGTCATTGCAGGCATGGCTTTGTTTATGAAGCAAGCTCTGTCACACCTGCTGTCTCAACGTGTGGTGCCCTCCATCACACTATACTGCAGCACGATGCCAGCACCATGCTCTTAGGCTTCCAGCCTCCAGAACCAGGGGCTGAATAACCTTCTCCTCTTATAAATTACCCTGTCTGGAGTATTCAGATATAGCAACGGAATGGACTAAGGCAGGTGCCCAGTTCCTTCCATCTGGTTTCCCTACTATGACCTAGGACGTTGTCCTCATGCTCAGTACCCATGCTGGTTACACCATGTTCCAGCTGTGATGAGGGGGAGAGAGCAGAGGTGGGACTCACCCCCTCTCGGGACCCCCGGGCTCTGTTCATACTCTGTGGATCAGAGCTGACCCCATGGCCACATCTAACTGCAGTGGTAGAGCCATACATTAGCTATAGGTTCTGCCTAACGAAGCTGCCACTAACTTGGTAGCTGTAAACATTGCTCATCTCACACTTCGTGTGGATCAGAGCTTGGTATGCCTTACCTTCGCCTTTGCAAGGTTATATATATTAAGGTGCTGGCCAGGGGCCCAGGCACGTCCCCAGGCTGCGTGCACTGCCTGCGTGGCTCCTTCTCCACTAAAGTTCTGAACCCCAGAGTCACTGGTGAGGGCTGAGTATTGCGAGGCTTCCAGCACCTTGCTGGGGCAATTTCTCTTGCCTGGGAGGGGATAAGGCCCCTGCAAAAATAGAGTCTGAAATAATTAGTGAAGAAAAGAGTCAAAGAATAGGTTTTAATGCAGAGCACCTGATAGGTCCAGCCCACACAAGAGCTGGAGTGGAATAATTAGAAAATGGCTCCGGTGGTTTTATTCAAGGGGGCACATCAAAGGCAGGGATGAGGTTTCAGGGGTGGAGTCTTGCTACATGATGTCTTGCAGTCAACAGGTTGATTGGCATCTTGGCTGGCTACACCTATCTCTGAGAGGCTGTGTGGCTATATGGCTGCAGCAGGTCACCCCCATGTCCGGTGCTGTGAGGACCCTTTTTGGCAGAGCTGAATAGAAATCCCCACAAGTCTGGGCGGTCTTGACCAGTGGGACTGCCACTGGAAGTTCCCAGATACCAGATTTCCCTATTTAATGGGCTTCCGTGACAATTCAGTCCACAAATGGCTCTCGACAGTCGGACCAACTTCCTCCTGTTAATGTGGGTGTCTTGCCCTCCTCCCGTGAATCATGAATGTGCTTACTGGCATCTAGAAGGGGAAACCTTCCGGAAGATTTTCAGCTTGCCTTGCCCAGATCAGAGGAATCGCCATCAAGGGCACTCACAGCCCTACAGATAGTGCTTCTTAAACAGCAAGACTTGAAGTCGAAATGACTCAGTCCCGGGGCTGCAGAGGGTGCTGCACCAGCAGGCATGGAAGCAACATGGAGCCCGTGTCCGTCTCCGTCAGAGTGCTTGACGACCAGTTTTTTCCCTGTTGGAAACAGGCCTGTGGTCCAGGCCTTGCGCTCCATTCCCAGAACACAGACATGGTGGGTCCAATGTGATCCCTAAGGGCTCTGGATTTCCAGGTGGTGAGTGAGCACTGCCCCGGACTTAAGTCACCTGCTACATCAGCCCCTGACAAGAGTCAACCTGTCCCTTGAAGCTTGGAAGCCAGGCACGGACCCCTCTTGAGCATCGGAAGTCCTCACTGGCCTTCCAACATCGGCCTGTTTGTCCACACTGAGAATCATTGCTCAGTGCGGCAGCTGATCTCCTGGATGGTACGCCGTGGCTCCTACACCAGCACTCACTGCCTTACCTGCCCCATGACGCTGTGCAGCCTGCATCCTTCCTCAGACGTCTGGGCAGCCTCCGGGGCAACGTGATCTCAGCCTGCTCGCCTGTGTCCTCACAGACCCGAGAGGGCTGCCTGTCTGGCTTCCTTACCCTCTGCATGCCCGCTGCAGAGCACTCTCAACTTCCTTCAAGAACTTCCCTCTGCATTCGCAGCTTGCTAAGCCATGTGCCCAAGAGGCCTGGCGGTCAGCCTGTGTGGCTGTCCGCTCACTTTTCTCACCAGGCCGTGGCATCTCTAGCTTTTGATTTAAAGTGAAATATGTGTGATCCTTACATGTGAATGCTTAGAGCCACTGTGGGGCCATTTACTGGCCTCGTGTGCTGTGTCTCTGGTAACTTCCCTAGGAGAGGAGAGAGGCGGGGAACAGCCAGTCAGTGCAGCAGTCGGGACACACACAGCACTGTGGGTCGAGCTCACGGGTGGTCTTACATGAGCACCGCCATGGCACCCCAAAACAACCACGACTTTACCATCAAAGTTGGTTGACCAAAGCCAGGTACAGTGGCACATGCCTGTCATCTTAGTAGCTTAAACGGCTGAGCAGGAGGATCACGAGTTCAAGGCCAACCTCAGCGATTTAGCAAGACCTTAAGCAACTTAGTGAGAACCTGTCTCAAAATGTTAAAAATTTAATAACAATAAAGGGCTGGGAATGTGGGGAATGTGGCTCAGTGGCAAAGCATCCCTGTGTTCAATCCCTGGTACAAAAAAAAAAAGGATGTTTGACCACAGACAACCACGGCAAACACAATGGTAATGAAAAAGCTTCGAATACCGTAGGGATTACCAAAATGTAACGCCAACACACAAAACAAGCACATGTGCGGGGAAGACGATGCCAACAGCCTTACTCAAGTCAGGACGGTCATTAGACTTCCGTCTGAGAAGGAAAAAAAACCACAGTGTCTATGAAGTGCAGGGAAGGAGGTCTGTCTGTGCAGGATCTCAAACGCACACTCACCACACTCTACCACCCACGCCAGGCGCCACTGGGCAGAAGCAAGCCACATGCCCCACCACACTCAGGGGAGACTCTGCCAGGGCACCAGGGCTACAGGGGCCACCAGGTCCTAAGCATCCTCCCCAAAAGTCCACTGCAGTTAGAGAAAAGCAATCAGATTGCAGAGGACAGCCTGTACAGCCTCCCCAGAACACGCTGCAAATCCATTTCTTAGCAGAGGAAAATTGCTAGGCTGAAGATGGGGCTTCTGTGTTAACCTGATGGTTCCTTTGTGGTTCATATTTTAAATTTGCTCATGGCATTCTTGACATCTGTGTGAAGTCAAGTGCCTTACTATTTCCCTCTCCAGCCTCGGAGTTTCGCTGTGGTTCGTGACACTGCGTGAAAGACCTTCCTCCCAGGTTTACAGGGAACTCCATCCCGGTCGTCTCCTAAGATAACTCACATTAGGGTGGCAAATCACCCCATCTTTTAGAACATTGTCCTCACTTCCAAGGCAATTTGTTTGTATAAACTACTTTGCTGCTGACTTGCTGGAAAGCTATTTGTTCACAATCTTGCTAATCAGTGACTTTTTAAAGAGAAGAAGTGAGATTTCAGCAAATTATTTTCGCCCTTTAATAGGCAATTCTTAGCATGACTCTAAGATAAGCAATAAATTTCATGGAAAGTTGAGTTTTGGTGCAAAATCAGCGTTGTTTACTGGTAGTTGACAATACACCTATTTCAGATCCCGTGGCCTTCTTCATACAGGGAACATTTTGTGGAGTCAGGTGTTTAACCTCGGGGGTCTCTCTAATGCTGACCATATTTACTTCCAATAGGAAACCATGATTGTGCCAACCCATCCATTCACTTCAAGTCTCCTTACAAACAAAGGCTAAGTCACTGGGAAATCCCAAGGACACCTAGGATCCTTCCTCAGTTAAGATTCAGCGCACCCCCTACTCAGGGGACAGCACTCTAGGCCACACAGACAGCTGCTAGCAAAAGGCACGCTGGAAATCACATGTGTATGATAAAGGTCGCCCATATTTTAGTTGTACAGATTCCGCATTTGTGATAATATTGTGACAGTCCCATATT
>CM053409.1:114767842-114836319 GCA_028644305.1 Xerus rutilus
CCAGCAAGTTTCTACCATCTCCCAGTAGCAGCACAGGCTGGGGACAAACCTTCAGCTCACGGGCCCTTGGGGGCTAGTCCTCCAAACCATAACACTGCCCAACTGCCTCTCTCTGGTCAGCCTGGGATATAAGCACTAGGATCTTGCCACGTCTCTGGTCTCGCTCTCCCGTGGGGAAATGCCCAGGCACGTGGAAAATTCTCTGCTTACTTCCTGTGGGTCCTTCTTAGGTCAATTTCATTTCCAGGCCCAGCCAAGGCCCCCAAGAGGATACAGCTAAGTTTTTGCTTTCCCTATAAGTGAAGGTGACAAATCAAGCTGTCTGGACACTACATCTGGCACCCTACTGTGTTGACAGCGAAGGTCCCCTTGTCTGGTGCCCTGCAGTGCCCTCTTCAGGATGGGTACAGGTGGAAGGAGCCAACACATGGACAGGGGCCGTGAAGATGCAGGAGGGAGGAGGTTTTATTCATATCATTTGTCCCCTTTCCAAAAGAGCCAGAGTGGTGCTCCTGGGTTCCAAAGTTATCATTTCCTACAACTACATTGGTTGGCTCCCTTAAAAACCTTTTCCTTCTGCTCTCTCCTAATCTGTTGAAGAGAACCCAGAGACAGCACAGGTCAATCTGCAGGTAGCTCCCACTGGCTTCTGTGAGATGTGTTAACAATAACCGAATGATTCTACTCACCTCTCCCCTTCTTTCCTTTTCGAAGGTGCCGATGAGGAACTGCTGCCCCGAAGCATCACTAAAAATCTAATTTTCAGAGAATGCTGAAATGAGCCTTCTCTTTGTGGTTGTAATGGAGTTTACTTAAGCAAGTTCTGAGAGTTCTTGAGTAAAATAGGTCACCAGACAGGGGTGGTGACATTTTTCATATTTAGAAGCGTTGTGGTAACCAATTTTAACACGATGGATGGACCCCACACCGCAGCACAGAGGTTTTCTAAACCTGGATTATTAAATGAGAAGCTACACAGAATAGGTGGTATATGCGAATGAGCTCCTTCTCTCATCAAAGGCTCCTGACCCAGTCTAATCTGAGCTTTTCTTGAAGCCTTGATTTATCCAGAGTGTCCCAATTAGGAACCATCCCTCGTTCCTGTAAAACTGGGATTCCAGGTAGTTATCAATGCACTCTTTCACTTTCTCCTTTCTCTACATCCTTCTTCTTGAACATGATTCAGAAATGAGTCTCCATCAGCATGAAAAAGAAATCAAAACTTAAAAGTCTCCATTTGTTTTGTGCTGCTATAACAGAATACCTGAGACTGGGTGATTCATAATGAACAGAAAAATTCACTGGCTCACAGTTTTGGAGCTTGGGAAGGTCAAGGTCAAGATACTGACAGGTTTGGCATCTGGTAAAAGCGGTCTCCACTTCCAAGATGGTGCCTCAAACACAGCAGCCTCCAGAGGGGAGGAACACTGCCCTTTTCCTGTCCTCACATGGGACCAAACTTGACATCAACTCCCTCATGGCCTAATCACCTCTAAAAGAACCTACCTCCCTTTTTTTTGCATGTTTTTATTGGTGCATAATTATACATAACAATGGCACTCACTGTTATATATTCATACAAGCACACAATGGAACAACACAATTTGGTCAATATCAGTCCCCAGCTTTTCCCTCTCACTCACCCCTCCCCGTGCCATCCCTTTCCTCTACTCTACTGGTCTCCTTTCCATTTTCAGGAAATCATCCTCTCCACCTTTCTTTTCCCTTTTCCTGTCCAGCTTCCACATATGAAAGTATATGACCCTTGACTTTCTGCATTTGCATTATTTTGCTTATTGTAATGATCGTAAGTTCCATCCATTTTACTGCAGATAACAGTTTCATTCTCCTTTATGACTGAACAAAACTCCATTGTTTATATATACATTTTCTTCATTCACTCATCCACTGATGGACAACTAAACTCATTTCATAGTTTGGCTAATATGAATTGCGCTATTACAAACATGGGTATGAATGTATTACTATAGTACGATGGCTTTAATTATTTAGGATAAATACTGAGGAGTGGTATAGCTGGCTCATACGGTGGTTCCATTCCTAGTCTTTTGAGGAGCCTCCATACTGACTTCCATAGTGGTGGTACTAGTTTACAGTCCCACCAACAATGTGACTGTGTTCCGTTTTCTCCACATTCTCTCCAGTATTTACTATTGTGTGCATTCTTGATGTTTGCCCTTCTGACTGGTGTGAGGCGAAATCTCAGTGCAGTTTTGATTTGCATTTCCCTACTTGCTGAAGATGCTGAACATTTTTTTCATGTATTCGTTGTCCATTGGAATTTCTTGAGAAGTGTTTCGTTCATTTGCCCGCTTATTATTTTTGTGTTTTTTGAGTTTTTGGGGGGGTTTTGAATTCTTCATCTATTCTGAATATTAATCCTCCATCAGTAGAGGGGCTCAGTTTTCTCCCGTTCTAGAGGTTCCTTCTCCACGTTCTTAACTGTTTCCCTTGCTCTGCAGAAGCTTCTTAATTCCCATTTATTAATTCTTGGTATTATTCCCTGAGCTTCAGGAGTCCTGTTGAGGAAGGCCTCCCCTGCACCTCCGTGCTGCAGTTTCGACTGTTTCCTTCTTCGAGTTGCAAAACCTCTCATTTCCTGGGTTTTTGAGTCATTCTGTGGAGGGTGAGCAAGACCTACTCTCCTTCTACATAAGAATAATGAGCTTTCCCAGCACATCTGAAAGGCTCTTTGTCAAGGATCAGAAGCCTGTGTCTGTGTGGGTCCTCCCAGCAGTCTTGTCTTCTGTTCCATCGAGGACCCACCTTTTTTTTTTTTTTTTTGGTATCGGGGATTGAACTCAGGAGCACTGGACCACCGAGCCACATCCCCAGCCCTATTTTGTGTTTTATGTAGAGACAGGGTCTCACTGAGCTGCTTAGCACCTCGCCACTGCTGAGGCTGGCTTTGAACTCACGATTCTCCTGTCTCAGCCTCCCTAAGTACTGGGATTACAGGCGTACGCCACCACGCCCAGCTGAGGACCTACCTCTTAATACCATCACAATGGCAATTAAATTCCCATGAGGTTTGGAAAGGACAAACATTCAAACAACATCCCCATTTGAGTTCTTCCGGTAATTTATTTTTCTTCGGAAACTATCAGCATTCAAATTAGTAATTCATTGGCATAAATATGATTACAAGTTCTATGTCTCCACATAATTATTGACCTGATACTGTTAACCTCTGCACAAGTAGGCAATAAGCCATCCACTCAGCAATGCGTGCTAGATAGGGTGGTCAGCACTGGGCCTCATTTTCCTGGAGTATGAGCAGCATTAACCTCAGATAGGCCATGCTTTCTGCTCAAGCACTTTCTTCTCCAGGGGCCCAGGAAACCAGGCACTCATGGGAGACGTGGTGCTTTACTCACACCCCGCCCCCACTCTGGGTGGTTTTTTTTTTTGCATTCTGCCATTGAGATAACCACCTGACCTGCCAGGACCCAGGAAGCATTCTTCAGTCCTCCCTGTTCTTCCACCTATACTCAATGTGTGGTGAGCTCACCCAGGCCAACTGCACCGAAGAGTCTCTCTGCCAATGACTCTCACCTTTACCCTCCAGCTGGGACCGCACTCCCAGAGGCCAGGCTGTGTCTGCCTGCCTACTCAGCATCTCTGCTTGAATGTCTAGTTGACATCTCAGACTTGACACAGCCTAAGTTTCTCTCCACCTGCAGCATCCCCTTCAGCAGACAGAACTCTAGTTGCTCAGACCACAAATCAGAAATTCATCCCGGGCTCCTCCCTTTCACACCTACATCCACGCCATAAGCAAATCCTATTGGTCAGATTTATTTGAGTGGTTGGTGAAGTGATGTAGATGAAGTGAATGTTACTGGGAGATGATTCTTCCTAGGCCTGTTAAATCTCTGTACTTCTTGAGAGCAGAGACTATCTTTTCAAGACTGTTCGTAAAGCCAAAAGCCTTGGAAGCTAGACATGCTGTCCCCCAGAGCAAAGGGTAGATACACTTAAAATCTAATGAAAATACTATCTCCCTACAGAGAAAATGGCATGTTTGCTTTTAGCCCATCCTGAGATTGGAAATCCCTAAGCTCATGAGTTCAGCTGTCCCATAAACTCACTGCATGCACAGCCCCCACCTGGACTGCACTGCCTCGTTCTGGTGGGACTTGGGGGACAAGGGACACTTAACAAAACACCAGGCACATGCTTCTTTCCTCTAATGCAAGAATCTCACGTCTTATACCAAGATCCATGCAATAATGGCAGGCTTATCTGACAGGTTTTTGTTTTGATACCAGGGATTGATCCCAGGGGTGCTTAACCACTGAGCCACATCCCCAGGCCTTTTTTTATTTTTTGAGACAGGGGCTAACTAAATCACTCAGTGCCTCGCTAAGTTGCCAAGGCTGGTCTCAAACTTGTGATCCCTGAGTCACTGGGATTACAGGTGTGCACCACCACACCTGGCTTACCTGTTAGTTTTTGAATTGATAAAACCCCAGACCCTTTAGTTCTTGTCAGTGTGGCTTCTAGAGCCTGGGTGGGCTATAGTTAGAGACATATGAAGCCCATGGTGTTAAGGGTGCTGTATTTCATGGTCTTTTCTTTCTATGGATAAAAAAAAACTATCCAGCTATTAACAAAGGGCATTTCTTTGGAAGTGGGCAAGACATGATAAAAAGGGACAAAGGCAAGATTACGAGCCAGCCAGAGATGCTCTCCATCAATTATTATCCACAAAACAAAACAAAAAACAAAAATCTAGATCTCATAAAATATCCACCTGTAATCCCAGCACTTAGGGAGGCTGAGACAGGAGAATTGCGAGTTCAAAGCCAGCCTCAGCAACGGCAAGGTGCTAAGCAACTCAGTGAGACCCTGTCCTACATAAAACACAAAATAGGGCTGGGGATGTGGCTCAGTGGTCGAGTGCCCCTGAGTTCAAACTCCAGTACCCCCGAAAAAAAAAATATCCAGAAAGTTTCCATATGTTAAGAATCACCAGCAATCACATTGGCACATGCCTGTAATCCCAGCAGCTCAGGAGGCTGAGGCAGGAGGACAGTAAGTTTGAGGCCAGCCTCTGCAACTAAGCAAGGCCTTAAGCAACTTAGTGAGACCTGTCTAAAAATTTTTAAAAAAGGCTGGGTATGTAACTCAGTTGTAAAGCTCCTCTGGGTTTAATCCCCGGTACCCACACCACCACTTCCCCCCCAAAAAAATCATCTTCCAGACTTTTTGTACGTAACTATCTGCTCATATTAATACAACCTGCTGTCTGCAGCTTTTCAAAACTTTAACATTAAAGTTTCAAGTAAAACAATACTCCCACCTAGTGGATAAAAAAAAGAATGATTATTTCAGTTTTGAACAGTATCACCATATGAAGGAATTAAAACTACAATTAACTTTTTAAAGTTTATTCTGTTTTATCACCTTCAAAATACTGCACCCCCAGAGTAGCCCTGAAAGCAGTGCTCACTGCTCCCCTGGAAGGAATGGATGCTTCTGGAGCCTGGGGTGGGTCAGAGTTAAAGACAATGTAGGAGACATTACAGAACAATCTTTGGGATCACGTATAAATGTTACTCTGAATCTCATTTGTCGTCATCAATTTCTTCAGGATCTCTGTGCCCTGCGGAATATTCTGAAAGAAGAGAAAAGGCTGTCAAGCCTTCAGTTAGAGGCAACATGTACACCCAGCCTGACGCTCTCGAGAAGTCGTAAGCAGAAGGGCACTGAGCGGCAGGGGCCCTGCCTTCCAGCGCCTCTTCCCAAGGGAACAGGGCTCGAGAAGGCAAAAGCTCAGTGAGTCCTTCCCCGGCCCAAGCCTCGAGGTGCACCTGGCCCCTTCACCTCGCAGCCCTCGTGGCACCCAGCCCATCCTCCTCCCACATCCTTCTGCTCCCCACTGAGGCCCACCCACCTTTCAAAGCCAGCTGTGGGGCCACGTCCTCCCCAGAGCCCTGCCTCAGTGAGAGGCTTTCCCGGCTTTTCCAACAGGCACCACCTCGTGGCCGGGAGCTGCCTCAGCTCTGAAGCCCCACAGTGGTGCCAGAGAATGGGGGCTGCAGCTAACTACTGTTAACAACTGCTGAACAAATCCCCTGTGAATGGACAGAACCCGTGCACTAACTCAGGCAACCTCACGGGTCGTTAGGAAAACTACTCTTCACAGCAACTACCTTACCTTCCACAGATCGGTATCTTCAAAGGAAGACATGAAATGTTAAAAAGGTATTTAAAAATTCCCCCTTCAAATTGCACTGCTCGATCCCATCTGCCAGATGACTGAAAATGCTCAGAACAAATCCGAACGCTGATGAAGCTCCAGCATGGGGAGCAGAGTCCACAGCAAAGAACACAACAGCCCGGGAGAACTGCTCCCAGTTACAAGTGGGCCAAGCCAGTCAGCAAACCACAGCAGCCAGCACGACAGCCAGCACACCCTTGGAGAGACGCCAAACATAAAAGAATTCAACTTGTCTGAAAAATTATCCAACTCTAGCTAATTTCAAAGATGTGCTTGAAATATACCAAATCAAAGCTTTGTAGTTTTACTCTTCACCAATCAGCAAAGGGTTACTGAGGGCTTCCTTCTACGTGCCACCTGTGTGGTAAACCAGGGACACCCAAACGAAAACACACGCTCCCTTACCGCAAGTTGCTGAGGAAGAAACCACCCTAGCAGACCTGCGAAATGAGCTAAGTCCAACATGACTTGCCATGAGTCTCAGCCCTAATGGCCACTCCAGAACAGAAGAGGCCATGGAACAATGTTTTTATAACCCCTTTCCTTTGATGTACTTCTTAAACCAGAAACTGTGGACTCTCCACAAATCTCTTAAGCTGCCTGAAATGCTAGGCAAATGTTGCTGTGTATGTGTTCTGATACGTATTTTCCTAGTAAATGAGCCCATAAACCTAAGGATGGGACAAAGGTTCATTAATAATTCTTACATCTTCACATATCCAGTCCCTCAAAATCAGATGAATACTATGGTATAAGCTGATACTATCCTCAAAAATTACAACCTTCCAAATGAGTTACAGAAATTTCTCCAGTTCCACATAGACAGGGAATATAAGGGCAAAGCACTAGTCTATATATAAGAGCAAAATACTCATCAAGTTACAGAAGTAAATCTAGAAGAGAGGGTGACAACCACATTCCACAGCCAGACCAGGAAGCTGGGTATGGAGAAGACAGGCTCTCCAAGTACTGCCTTGGGTTTGCACTGACCTCATACACTTAGGTGTGTTTGGGTCATCCTAACAACTCAGCTAATAATTTCAGTGAGTAAAATCTTACCTTAGCCAAACCTTTCAAGCTTCTGGAAGAAAGTATAGGCTTGAAAGCTTCCACGGTAACGAGGTCTAATCTCATCACATCAGTGTAACACAGATACAGGACGGCAGGGATCTTCCATACCTGACAGTAGCTCAGAACTGCAAACAAAGGAAAAGCACTTATGTTTTCTAGTATATGATTTTTAAATTAACCACCATTAAATAATAAAAGTTGCTTTAAAAAGTCTGAATCAAGACATTTACTACTATACTAAATCAATTCTAACATATTTTCTTTCAAAAATTAACTTATTTTCCTAATAATCTTTTTTTTTTTTTATTATGGACACAATGTCTTTATTTTATTGCTTTGTATGTGGTGCTGAGGATCGAACCCAGGGCCTCACGCATGCGAGGCAAGCGCTCTACCGCTGAGCTACAATCCCAGCCCCTCCTAATAATCTTTTGCTTTTGCCAGTATTCTTTATTTTACATTTCCTAAACATACTGTTCAGACAATTTTAAGTAGTTGAAAAGTGAATATTTTAGTCACTATAATGAAGCAATTTACATGTAACAAATGAATATATGATGCCTACATACTAACATTTCAGTCACTTCTCATTCTGATAAACTTAACACAAAGGGAAAAAAACTTCTTTCCTTTAATTCAATATATTAACAAAGGATAATTAATTATATACAATAAAATATAAACTACTAGCCGGGCACGGTGGCGCGAGCCTGTAATCCCAGCACTTTGGGAGGCTGAGACAGGAGAATCGCGAGTTCAAAGCCAGCCTCAGCAATGGCGAGGCGCTAAGCAACTCAGTGAGACCCTGTCTCTACATAAAACACAAAATAGGGCTGGGAATGTGGCTCAGTGGTCGAGTGCCCCTGAGTTCAATCTCCAGTACCAAAAAAAATATATAAACTACTAAAAAGTAAACAGCAACCTATTTCTGACATGATAGCAAAACATAATTACAATAATAAAAAATATTAAAGCACACATTAACTATTAAAATTCAATATCACTGTTTTAATAATCAAAATGTACTTTACCAACTTTTCATACAATTTACAACTAACGTTGGCTTGCATTCTGAGTTGTCAAAGACCAAAAAGAAACTAATGCTGAAGTAGAGCTGTTAAGCCATCTGAGCTGCTCTTATAAGATAACTGTGTCTAGAAAATTTTAAAACTCAAACCAAATATATTATAAATACAGACACTGAGGATTAATAGTAATATATTGTTTTGATCATCAAAAAATTACCTCAAAAATATCTCTACTAGTGAAAATAATAATTAGCAGTAAGGTAAACTGTAAATATGAATTTTTGTGTCACCTGCTGCAGGAAGATCATGTACAATGTTCGGCTGTTCTAGCAGAGAGCAACAGGCAATGTCCTTGAAATTCTGTGTTTTTAGCGCTTTCAGGAAAGGAGAAGGCAGGCTGCCAGTAGATTCTGAAGTTTTATAGTCAGTGACGTGTCGACATGTGAGAATAGTTACCTGCATGTTCCTCCTTGGACAAGAGCCAAAAACCTGACACAACAGTGATTTGAAATTAGACAAGGGAGTTGTGTTAGGGAATGGAAATGCCGCTCCAGCTAGTCACCCAACGGCACGAATGCCACTCCACGTCCGCAGGGGCGCGCGGTGCCCTGGAGAGCAGAGTGCAGGCCTCACCGCCCCGACCCGGGGCTGACGTGGGCTCTGCTTCCTGGCTGGGCAACCTTCCTCAGCACTCTCCTGTCTCTCAGCTCAGGCAGCAGGACCTCCTTAAGACACTGACGGGCAGCAAAGGCAACCATGAATCGATAGCGCCAGAGCAGCTGCACAGCACTGCCGTCCTGAGCAAGCCAGTCCCCAGAGCCCATCCCTCTCTCTCCCACTGACATCTGAAAATGGCTCTCACGAAATTCACTGTTGAGTTACTACAATTGGGGCAAGTTTCCAGTGCTCTAGAACTCTTCCATGACTCTTCCGTGACTTTCAAGTCTCCTTCCATAACTTGAAGGGTAGATCTGGTAGATCCACAAGAATCCTTCTACCTTCTAATAAAATCTATGGTGACACAAACAAAGCAAGCAACTCTGTTTTAAAGAAAAAAGTGGTCTTTATGCTACCACACTTGTTTAAAAATATTCTGTGAAGAAAACAACTATTTCCAATAGTAAAAGCAGAACTGAAGTTTTTATATTAAGTGCCATAATTCATACAACTAATTTTTTTTTAATTTTTTTAGTTGTAGATGGACACAATATCTTTATTTTATTGCTTTTTGTATGTGGTGCTGAGGATCAAACCCAGGGCCTCACGCATGCGAGGCAAGCGCTCTACCGCTGAGCTACAATCCCAGCCCCGACAACTAATTTAATTATATCACAATTTTGTAAACAAATACAAAAAAGTCAACACAATGTAAGTTTGCCCCAAGGTACATCCCATTTAAGAAAAATAACATTACTCACCAGCCCAATATATTTTCCTTCCTAAAATACATAAAAGTCTGAATCTACAATACTTAAGAACTGTTAGATTAGGTTTGATTATCAGGATGATTTGACCAATATAGCAGAGTGACCCAAAGAATGCCCCCAAGGTAAAAAATGCTGATTAAAAAATTTTTTTTCAGAAATGCATGATTTTATATTTTTTCAAGTCTAGAATATGTTCATCTATACCACAGGGCAAAAATTAAGTATTTTTGAAATAATAATCACCCTACCTAATTAAAAAATACAAATAAAACAATAATTTCCCAATATTTTGAGCTGACCCTCTTCCCCAGATACCATATGTACACTGAATGTAAGATGGTTCACAGATCTTTTTAAAGAACTTTTCTTTTAATAAAACACATTTACTAACTTAAAGCAAATGCTTCTAAGTATGCCAACTGGTTTAAAGTAAGTAGAAATAAAATTCTTATTTCTAATGAATTTTAATTTTAATATCACTGTTGAAATACACCTGAGATTTAAGCTGAGATGCTGCTAAGAAACATGTAAGGCCTGAAGAACTTACTTCATTTACAAATACAGATGAAAAAAAGAAACGATGAATGATGAGGGTAAAGATGTACCACTGCCCCTCATCTGGTCATTACACATGTACTGAAATACCACACTGCACTCCATAAATAAGAACAATTTTGTGTCTGTTAAAAATAAGTATCAACAGTGAGGCGCTAAGGAACTCAGTGAGACCTCTGTCTCCAAATAAAACACAAAAATAGCCGGGTGTGGCGGCGCAAGCCTGTAATCCCAGCACTTAGGGAGGCTGAGACAGGAGAATCGCAAGTTCAAAGCCAGCCTCAGCAATGGTGAGGCACTAAGCAACTCAGTGAGACCCTGTCTTTACATAAAACACAAAACAGACCTGGGACATGGCTCAGTGGTCGAGAGCTCCTGAGTTCAATCTCCAGTACCAAAAAATAAATAAAACACAAAAAAACAGGACTGGGATATGGCTCAGTGGTCGAGTACACCCGAGTCCAATCCCTGGTACCAAACAAATGAACAATCAAATAAATAAATAAAAGCTGGGCATGGTGGTGCACACCTGTAAGCCCAGCTACTCAGCAGTCTAAGGCTAAACAATGGCAAGTTCCAGGCCAGCCTCAGCAATATAGCAAGCCTGGCTCTCTAGGGCTGGACATGTAGCTGATAGCTCTTGAATTCAATTCTCAGTATCATATACACACAAAAATAAAGATATATGCTGGGTGTGATGGTGTAGGCAGCTCGGGAGGCTGAGGCAGGAGGATCACAAGTTCAAAGTCAGCCTCAGCAACTTAGCGAGGCCCTAGGTAATTCAGTGAGACCTGTCTCTAAATAAAATATAAAAAAGGGATAGGGATGTGGCTCAATGGTAAATCACCCCTGGTTCAATCCCTGGTACATAAAAAATAAAAAAATAAAGATACATATATGAAAATATGTATATACATTTTGGATTTAGCATCCCTAAATCCAAAAATCTAAAATCTGAAATGCTTCAAAACCCAAAAACTTTTGAGGACCCACATAAAACCACTAGTGGAAAATTCTACACCAAGAACTTGTTTTATATGCAAAGTTATTAAAAACATTGTATAGTTATCTTCAGGCTATGCATATAAGATGTATTTGAAACATTAACAAATCTGTGTTTAGACCTGGATCCCATCCCCAAGACATGTCATTATGTATATGCAAATATTCCAAAATCTAAAAAAATATGAAATGTGAAACACTTCTGTCCCAAATATTTTAGATAAGGGGTATTCCACCTATAATATGTAATTGCCAATAATTATGGTTTCCTCTAAAATTCCTAGATAAGTTCAATTCTTCACTCAAAAACTTGTTATTATGCACACACTATGCACAATTTTCCAACAAAATGAAGACATCTATTCAACCTAATGGTAAGAAAAATAGATGTCATATGTGAGCCTGGAGGGTTTTTATCTGAGGAAATAAAAACAAAATACTGTGTAATATTTGACTGCATAATTTTAAATGAAAAGACACTGAACCTGGGACTGGGACTGTGGCTCAGTGGTAGAGCACTTGCCTTGCATGCGTGAGGCACTGGGTTTGATCCTCAGAACCACATAAAAATAAATAAAATAAAGATACTGTGTCCATCTACAACTAAAAAAATTGAAAAAAAAAAGACACGAAACCTTAAAAAACAGCAACTGTAATCTAAAAATTCATAGGGTCTCATTTCTTACCTTTTCCAGCCACTGATACTGCTGATCTTCAGCAACGTAGCAACTGCACTGACAGACAAAAACCTGAAAAATAAAATTCCAAGTTTTTTGTCAAGATAAATAAATTTTATACATACCCAAACTGCCACCATATACATATCATGTGAATATCAATGGAACACTGCTATACTCTGGATCTGAAATGTCTGGGAAAGGCCCATGTGTTTCTTAAAAAGTTTCTACCACCTGCTAAAGTCTGCATCAGCTTGGCACTACTGGAAGGTGGTGGAAACCTGAGGGGGGGTGCCTAGTGGGAGGCTTTCAGGTTGCTGGGGGTTGGGGAGGCTTGAAGGTGACACTGGGATTGATCTTCCTCCTCTTCCCTTCTGCTTCCTGGTCACGAGGTCAGCAGCTCTGCTATGCCACATGCTCCTACCATGATGTGTTCTGCTCCAATCAGAGGTCTTAAAGGAACGAGTCTGCCTGATCATGGACTGGAACCTCCAGAACCGGGAGCTCATGTTTGTTACAGTGACAGGAAGATACCACAAACACTTAGACAGACTTATCTTCCTGACTCTACTACTGGCCCATTTACTTCTCTAAGATTTAAGAGTTAAGCCACTACTGGCAACTAGTATCAGAATAAAGAACGCACTGAGAGCGCAGTTCAGAGACATGCCTGTGAGATTCTGGGGTGCACTAACTGAAAAGACTGCGGTGCTTAAATGACTAACTTTTAAACATACAAGTTAAATCCCACATACCAACGGATTTGATTTTAGGTGATAAAATACACAAAAAGCCTCTGAAGGGGACAGGTGTGCAGTGTCCACTGTTCTACACCATTCATTCCAGAGTTTAGCACAACCAACTTCTTCCCAGATGCCTGAATTCATAACAAACGACGACAAAAATGCTGTAAAAGAACGATTCACACGTTAGTGCTTAGCTCTGCATGTTGTATTTTCTATTCACTGAAAAACTGAGATTACTCTAGAATTTCAGAGCTGAAAAAGTCCCTCAAAACCATCTAATGCCACCACTCTGCAGGAGGGCAACCAGGGCTTCACATGAAAGGCCACACTGAGTAAGACAACACTATAGCCAGGAATGGAGAAGACAGGCTCACTGACAGACTTCTTACTGTACTCTCCTAATGTAACACTCCCTAAAAATGTGAGGCCAGAATTTCATATAAATGAGTCATCGTCACTTACTATGTACTATGTTCTATAAGTCCTAGGGGTGTTTTATATGGCAAGGGATCTTAATGAGGTTCCCAAACACTCCCAATACCTGTAATTCCCCTAAAATTATAAAAGTCTTTGTGTGTTTGTACACATTATTCTAGATGAACTTTACATTTTTCTACCTTTAACTCACCAAATGAATCAACACAAAGACATTAGAACTTAATTGCTCAAAAATGCTAGTGATCATTATTTTTAGAGTTCCCATTATGTCTTCAAAAGCCTGTTAACTCAAAAACATTTAAGTAAACCTGGCTACAACACACCATAAACAGCTCCTTGAGCTTTAAGTTCCTGAAGACACAAATATTTCCTTTAAATCTTATTTTTTATTTTCATTTTAAAAAGATAGTACACATGAACAGGTGGTGTATTTACCCCCTCTCAGAAACAAAGTTACTCTACCACGACTTTTAAGTAACCAACACTTGAAGTCTTTTAAAATGGAAAGAAGTAACTTCGTATTTTATTCTTTCAACAAAACCTCTGCATTTTCACTTACCTACTGCATTATTTCCTATAGCAATTATAAACTTGGAACAAGGATATTTTTCTAGCAGAGAAAATTCCAGAGATGTTTTTGTCTGTCTTCGAAGAAGCCGCACCTCCCTAACACAAGAAACAAGATGAGACTAGAACTTAAACACAGTTAGTATTCTACTTTAAGAAAACAACATATGTACGATTGAACTGCCCTGACTAACAGGTAAATCTGACACTTGGATTTTATGAAGAACATAATTAGAATCCTAAAGAAAGCAGATTTAGGTACTGATAATCAACAGATAAAACTGCAAGCAAGCTTCTTGTCCTTCTGAACCCCTGGTCAATCGTGGCATCCCTGAAAAGGATAAAACTAGACAGTATGCAGTAAGAAACAGAAAGCACCACAGCACCACTTCAAAGCACTCCCGCCAAAGAATGTGAACCTGACCCAAGTTCCAAAACGAGAATTCATTTGCAGAAAATGCAGGTGAAGAGCACACGTGTTAAATGACCCCAGGAGGGAGCAACCAGACAAATCCAGAGCTCTCTGCAGGAGTAAAGAAGGTGGACGGCTCCAAACGAAATGAACCCTCTAAGTATAAGGTGTGGACCTTGTCAGGATTCCGATGCACCCAAACCACCGGAAAATCTCAAGTTTGATCAAACTCGGTAAATTTGACCTTGGACTATTAGATGATATCGAAAAATCACCATCAATAACATACTAGTAAAACACCTAATTGTATTTTGAGACGCATTCCCTAGGGGTGAGAGGCCGTAACCGGGGCCGCAGGAGGGGAAAGAAACGGGGCACTATCTCCGTAACTCCTGAGTTTACGTGAGTGTGGGGGCCGCCGGGGTCACTAAACTTTCCTGTTTGGAAGTGTTTAAAAAGCGCGCGCACCTGCTACGCACGCAGGGCCCGCTGGCGCGCGGGAGGAAGGAAAGCCGCGCGGGGCGAGGGCGCGACCTGCGGGGCGTGCGCAGGGCCCCGGGCCGGGCAGCGGGCGGGCAGCCGGGCGGGCAGAGCCGACCGCGCCCGCCGGCCCCTCGCGGCGCGGGCCAGCGCGCTCCCTTCCCCCGCGCCGCCCACGCCGGCGCCTCACCTCTTCCGCGCCAGCTGCCGCCGGACCTCCCTGTCTTCGGGGGTCTCCCTCCTTCCCGCCTCCTCCTCCTCCTCCTCGTCCTCTGTCCCGGCTCGGCACGGCGCCTTCACCACCTCGCCAAAAAAAGTGGCTGCCATGGCCTCCCCGGGATCGACGGCCCGCACAACCGCGGCGCCGCGGGACGGCGCACGCGCACTTGCGCGCGACCACGCCCCCCGTACTGCCCTACGCGTGGGCACGCCACTTGCGCTGCGCTCCCCCGCCCAGCCACGCCTTCGTACCGCCCCTGCGCGTAGCCACGCCCCTTACCGCCCACGGGCGCCGACACGCCCCTCCCGCACCTACTGCACCCTGTGGTACCCAGCAGGCAGCGGAAGCCTCGCGCGTTTTCCTTTCGCTGCTTTAGCCACGCGGGGAGACAGACACTGGAGGACTGGCGGGCTAGAGGGGCAGGAAGTGAGCCAGACGGCGGAGCCCGCGGGAGGACCTCCAGTAAGACAGGTAGCGGTTCCGTCCCCTGCGGGAGGCGCTTCCACAAGAGCGCGGCCGGCAGGCATTTCCTTCCTCCAGACCCTTCCCCTTCCCCTCCAGTAGCCGCGGCGGCGAGGACGGAGGCCCGGGACGGCGGGCAGGAAGAAAAACACTGCTTCGGGGTGTTCAGAAACGAGACCTTTACTCTAGCTTAGGAATTCACATTTCAAAAGCCGGTGATTGTCAAGCTGACCTAAAAAACATTTTTTATGAGAATGCAAAAATAGTTTTTAAAACTTGGTCACTTATAAATTTTTTCATTTTAAATAGCCTTTCACTGTTAAGTATTGAATTGGTTCTTTATTAGCTTGTGCTGGAAGACAAAACTCACAGAGCACTGTTCCAAGCGAGAGAAAAAGGGGACAGCTCTTGGCTGAATCCAGTACTACAATGAAACGCAAAAGACCGACCCTAGATGTAGTTGTGCTGAAATGGATGTCACTGCCTGCATTTGGGAACCTCTTCAGTGAGTAGTCACAATGATAACACACTGGGGTCAGAGGGAGTCTTTTGAGATTACCCCCAAATATGTCCACGTTGCCAGAAGCATCTTAAGATGTGGGAAAATAAAGATCATTTACATAAAATCACTACAGCGATTTACACATGGGCGGGGGCGGGGGGGAGGGCCTGAACATTTAAGAGTAAACAGACCAAGCTGCTAGCAATAAGAGCTTAGGAAACCTTGGGTGTCGTCTATGAGAAAGAATATACAAGATTACCAATATAACATTTTAAAACGAGGACTCCTGGATTAGCTGGTCTAGTAAAATGAACGAATTGCAGAATGAAGAGGTTGTTTGGCATCACTGTCTTAGTCCTTTTGTTAAGTAATTGTCATTTTACAAGATATTCAATTTGATTTTTCAATTACATTATGAAGAAATCTTTTCTGACAATCTGACTAAAGTTATTGTAAATAGCGTAATGATAATACATTTGGCTATGATTTAAATTCTGCATACATCTCAAAACAGTTTTACAAGAATGTTTCAAACAAATGCTTATTTCATGCAGTAACAAACTTAGACCAAGCACTTTTAAAACGGCAAATATATGTTCAAATTAAGTACTAAACTGGAAAAGGAATTCCATTATGAAAGGATGACCATACAATCTCAGATACTGACAAAAAACCGGAGATTACAAACTCAAAATTTAATTCATCACATTGAATTGTTGAAAATTTTGCGTAATGTTCTTCACTGAGACTTAAATATTTTCATTTTATGGCACTTTTTGAGGATATAATATACCAAATAAGACATTTGAAATTAAGTGTAAATTTGGGACTGGGAAATAAGTTGTAGCATTTCATTAAAGCTCAAAAGCTAAATCCCATGCACTTAAAAATAGCAGTTTATTAGGAATTCTTCCCTTTCTCACCTATTCTAAATAACAAGATATTGGAGATCAGTATTTAAAATTAAAATATACCACCAAAAAGAATGAAGGTCACACTATAGGTTAGAATATTCTGGCTTTCACTAAAAAAACCAAAAGGCTTTTTAAAACCACATGCAACCACAAATTTCTCAAGTAATCTAAACACTTGGTCCATTTGTATAACAAAAACAAAAAAAAAAGCATTAGTCTTAAAAAGAAATAGAAACCCCTAGGTTTTTATATTTTACTTTTTGTTACACATGCAAATCATATACTGATATTCACAGATATTTTTAAATGAGAAAACAACTTGTGACATCTTATTTTTCCAGTAACATCTCACTAAAAAGATTTGACAGTACATTCATTTAATCCAGTGATTTTAATTTCAACAAGTACCTATTAATAAATTAAGCCCCATTACAAGTAAATTCTTTGTAGTACCATGATCAGATTTTCTAATCCTAGCAAAGGCCACAATGAAATAAGCCAGACATGCTGCTATAAAAGTTTGTGATGAGATTGTAATACATTTTCCCATTGTTCAAGTTTCAACTTCTAAAGTGCTGAAGATAAAGGTGATATTTCACTCTAATCTAAAAATAGGACTGCTTTGATCTTAAGCTATACTTTTCTGATTAAAACTAAGCCTGCCTCTTAATTTTTACTGCTACATCAAACAAGGAAAAGTGATAGTCACATTCAGAGCTTTCATAGAAAAATATATATTCCCTGAATTAGTCATACCAAGTCGTCATCATTCAGTATGAATTCCAATGTTTTAAAGAAAATAAGACATCAGCGGATTTTCTCTACCTGCCTATTTCCAACACTGTCTCAGAACTCACAAGAACCCAGCACTGAATTCCCTGGTCCTTTTGGTTTCGACGTTTGGATGTGAATTTTAGGAGTTAGATCTGGTTGAAGTTTTTGCTTCACTCAAAAGTTAAATAGGCTCACCAGCACTTTACTTTGAAAATGAGCCAATTTTTTCCAGTTTCAGTAATGACACCATAGTCATGGCGGCCTGAATTTTTATACTCAAATCAAAAACAACAAAATGAGCATCAGGTTGAAATGTTGAAAATTTTTTTCAGTCCTTCCTGCATATCCTGTACACTTCCCACTTTCTTCCTCTAAGGACTCAGGTTTTAAGGACCTTGCTCTCTGTAAAGGAACCGTAGTCCCAAAGGCAGGCCCATTTGCCTTTTCTTTGCACCTCTCACACTACAGACTCCACAATATACTTCCTCCTCAGAACTCCCCTGTATTGTGTGTGGGTTCAGGGGCTGGCTGGGAGGAAACCTTCCTCCCACTCTGACCCACTGGAGTATGGCTTTTAGAAAATTCCTCAAAAGATGCCAAGAAGGGATTATTGGCTTTAGGGCTTACAGCAGAAAGCAACTGCCAGCTTGCGTGAGGCCCCTGCTTGTTTTCAGATACCACTTCTACATTCTCAGTCACTATTGTGCTTTTTCTTTCCAGGATCTGAACCGCCTAAAAAAAATCACTTTGCTATTAATATCTTCTAGCTCTTTTTCACTTTCAGAATTTATGGTTGTATCATCCTCTTTATAAACATTCAATAATTTTTTCTTAGCCGCAGCAGAAGCATTTCGATGGGGCAGTTTTCTGCTACTCTTCCTAATCCAGACATTTTCTGGTCCTGAAATCGTTTCTTTTAGATTACTCATTATCTTTATTTTATTTGCAGCAACAGTAGCACATCTGCGGGGAACTTTCTCGGATACCGTTTTTGCTCTCAGAGTCTCACTAGGCATCTGCACTGCGTCCCTCTGATCATGCGTACATGTTCGCATTTTTGTTTTGGGTTCTCTGTCTCTAGGAACAGATTCTGAAAAATGAGTGAAAGTTCATGTAAATGCAAAAATCTTGTAACACAAGATTTTACTAGTACATTCCTCAACAAAACTTACATTCCTAACAACAAATTTTAAGATTTTCATTGCTTAGTTTAAAAAAAAAAAAAGGGTGATGCCATTTTGACAGATATAACCTTATATTTTCCTTATCTACGCCTGAGGATAACTCAACACAATAGCAGACTCACAAGAGGTTAAAAATACCTGTAGTAACATAAAGCCACTCACATAAAAAACCCTCTTTAAAATCCAGATTTTAAAAACAGAACCAAGTGGTTTGTTTTTTTTTGCTATCATTTCTCATCCTCCATTAAACTACTTTAAAATACTTAATACAAATTCTGAAATTTTCCTGGAACCTAAACAAGAAAAGCCTTCATAACTATATGACAGTGATGCATCAGCTCCCTGAAGATCAAGATCTTACTTGCAGATCCGGATTTTCTTCACACAAAAAATTGTTAAAATTGGTAAATGGTGGAAGAAAAACATCTGTACACTGATGTTATATAACTGAAGTGTGGTTTTAACCCTAGTTTTTCAAATATTGAAACATTTTACATAGCTGGAATTAAAATGTTATTAAATATTTTCTGAACTAGATATGTTCCAGAAGATTGTGAGAAAGACCCTAAAAATTACACATATATAATTGCTTTAAAGAACTTATCAGTGCAGGGTGCTATTAAACCTCCCCTGGTGTAAGAAGCAAAGGCAGGCTTCCTTTTTGAGGAAGTGTTGTTCTAAATGAGCTAAAACTTTTGAAGGAATTGGCCATACCCAAAATAAAGCTGAGCTCCCTGGAGAGGGCAGCCCCTCACCCAGACCTCAGGGGTGTTCAGAGGGTGGCTGTAGATCTTATCTGCTACTCCACACATAGACTGAAGTGGGCTCAAATCTTATTTTTGCCAGTGTCTCAAAGTCAGATTTTTCAGACTTTAGCTCAGTTGGTAGAGTGCTTGCCTTGCATGCACAAGGCCCCGGGTTCAATCCCTGGCAACACACACGCAAAGTCTAATTTTTCTAGGGCCATAGTGTTTCTTTGGCATATTGTTTAGAATCTGCTATTAGCCTCTGAATTTTAGGCCTTATATATTGGCAAGCCAGTGAAGTTTCCAGGACTTGAACAGTAAGGACAGGCTTTAAATGACTAAAATAACACAATTCTTACATCCACACAACTTCTGGAAGGCTCTACATTCTTTTCTTTACTACTAAGTCTAGAAAGAAAGAACTGTTTGGTCAGGTAATATCAAGTAACACCATAATTCTGTAGCCATGAAATTACTACCTACCAACTAATTTTTTCCTCTTATGGAGATGTTTGCCCTCGTCAGCAAGCTGATGAAAGGGCAAATGAGTACAGATAAAACCTGCTCTGAATTGCCACATCCCCATGGGCAGTATTATGAGGAACAGGTCCTCTGCCCTTACAGCAAAAGCGCTTGTGTTTACCGTGTGTGTAAAGAGGATCCCTTGTGCTTTCTCTAAGGCCCTGAAGAGTTCTCCCAGATGGGGTTTGGAGATATTCCACTCACTGCAACCTTGAGACACACACACTAGTCCCTTTAATGAAATTAGCAATTCTCACTTTTTCAGAGCGATTTTGTTTTTAAGGACAGTATGCTTTGTTCAGTGTAAGGCACCAAGCACCTAAACAGCCTATCAACAGGAAGCCAACGTCCAGTGGCCATTCCCTGAAGTAAGCGTGCCTTTCTCGCCTCCTAGGTGGCTCTGCAGGAAAAGTGCCATGTTTTCGAACTTCAAGCAGTTTGTAGAAATGTCCAGATTATGAGCCATTATTCTAGTAAGTCAACCCTATATCCAAAAGGAATCCTTAACACACAAATCGGTTAAATGTTACAATATAAATAGGCCACAAGTTTTAGAATATGTATAGCAAAATCAAGGTGAAATGTGTAGTCTGGCAGGATAAAGATATGCTAGTGTCACTCAACTACCTACACCCATTTGCATGTTGACAACTGGTTTATTGGTTCATTCCCAACAATTTATCAAATAGCATGAAATCTTGTTATAAAAAAATTGGTATCAGGGATTAAACCCAAGAGCACTTAGGTTCAAGCCACATCCTCCAACACCCCCCAACTTTAATTTTACTTAGAGCCTCTCCAACTTGCTTAGGGCCTTGCTGAAGTAGGCTTTGTGATCCTCCTGCCTCAGCCTCCCAAGCCTCTGGGATTGTGGGTGTACACCCCACTCCCAGCATTGCTTGCTTTTTATGATATGCAATTAAAGTATCTTTACTGACCATTTAGGAACCTGATACATGGTAATTAATGTTTATTTCATATCCAGAAAAGGGAAAAAGTTAAAGATTCTCCAGGGGAAAACTAAAATGAGTTTTTAAATACTTGAAAATTTGAACTTGAGGCTGGAGTTGTGGCTCAGCCTCAAGGCATGCAAGGTAGTATGCTTGCCTTGCATGCGTGGGGCACTGGGTTTGGTCCTCATCACCACATACGTAAAATTTTTTTAAAAATATTTGAAATTGAAAAAAACTATGCCAAGGGTGTATAAGGTATAAGTTATGTTGTATAAAGCAACCCCAATTTGAGTGAGATGACAAAAATGGGAATTTCACGAATAAATATAAGAAGAGTAACCATGTGGAGAATTTTTCCCCAAAATATACTTGTGTTAATACTGAGAATAAAGTGCTTTATTTTCCTTCAGAAAACTATGTTTAGAAATATATACAGAATAATGTAAGTTAAAGAGAAGTCACATTTGTGTTAGGATACAGCTTAAAGACATCCGGGGAAGCTGCTTGAACACCCATCCCCTCTGTAGCAGTATGACTTGGCACAAGGCAGTACAACCCCCAAGTCCTGCCGCCCATGTGTGCGTGTCAGTCCTGTGTCAGGACTGTCTGAGTGCTTGAGGCCTCGCTGCTGTCCTAAACACAGCTCCCTGTCTGGGCAGGGCCAAAGCACATTAGTTCTATGAACCCACATCTGCAGAAGGATGCATGCTTTACCAGGATGCCCCCTCTAAGTGACGATGCTTGGCCCTGTGTTCTAAGATGGTCCTGTGATGAAAAAAATGGATGTGGACCTGACAGTCTGATCCAAAACATTAACCTCTAGTTTCCACATTTTAAGTATTTATGTTCCACTTAATCATACAAAATTGTTTTCATAATTTATGCCTAAAGTGAGTGTTCAAAGGTTACTGAAGAACACATTAAAAATGTTTATTCTGAGCTGTTTTGTTCTTGGTTGGGTTTCTTTGTTACTGGGGACTGAACCCAAGGATGCTCAACCACTGAGCCACATCCCCAGGCCTTTTTATTATTTTAAGACAGAGTCTCACAAAGTTACCCAGTGTGGCCTTGAACTTGGGATCTTCCTGCTCCAGCCTCTCAAGTAGCTGGGATTATAGGTATGCACCACCATGCCTTGCCTGATCAGCATTGTCTAATTGGAGCAAATAAAACAAATTTGAGGGTGAAAAAAAGGAGTCAAAAAGTCTGACTCAAAAATATACTCGCCTATTTCCAAATCTACTTTTCCAGAGTACTGACACAATTGGCTGATGAATAAATCAAATCCAGACAATGGTAAACCTTTCAGTTGCAATCATGGCTTCCTCCACGCCAGCCCTGATTCAGAACTGGCTGGCAGTGTGCCCTTTTCTTTGCCCTCTACTTGTAAGCAATGAAATGACCCAAAACTCAAAGGCAACTAGCATATACCTGTGACCTTCATTCTTTCCATAACACAAGTTTCCAAAAGGATCCCATAAACTCACGTCTTTCAGAGAATGGCTGTGGAAGCAAGTGCTTTCAAATAATGTTTCCTAGGGGACAGTTTAACACTGCAGTATCAACTTCAACAGTATGACAGTGTCAAGTTAAGGCTCAAATAATTAACTTGAATTGTGCCTTACTAGTTCAGTCACTGTTAGGGTGATTTACTCAATGCGAGGGTAGGTACCACACAACTTAACCCCACCACCACCACAGATAATTACAGCTCATGACAAAGCAGTTTTCTCTCATTCCTCAGTAAGTTAACTGATCTAGTCATGATTCCCACTAGATTTGTGGTGGCGATTATAATTATCATCAAAATCTTTTAAATCTTATGAAGTGTGAGTTCAGGTGCCTTACATTTTCCTGTTTAACTTTTTAGAATATCTCAGTATTTCAAACTAAATGTAGGCAAGAGAAACTATCAAAAGTAAACACTGTTTTCACTCCACCTGATTTCCTAAAGAAAAGCGGCAGGGTTGCGAAGAGGCCCACACCAAATTTCTTTCAAGCACAGCGCCTCACTCCGCTCAAGTTCCTCCCACTCAACCTACAATTTGCAGGTGTGTTTTATCTGCATTAACAGGAAGAAATCACCCATGAACAAAGAATGGGAAACAACTTAGGACGAAAGGCAAACAAGCTTCAAAGGAAATTGACTATACTACCGCAGAGCCACTTGGCTTGGAGAGAATTAGAAAACAAAAATCTGTGTGCTTGTTAAGATGACAGCTACATTTGTTATGCTTTACCATTTTAGTCACTGGCTAAAAACTGGTTCAATGACTTTAGAATGAACTGCTTTAGATGGATTACTTTAGAAAGCTACAATCTTACGAGGGAGTGGAAAATTGAAAAGTTGTTTTTGATAGGCTTTTATAAAACAATATGGTTTGAATTCTGCAGGTGAAGACAGGCACAGTGGCACACACCTGTAATCACCGAGCCTCAAGAGGCTCAACCAGGAGGAACCTAAGTTCCAGGCCAGCCTGAGGAAATTAGCAAGACCCTGTCTCCAGAAGAAAAAAAAGGGGGGCGGGGGGACGGGAAGGGGTTTTGGTTGGAGAAGTAGCTCTGGTACAACACCCTTAGGTTCAATCCTCAGGTCAGTGAGGTGGGAGTGGATTCTTCAGGTAAACTGAATGAACTGGTGCAGTCCAAGCACTGATCCACACTTAGAAAATTAACATCAACATATAAAAATCAAAGATCCCTTCAACTTTTAACTACTGATCAGAAAGGGTAATTTCTAAACCATTTACCTTGTGGAACCAAAGGATAAGGCTGCTACAGTCCATGATATTAACTCTTCCTTTAGTAGTATGGATTTCCACTTAATAGTTTTAATAAATGATAAAACTTACCTTAAAGTTAAAATTTAAAGTATGACCAGGAAGTATACTGAAGCACTGGTAAATACGTTCAATGAACTATCAGTCTTGTCATACTTAAGAAGTACAGTCTATGGTTATTTACATGCTTAAAGATAGAGGCTACATATCTGTAGGATCCAAATATTTTGACTCCCCCCACCCCATCAAATCCAGAAAAACAATCCTTGAGAAGATACCAATTACAAACCGTGATATTTTGCTACCAGGTTGACAACATATTAGAAAACAGTTTGCAGATTATGAAAGACTGGTAAAAGCGCCCTATAGAATACTCATGTATCCTTAAGCAGCATTTGTAAGAGCTTTAAATTTCTTAAAATGTAAGAAGACAACAGAACCCTCAGCATTACATTCTCTGCTCTTCAGTCCTTCCCATTAATTCACAATTTGAGCTTGACATGTAGGATCAATATTTACTAACCTAGCTGGATTCTACATTTGTTCCAGACTGCTCCATTTTCTCTCTAGTTTTGACTATTTGGTTTGGTCCTTACATTCTCCAATACTAAGATAAGAGACAGACTTAAAGAGTTTCTGCTTTATTATTTCCTGGTATCCACAGCAGAAGTTTAGCAGTGTATTTTAAATAATTAAAAAGTGAAAAAGTTCTTACACAATGTTGTTGTGCTCCATCATACTAGAATAACTAATTTCTACACACAAAAAATTATTTGATAAGTATACCAACTATTGATGGGAAGTATGGAGTTTGGTATTTGTAATAAAAGGGCAAAGCAAAAAGGCCATTTTCTAGCCATCTTGGAAAAAATAAACACGGTGGAGTAGAAAGGAAAACAAATAATGTCAGATGTACCTTTAACAATGCTTTTGCATTCTCCTGATAAGTAAACCTCTAATTTTTTTTCAGTTGACACAAATTCAACTTGTACTGACAGAAGAAATTAAAATCCTTCAATAGTTTTTAATACCAGTAGAATTGATGAACTGTGTTCTGATTATTCTAAAGAGAAAATAAAAGCTAGAAGAGGGACCAGGAATGTAGCGTGCACCCAATGTTATCCCACAGGAAGGGCCACCAAGTCCAGGTGCTTTGTGGTGCACCTCCATGTCTGAACAGTGCTGCCTCAGTGTTTTCACTGGTTTGCTTCATAACCCCTTTCTCCATTTGTGCTTGTAGGTTTTCAAGCCTTTCCCTCCATTTCCTTATTAAAAAACAATTTCCTTTTTAGGTACAACTCTCGACTATTTCTGAAAATAACTAGTATCATTCTGAGGATTACTACATTAAACAAAAGATTTAATCAGAGATTTTCACTTTAAAAAAAATAGAACAACCACCCTGGGAATTATCTGAAAACGGGATAAATTTCCCTTTTATTCATAAGTTTCTACACATTGTCAACACGCCCTTTTAAAATAAAAATAGTATGGGGGAAAACACCTTTTAAACCTCACTTTTAAAAGTTTGCAACCTTTTTTTTTTAATATGCTTGGTATAATATATCTTTCAAAGAAGTAAAAACCAAATCTGAATACTTCAAAACCCTTTTTTTTAAATCCATAAATGAATAAAATCATAGGACTTTGGACATACACAACCAGGTTTTTAAGTTATCTTTTCACATCCACCATCAGGTTACTTCAAGTGCAATAATGGGAAGCTACAGCACTTCTTCCTGGACCAGTTCACATTCACTCTGTCAACTTTGTCTCTTCCTCAAGAGAAATACAGACCGATCCTAAACATTAAAGTACATCTGTGCATTAAGTCCCTGCGCATTCTGCATAAAGTAGAAAAAAGTCAAACGTTCTAGTGCTCAATGTAAACATTTTAACTATTATTTATTAATTTTCCTTAAAGGTACTTAGGAGTGTGTGTGTTATGTATTCAAAGTTAACCTCAGGAATAGCACCATAACCAAAAACTCCGTAAGAACACTTTTCTCCATAAGCCCTAGGATTTATTTCAAAAGTTGAGAAGCCACCATTGTCAACCTCCCTTTTAAAAAGTCACCAGGTTCATTCTTGCCTTTTCTGATACAACAAAATATTGTTAAACCAAACTACTAAATTCTATACCCACGGGTCTAACCATTTTGGACAAAAAGAAAAATTCCATTAGTTGACCAGCCACTCAATGACCAGTTAATTCAAAGAACAAAAACAGTTCTATTAATGATGCTGAAACTGTCAATGTATTGTTTTGACAAAAGAATTTATGTATTTATGAATATTTCATATTTATGGATCTTTTGGTACTCATTTGCAGATGATGGTAAACATAGAGTTATAACCCTGAGAACAGATATAAAACAGAGGCTTTGGAAGAGTTTAAATAAATGAATGGATCTGACAACTATCACCAGTTCTTAAAGTTAGGGATATAAAACGCATCCCATTAATGTTTTCAGGTCAACAAAGACAATTAGCCTGTCTCCTGCACAGTTCATAGGAGCTCTGAGAAAAGCATTATCCTTTGTGGTGACAGAGTTCTCTAAACCAAATGAAAGGCAGTTGTAATGTCCACAATTGTCCTTCCCCTTGCATCAGAGTAGAAAGAAAAAGTACCTCCTACCATGTCAAATGGTGTAGACCAACTAAGAAGTAGAAACACTTAAGAACATTCTCTAACATTGATACCAGAGTCGGACACTTTTCCTGTCTGCCACTTCAAGGACACATAGAAAAGGGTTAATTTTGTCTAAAGCCAAACACAATTAGTGCCAATAAGCAAGTTAAAAGGTACAATACTGTAACAGACCTTTTAACTCCTAAAAATGTAAACCATTTCAGGCACAAACACTCTAGGAATGGCTATCTACACTGTTTGGAGTAGCATAACCTATCAAATAAAAAGTATTTGGCTCGAAAATAAGTATACTATGGTATCTGGGATAATGTGATAAAGTTTCACCTTTAAATGAATTAAAAAATCATTTCCTCACAAAACATGACAGTTTCTTATATTTAGACTAGAGGTCACTAATAAAGAGAGACGTAGTTGCTCCAGAGAAGAACCCATAGGGTGGCACCTGGCAGCAGTCAGCTACGACAGAGTTGGAGAACGGCACTTCTGTTCTTACACAGACACCATTGCAACTGCACTCAGCAAAACTCGGCTCTAAAATTTTAATATAGATGGGGAAATCTCCATAGAACTTAAATACTCTTTCAGCTCTGTACACTGCTAAAGAACATACTTTCCCTAAATCTAAGGCACACAAACTCCTCTATTTCAGAGTAAGATTATGGAAGAGCAAGATTTTGGTTAAATCCCTTACAATGGAAACAGATCTTGGACAGAAGACAAATTATATAACATTTTGTTAGTGCACAATTTGAAAGAAAATGCAATGACTATGCTCTGGCCTTAGAGGTTTAAAATATGCAGTCAAAACATTAAAAAATAATTTACCAGCACTTTATAAATTCAAGTTTATAAAATAAAAGTGATTATGCTTTCCTTAAAAAGAAAAAAAGACCCAACAGCATTTAAAAAGAAAAATGGAAACCATTTCAATGAAAATGACCAAATCTGGTATAATGCATCCTACTCAAGTAGCTGGAGAAAAGGGAGGGGGTGGAGTGGTAGGTACCTTGCCTACTAATCATGGTTACACTTTCCATGATTATAATGTCAGTATGCACATAATATTTATGAAGAATCTGTAAACATAGGTCATGTGAAATTGTTCTCCACTATAGAACAGGGGATAGAAACTACCACCTCTGGACAAATTCAGAAAATAACTGCATGACACTTGCTACCACGAAAGTAATGCTCATTGGTTTTGGTAACCAGGATGTCTAGTGTTTAACATACTTCAAACTCTTGCTATATGTAGTCAAATACTGTCAAAGTAGATCTGCCCCCAAAATGAAGCATATTTTGGCACCTGTGCTAAATGCTGCTACAAAGACCAGCAAGTGCAAACAAAAATAACAGTCATGATTTAGTCACATTCATAACTTTTCATAGAAAAATATAAATATATTCCCTGAATTGTAAGACAAAAATAATTCCAACAGCCAGCTTTCACCATCAATTCCAGTCCATTTCCTCCTTAAATGAGCTGGCTCTCCCTCAAGGTCATAAGGTGCGATCACTGAACTCTAACACATTTTCTAAGCTTTTGTCATCATCCCCATCATGGTATCTCACGGTCCTTCTACCCTGATTTCTCGTTTTTATTTTTGAACGTCGAAGAACTCTTTTAGATTTTGCATAGTCCAAATCCTCCCAGTCATTATCATCCACATTTAACCTAGGACGTTTGCTTTGTCTTTGCCGTCTCACAGTTTTAGATACGTTAGTTGTAAAAGTTTTACCTTTTCTAACTACTCTGGCTTTTCCTTTCGTTTTCCTCCTTTTGTTTTTTGTATTATCAGTACAGTCAACATCTGACTCAGTTAGAGATCCCAAATCTGATGATTTGGGACTGTTGGCAGGTCCATGCTTTGTACTCCCAGTTGCTTCAACCGTTTTCACATTTTCCAACTCGGGATGCAGTCTCTTCCTTTTTATTTCTGTCTCTGCTGTTGCTTGTGAATCATGAATCACTTTCATCTTACTGAAGGGTGCCTTTCCATATGTTCGGAGCCTTCTGCCATTCCACCTGCGTAGCCCATAATTCAATTCTTCTTCAAAGTTATTTTCTGTGGTTGCTTTTTGCACGAAAGTTGATTCAGAAGAAATTTTTCTACTAATCTCACTCCCTGAAACATAGTTTTTTGAATCCTCTTCTGAAGACATAATAGAGGAATTCTTTGTCTTAGAAGGTACACCTGTGTTGTGATTATTGATACGACTGTTATGTTCTGAATTCCAAATGCCTTCAGAGTCCGAGTCTCCATTTAAAGACTGACTAAAACCTCCTGCACTCCTTTCTGCGTCAGGTTCAGGTGGCTCACCGTCACAAGCACACTGGTCATTTGGCACTTCACAGTGTACCTCTTCATCACTCAGTATCTTCCTAGCTGTGGTACAAGCTGGGCGGGGGCACTGTTTCCTTGCCCGCTTGCTTCTGGTGCGCACATTTTCTGAACTGACGTCTTCTGCATCACTCCTGAGCCTGACTGTACTGGTAGCCGCACTGCTTCGTGTAATCCTCAGGGAACTTGTTCGGGCTCTGGATAGCTTCTTAGTCACCTTTGAGTTGGTCTCTGAGTCACTGGAGCAGACTCTTTTCCTGGAAATTTTTCTGTTTTGCCCATTGTCTTGTGGTGCAGAATCTAAAAATTAAAGAGCATTCATTTAATCTTATTAAGAGTAAACAATTCTAAAGGAATTAAGTGTTCAACATTTGAAACAAATCCAAAATTCTTATTGACTTGAATAGGGGATGTCAGTGAGAGGAATGGCCCATGTGTCTTAATACTTCAAAAGTGACTTTTTCAGGCTCAGCCCACTCACAAGTACAGCACATCCCATATCCCTGAAACTGCGGTGTTAACGTGAATACAGACTAAACTCGTTACCACTCCACGAGTTTCAATCATATTATCTTAACCTTAGCTTTAGTTGTCTTCTGCTTTTTTTGCTTTATCATCTTCTAGGAGCATGACCTTTATTCATCAGTTACTTCACTACCACAGTTATTTTCTATAAAATGGACAAAGATAATAGTACCTACCTCATAAAGATATTAGTACCAAACACTTTTTAGTTTAATATTGAGAAGTTCTTAGGAAAATCTGATAGAAAACCCCAGTAACTGTTTCATTAGCTGCTCTCATTATTATAGTTCAACCAGTCCTACCCTTTTTCCTCCTCCTCTGAAGCTGTCCCTACCACGGCTGATACACAAAATGGCTTCTGCTTTTCTCAAGCCCTTCTCTACAATATCCCCTCATCAACAGAAATGGTGAAATCTTAACAGGTATGCAAAATAGTTATGCATATACATGAGGCTATAAAGGACAAACAGAATGCATGGGGTAGGCAGAAACAGCAAAGAGAAGTTTTAAGAGGAAAAATGATCAAGGTATCTAAAAGGGAAAGAAGACTGAATTAAATCAGTAAACCAAAGTAAATGTTCTTAATTACCATTCATGACAGTGTTTGGCTTTTCCTTTATTTTGTCATCATCAGAATCTAAATCAGTTTCAGATACGTGATCGGACAAACACTGAGGCACACCAAGAGGTTCACACATCAAATTTCCTGAAACTGGACTCATTTCCATTTTGTGACATTTACCATCTTCTCTATCTTTTTCTTCAGACTCCGAGTCTTCAGAATCACTTAAGATCTTTGCTTTCTTAAAGAAATTTGCATTCTTGCGAAATGTACTGTTTCCTGGTTCGGAGTCTGCTTCCTCTGAGACGCTCTCTGCCTGAAGTCTTTGCCCAGATACTGAAGGGCCAGCAGCTCTGTTATGTCCATCATCTGAATCATGACTTTTAGAATCTTCCTCAGAAGACTCTATTTTAAGAAATTTTGTTTTAGAAGTTGCTGGAGTATGGGACTTATAGCCATTAGTGTGCCAATTTTTCCGAGCTACCCGCAAATCACTTTCTGACTCTGAATCTCCATTTTCAGAGTCACTGACAGTGTTCTGGGCAGCATGAGAACTGGACACTGGTAATGGCCGATCCTGATCTTTTAGCTCCTCCTCTTCAATTTCTGACTTGAGGCTCTGATCATCATCAGAATTATGTAGTAACTTTTTCCTAGCTACAGCAGAAGCATTGCGGTGAGGCAGCTTCCGAGCAGAGCACACACTTTCAGAACTGGAGTTTTCTTCTGCATCACTCATTAGCTTTATCTTATTGGCAGCCACAGCAGCACACTTCCGCAGGACTTTTCGGTTATTTCCAGCTCTGGCTTTTAGAATTTCACTGGTCTCTAATGAATTGTTATCAGAATCACTCAAATAAACTCTCTTTCTAGTGGCTTTTCTACCACATCCATTTTCTAAATAAGCAGGACCTAGAAATAAAGTAATATCAACATTAGAAAGGGTTTTCTTATTTCAGCATTTAAGTGACGAGTATTTCAGTGATTTTCCTCATTTTGTAATGCCAAAACTGATTTCCTTTCCAAATCCAAAAAGCCCAATAGACATTTCACAGGTAGATGCATTAAATCAATAGCACAAATCTGGGAAGTCTCTTACCGGATTTTCTCCGAGCAGCTCTATTTCTGGTCACCCTGAGATTGCCGCCTCTGGACAGCCCACCACGCAAGCAGGATTCACGAGCTCTTGAGCTCTCTTTGCTTTCCTCTGAACTATTTGAAGCTGAAGAGGATGAAGAGGTAGCTAAGGAATCTTCCATTTCACTTTCTAAGAAAAATAAAGTGTAAATAATTAATTACATATAATCTCTTTATACACATATAAGCAAGCCATTATTTTCTAACATTATTAAAAAGTCTCAATATATTTTAAGAACTATTTCAAAGAAAAGCTGATAAAATTCTTGGTAACAAAAGCTTTTCGGGGCTGGGATTGTGGCTCAGTGGTAAAGCACTTGCCTCGCATGCGTGAGGCACCGGGTTCAATTCTCAGCACCACATAAAATAGATAAAATAAAGATACTGTGTCCCTCTACAACTAAAAAAATACATATTTAAAAAAAAAAAACTTTTCTTTAAGGGGCTGGAGTTGTGGCTCAGTGGTAAAGTGCTTGCCTAGCAGATGTGAGGCACTGGGTTTGAACCTTCAGCACCAGATAAAAATAAAATAAAGGTATTGTGTCCATTTTTTAAACCTTTTCTTTTAAAATAGTTCTTAAAAATCAGTATCCAAATCAAGTTTATGCTTGTGTTTCTAAAAGAGAAACCTAATTTTGAACTAGATTGAAAAATGTCTTCAGAAAAGTTATAAATTTAAAAGCCTAATTAGTACTTCATTCGGTAGTACCATTTTGAAGAGTTTTGAAAGACAACAAATTCATTTCAGAAAGTATCATCTTAAGCTTTGAAAGTATCATTTTAAGCTTTAGCAGTCATTCCTGATAACATGGCTGCACCATACATGCACTCAGATCCAAAAATGTGGTTTTTCCATGCTCAACACAAGGTAGGGATCAAGATAAATAATTTAAACAGCATGGGTAGTTTTCACCACTAGTCTACTTCATGCACCAGGTATGAGCACAAGACAAACTCCTGATTTCCTGTTCTTTGTGCTACTCGTTTCTTTAATGAAATAAAAATTTCATCAATTAGCAGAAACACATGGTTAAAAGACCAGATTTTGGTCCATAATCAGCGCAGCTCTACTTCAGAGAAGAAAGTGGCTGTCAGAGGCTATCAGACACTCAACTGTGGGACTGCTGTTTGCCCACCTCAAATGCTTCTCCTCAGCTCCACCAACAACCACCTGCCTCCCTATATCTAGACCCTTGCCCTCTCCACACTGGTAATCTTCCCAAGACACCTCCCTCATAAGGGACCAATGAAGTAAGCACTGGCAGTCTCCACAGCATGCGTGCTCCCCACCTATTTCATTCTACTTTCTACTGTTTCCCAAATGCAGTCTGTTCACGTGCACCAACTGCCTCCTTTTTCCCTGATGTTTTCCTCCTAACTGCTCTCTGACTGAAAAGCATTCCCTTATTCTTAGTCCTATTCTCAGTTAACCCAGCACACTCTTATTGGACGCTATATTCTAAATGTATTCCTTAAGACACTGTGTAGATCCAACATGGTATACATCAGCTTGTTTACCTGACCTCCTCCCTGAATGTCACTGTCAAGCTGGTTAATCCACAGCATTGTACCACAGCTCACTTCTATTCCAAAATTTTATCTGTAGCTGTATCTTTTCAATACCATCAATATCACATAATGAAATATTGGGTAATGTAAGACACCAAAAAAGCATTAAATTATAATACTATCATAAGTCACCACAATCACCTACTGTAATACAAAAGTACTTGAACATCACGGCCTCATTTACACATTGCTTTTCCCCATATTTTCTAATTGGCACATTATAATAATTGTATAGTGGTGGGATGTTGTTACAGATTCATACATGCACACAACAGTGTAACTTGCAAATCATAGTCCTCAGTACTTCCCCTTTCCTTTCCCTTGTCTACTGGTCTCCCTCTGGTCTTCATGAGATTCCCACACACTCCTCTCTTTTTCCTTTTCCTCTTTAGTTCCCACATGAGAGAAAACATACAATCCCTGACTAAATTTATCTTTACACAGTGCTGTTAAGGCACTGGCATCAGTTATGGCTACCGCTGCCAAATGGCAATGGCATAAAGGTCAGAAATTACTAGGTCAGCTTTGCAACTGCATGATGATCAAGAATTTTTTTTAATTAGAGATACTAAAAATGTCAATTTTGGGGCCAGATGAGGTGGCATACTCCTGTAATCCCAGCAGCTTGGGAGGCTGAGGCAGGAGGATCCTGAGTTAAAAGTCAGTCTCAGCAATGTAGTGAGGCCCTGTCTCTAAATAAAATACAAAACAAGCTAGGGATGTGACTCAGTAGTAAAGTCAAATTATCACCACAAAGTATGAATATTTATACTGTGATATTTAAAATCTGGAAGATTCAAATTTGCATAAAATGTTGCCGCAGCATTTGCAAAGCACAGGTCTTATCAAACATTGTTTCATTTATTACTTTTGTTTCGACTACTAAACTGTTAAGTACCTTCAGTTTCAGGGTCATGCTTTTATTACACTTTCCTCTAATCCACAGTAACTGGCAATGCTACATAGGGTGTTCAGCAGTTGAACAACATGATGTTCTGTTTCTTACCAGATAGCACAGAATCATTCCTTAGAGATATAGGTCTATTTCTTCTCATTCTCTCTGATGATCCTGCTGAATCTGAAGAGTCTCCAGAAGTGAGACCTGAAGAGACACCAGCACTTGCCTTGCGAGCTGTAGAGTAGGCTGCCCTACTTGAGGTAGACTGGGCAGGAGAACCTACCAACTCAGGAATTACTTTTGTCTGAGATTTTAACTGCTTTCGCTTGACATTTCTGGTGAAAGATATAAACAGAAGAAGTAATATTAATAAACCACAAAGGAAACAGATTTAAAAAAATAATCTAAATAAAAGTATATTATTTCTAAATCTGAGAATAATCTTATGATCAAGATATCAAAATATTTATTACTAACATCTTATTCTGGCATGATTATATAGTGACAGTTGTATTCAAATAAGTAGCAATGAACAAATGATCCAAGTAACAGTTATGTAACGAATACCTTAGGTTCTCTGGATAAAACACACACACCAACATTTATGTAACAACAACAGGCATTCATTTACACTATAAATTGTCTTATATTTTTGGCAGCATTGGGGATTGAACCCAGGGGCACTCTTCCACTAAGTTACTTCCCCAGCCCTTTTTATTTTGAAACAGGGTCTTGTTAAATTGAGTTCTTCCTGCCTCAACCTCCCAAATCTCTGGATTACAGGGGTACACCACTGCACCTGGCTATAACTATTAAACAGAGCCTAAAAACAAGACACAACCTTTTCTCTAATCTTTTATTACATGTTCCTAAGGACAGTATAAAAGAAAGAGCAGAAGATAACAAAATTCAAATAGATGGAAATTTTTTTTTTATTTTAAAGAACAGACCAAGCTGTGTTTTTTTATGTCCAAGACCAGATTATTTGCAACTGCCGCCCCTGTTCACCATGGTTGCCTCCTGTGCCATGAATCATGGGGAAGAGTGAAGTTTAAGACAAGTTACAAATATGGGTGATATTCATATTCAGATAGTCTTATTTTCTTTAAAATAAAGGTTTTTTAAGGGAGAATCTAAATAGGTGAACTTATAATCAATTCTTTAAAGCGCTGTTTATATGATAATCGACATATTATAAACCTGTGTTTGGTTTGTTTGTTTGGTATTGAGGATTGAACATAGGGATGCTTAACCATTGAGCTATTCCCCAGCCCTCTTTCATTTTTTTAATGTGAGACGGGGCAATCTTGTTGAGCTGCTGAGGGCCTTGCTAAATTGCTGAGGCTGGCCTCAAACTTGCAATCCTATTGCCTCAGTCTCCCAAAGTCACTAGAATTACAAGTATGCACCACTATGCCCAACTAAAAATTTTTAACAAAGAATTTGAGACAAAGTGATAATACCTCAAAAGTAAAAGCTTGCTTTCTGTTTGATCTTATGTCCTTCTGAACTGTTATAACTTTCTTTAGTAGACAGAGAACAGGCTTTTTCAATGAAAAAATATATATATATATAAAAATATGTACAAAAAACAGTCAAATCCAAATTGAGACTCACTTTATAAATGGATGACTCTTCACAAATACCTATCAAGAAAATAAAAAATAACTGAAAACAATATTCCAGACTAAAAGACACCAAACAGATACAGCACCTCAATGTGATGCATGCTCTTGGAATGGACCTGGAGTGGAATGGGAGAGAGGGGTGACTGCCCTAATGACATTACTGAGTCAACTGTAGAAAGATAAAGTATTTGGTTACAACTTGAATGTCATTCTTAGCAAATACATAGTAAGTACTGACAGGTAAAAGAATATGTTAAAAAGTATTTTTTTAATGATTCAAAAGAAAAAAGACACATATATAATAAAGAAAATACAGCACTTGCACAATGACATTTCAGTCAATGATGGGTCACATATACAATGGTGATCCCGTATTACCTAAGTGATGTCACGACCATCTTAGTCTGTGTAAGCACACTGTAAAATGACAAAAATCAGCCGATGATGAGTTTCTCACAATGGATCCTATAGTTAAGCAAAGCATAACTGTATTAAACCAAAAATAAAGCAAATGTGGCATAATGTGAACAACTGGTGAGTCTAAGAACATACAGAACCTCTTTGAATGATTCTTGCAATTTTAATTCTGTAATTATTTAAAAAAAAAAAAAAAAAAAAACAGGTGAGTGAAGACTTACATAGTACTCCATATAGAATATGTGTACATGAATCACACGTGCAAAGCAGCTGAGTAAGAACTGCGTCATTTACCTAGTGAGTATATTTATGTGTCCCAATGTGCTCTGCAATTTTAAGCATGGAGGGCCAAGGGTGTATGTCATCAAATCCTCTCATTCAAAAAGCAAAAATAAAAATGGCTGAGAGCAGAACACCCATCTTCTGAGGAGGAAGCTTCATTGCATAGCGAAAAAAAGAACAAATCAAAAATGGGCAACTTGGAGAAAGGCAAGAAGAGTTTTGTTCTGAAGTGTGCCCAGTGCCACACCGTGGGAAGAGGGCACACACAAGACTGGGCCAAGTCTCCATGGACTATCTGGGTGCAAGACAGGTCGGTCTACTGGGTTCTCTAACGCGGATGCCAACAAGAACAAAGGCTGCACCTGGGGAAAGGACACACTAAGAGGGAATTTGGAGAATCCCAAAACGTGTATCCCTAGGAACAAAAATGATCTTCAATGGCATTAAGAAGGGAAAAAGGGAAAACTTAACAGCATACCTCAAAATAGCTACGAATGCATAATGGCCACTGCCTAGTTTATCACCAAATTTCTCATGGCTTTTTTATGTGCACCATTTAATTGATGTGCTACACCAGAATTCAGATCATAAACGACAGCATATTTCTGTTGGACAGTCCTGATTTAAGTACAACTGATTTATAGTTAAATTAATATTCTGATTATAATTCCAGTTCATTATGTCCTATAAATGTTTTCCCTTTTTGAAGTTATGGTTGGACTTAGTAATGTTCAATATTTACAAAAAATGGTGAATGTCATCTCAAAACTGGTTTTATATTTAGGCTTATATAACTCATTACACGAATACATGTATGGGGGAAATATCTTCACTATCTCAAAAACCGAGCAAGGTTCACATGAGTTTCAATTTATGTTCATTAGCCTATTAAAGGCAATGGCTGAAGGAAGCTGTGTCTATTTTACATTTTTGTTGACCATGCCAATTTAATTAGAATTCTAAAATGCTGAATTTCCTTATGGAAAGGCATTTCAGTATTGTTTGTTTATAATATTAAATAAAGAGTATTTAACGCTTCTCACAAAAATAATTTTAAATTAAAAATATGGCTCAATTATCAACCATTTCAGAGCTTTGGAAATTAAATGAAGTCATAAAGCAAAGCACTTGCTCACAAAAACTCCTGAACTGAGGTGAGAGCACGGGGATTTGCAGCACCAACTTGGGGCTGCTCCCTGACAAAAAGACATACACACTCCACTTCTCTGGTCATGATGGCCATGAGGACCAGTGAGGGAGCCACTGGCCTGATCTGGCATCTCCACAGGAAAGCTGTATCCCCGACAACACTGAAAACACTCAGGACTGAGGGCAACACAGCAAGGACACCAGCACTCTGCCCTGGGCTGTGGCAATGTAGAAGCAGCAAGAATTCGGCCAAGCACAAAAGAGAGATCTAACAACAGCTGCTTGTCCAGCATAAGGAGCCCTGGGTTCCCTCCCTAGCACTGCAAAAAAGTAAAAATAAAAGGACGATCTAGGAATGAGATGCCAGAAGAGTCTTTGAAAAGTTCCCTCATTCCCCATATGGAAGAATGCACACATATGCAACAAGCCCAGTTTATTTACTCATGTTGGCTGCTATAGAAATCTTGTGTCTGGAAAAACATAAGCAGAAAGCAAAAGCCAAGGCCACCTTGGCTAACCTGTGAGATTTGCCCTATCACTAAGCACAAAGAACTCAGAAAATTTTCTGACAACTAAGCTAAGCTCACTGACCCTAAGAAGACATATTCAAAAAATAAAAAAAAATCTTTCAAATGAGGGTGGGAGGTGGGAGTTACGATGGGGAGAGCAGGGGCAGGCAATGACTTCGGTGGCTGTGTCCTGCAGGGAGGACAGACTACTGGATGAGTCTAGGTAAGTCACTCAACACTACCACAAAACCATTACCACTATAATCTGTCAGCAAGAATAAAACACAGTTTTCCAGAACTGCAGTATCACCTCATTTGATATGCCCAGTATAACAAAAAATTATGAGATATACAAAGAAACAGGAAAGGGCAGCCCATTCACAGGGAAGCATTCGATAGAAAATAACCCTGAGAGGAACCAGATATTGCCTGGATTAACAAATACTAACATTTAAATCAATTACAATAAAAACATTCAAAGGACTAAAAGAAATCATGTTTATAGAAGTAAAGAAAATTGTAACAATGATTCATCAAATACAAAGAAGAGACAAACATTATAAAAACAAATCAGATAAAAATCCCAGAGTTGAAAAATGCCATAAATAAATGAAATAAATATTCAGATTTGAGCTGGCAGAAGCAATCAGTGAACTTAAAGACACACAGCTACAGATGATTCAGTCTAAAGAATGGTGGGGGGCTGGGAGACCTGGCAGGATATCAACATATGTGTAACGAGACTCCTAAAGGAGCAAAAAGGGAGGAGGAGGGGGGAAAAAAACTTTAAAGAAATACTGATCGGAGCCTAGCACTGTGGCGCACACCGGTGATCCCAGTGACCTGGGAAGGCAAGGCAGGAGGATCCCAAGTTTGAGGCCAGCCTGAGCAACTTAGTGAGACCCTGTCTCAAAATAAATAAAAAGGGCTGAGGATATAGCTCAGTGGTAAAGGAACCCTGCGTTCAATCTCCAGTACCAAAAAGAAAAAAGAAATGTTAGCTGGAAAGCCCCCAAATTAGATGAAAAAAAATACACATCCAGAGAGCTGGATGAATTCCAAGTAGGACATACGCAAAAAAAATCCGCACCTATACGTATCATGGTCAGTTGAAAGATTAGAACAAAGAGAAAATACTGACATAATATGTCAAAATACATTCTATTATCATATTAAATAAATATTAAAGCCAAAAATTATATAGAAAGGGACAAGAAAAAAACATTTCAATATGTACAGGAAGGGAACATCTCCATGGGATTACTAGCTAACTTCTTTTTCAGAAACAACAGAGGCCAGCAGGGAACGGAATAAAACATTCAACATTACAGCAAAATGTCAAGAATTCTATATGCTCAAAACTTTTATTCAATAATGAAGGTAAAATTAAGCACTGCCAGATATGCAAAGGCTAGGATAATTCATTGCTAGCACACCTACCTTAGAAGAAATTTTCAAAGGAAGTCCTTCCATCTACACTTTAATACGTGGGAAGGGTAATGACATGAGTAAATACAAAAGGCAGTGTAAATGATTTTTTTACTCTTAAAAGAAAACTGCATAAAACATAACATAAAGATGTGATCTGTATGACCATAACAGCACAAAAGGAGGGAGGAGGGATGGGAGCTGTACTAGAGCAAAGATTCCATAGGTACTGGGGTTAAAAACTGTATATATGTGAAACAGGATCATTTTGAATTGAGATGTAATCCTCAAATCAATCACAAAGAAACCCCATCAAGGGAAGGGGAACCCCATCAAAAAATGCAGGAAAGCAAACTAAACACTGCACAACTCAATTTTCATACTGCAGCAGCTTAAAGTACCTGAAATTTGATCTTAATGCAGGCACTGTAATCCAAGAACACAGAATGTACAATTACTAACAAAAGGAATATGCCTCTATTTCATTCCTTTACAACCAATCCTAATAATGAAGTGCAACATGTCTAATAAACATTTTCCCTTACATAATCCAATGCTCAAAAGCAATAAACACTTTACCTCAAAAAGCCATTTCTCATGTAAAAGACAAATGTATATTAAATAATCCTTTATAAAACTTTTTAAATGTCATTTTCATTAAATGCTTAAAATTTTCCACCATTACAAATCAGTGTGACAACTGTATTATATTCACAGAAATGCTTTAAAGTTATAAAAATCTATAACTAGTCCTTTCTGAATATATAGTACTCTAAAAAATAAAGAATTTTTACCATAGTTAAGTCAAAGAAATAACACACCTAAATTAAAAATCAACTGCAGCTGCAGCATAGTGACACACACCTAAAATAATTTTTTTAAAAAGGGGGCCTGGGGATGTGTCTGTGGTTAAGCACCCCTAGGTTCAATTCCTCGTACCAATAAATAATGTTTTTAAAAAATCAACTGCCTACAAAGTTTGCCATAACTAATTCACCTGATATTTTTGTTAGCTTGAATGACACCGTTAGAATTTTGCCTTTGCTTGAACCTCTGGCTTCGTCGAAGTTTTTCATTGAACTTTTGACCAATTTTAAAATCAGAAGAGATTTTCTTCATTTTTTCTTCAAATAATGCCGACAACCTCAAGGTCATACTATAAATCTGGAAGGATATGAAAGCAAAACTAGAATTATAAAGTATTTTTAAAGTGTTTTTCTTTAATTATAATATAATTATTAAAACTATATGTAATATCACTAATTATAAATAATGGCTTATGTTTCCAACCTGCTCCTTCCATGATATCTTAAAAAAAAAAAAAAGGAAATATCAAATATATACTTCTCAGATGAGAAAATTTTAAATCAAGCAACTCTCTAGGATCTAGAATCCAAAATATGTAAAACTCTAAGAAGACACAGGATAAATCTTTAGGGTGTTGGATTTGGTAACGGTTTCTTAAGATGTGAAAGCAAATGCAATTACAAAATAAAAACTATACTTAACCAAAACTGAAAAATTTTGTGAACCAAAAGGCATTATCAAACTAAGTGAAAAGACAACCTATAATGGGAGAAAATGCTTGGAAATCATGTATCTCACATCAAAAGGATAGTCCAATTTAAACATGAGCAAGACCTTGAAAAGAGTTCTGACGATGATACACAGTCAATAAGCTAATAAGCACAAGAATAGGTGCTGAACATTACTGGCTTACAGACTGCATTTTCTAACGTTCTGTATTGTTAATTGTCTGGCTTTTGGGATGATGATTCTACCTATCTCCCAGAACCAGCTCATTCCTAGAGATAGCAAATGATCCCCCTGCAAGTATATTTTTTGATACATAATAGAACCCTCACACCCCCAACCATCTCTTCTACCAAACTGTCACGTAAGAAATCAATGTTGGGCTGGGGCTATAGCTCAGTGGCAGAGCACTTGCCTAGCATATGAGAGGCACTGGTTTCAATCCTTAGCACCACATAAAAATAAAGGCATTTTGTCCATCTACAACTACAAAAAATATGTTTTTTAAGGTCAATATGTTACCCTTGTCTTAAAGCACCTCAAAGTGTGATAGCAAAAAATCAGAGACCGGGGCTGGGGTTATGGCGCAGTGGTAGCGTGCTCGCCTAGCACGTGGGAGGCACTGGGTTCGATCCTCAGCACCACATAAAAATAAAATATTCTGTCCACCTATAACTAAAAAATATTAAAAAAAAAAAAGATTAAGTGGTTCAGAATCACTCTTAAAAAAAAAAAAAATCAGAGACCATCTCTAAAGCCCCAAATCCTGATGGAAGGATTACAACTAGCCACTCCCAAACTGCCTGATCTGCCCTGCCCTGCCTCCCCAGCAAGGACTCTCCTCTGCCTCCTCAACAGCCCTAACCTTCCCTTCAGGACCCTGCATGGTGTGCCTCACCTCCTGTTTCTAGGGAGCTCTGAGTATAAACATCTTCATGACAATCATTCTGCACTTACATCTTATTCCTCATAAAATAAATCCTGGATGCAATTTCTAACATTATAAATCATAGAAAAATCAAAACTACAATCAGATTATACTTCACACACCCATAAAGATGGCTGTTTAAAAAAAAAACAAAAACAAAAAAACTCCCTAAATAGCAAGCGTTGGAAAAATTAGAATGCTCCCTATCAAGGCTACTCTTACATATACACCCAAGTGAATTGAAAGCTGGTACTCAAGATACGTATTTGTCTTTCAAATTCACTGCAGCGTCATTCAAAGTGGCCAAAAAGTAGAAAGAGCCCAACTGCTTATTAACAGGTTATCCGCATACAATGGAGTTTTATTTGGCCACAAAAAAGAATAAAGTTCTGAGACATGCTACAAGTCTTTAAGACATTATGGTAAGTGAAATTAGCTGGACACAAAAGGACAAATATGATACAAGCTATGAAGTTTATGTGAACATTTTAACAACCATATTTCACCATGTAATCATCACTTTTCATGCCAAATTTTTTCACAAAAGTGGGATACGACCTTTATGTGAACCTTTAAAAAAGAACACTGTGCCAGTGTTACTTAAAAATCGTCTATGAATGAATTGTTTCTGCTGCAAGAGTGGGCTGCATGGAACATCCGTGAATACACTTTAATGTGGTTGACTACAATTATGGGGTGAAATACAGTAGCTAAATTCACACAAATAAAACAGATCAGAGGATACCAAGGGGAGGAGGGGGACAAGGAAGACTGGTGACAGAATTCTGCTTGAGGTGACAAAAACATTTTAGAAATATTGTGACTATTTAATGCCACCGAGCTGTAGGCTTAAAAATGGTTAATATGCCCAGCACTTTGGGAGGCTGAGACAGGAGAATCGCGAGTTCAAAGCCAGCCTCAGCAACAGCGAGGCGCTAATCAACTCAGTGAGACCCTGTCTCTATATAAAACACAAAATAAGGCTGGGGACATGGCTCAGTGGTTGAATGCCCCTGAGTTCAATCCCCAGTAGCAAAAAAAAAAAGGTTAAAATGGCAAGCTATCATAAATATTTAAAAACAATTTTGAAAATTTGATTAATATAACAGAAACAAAAATATCTGAATTACACTGAATTATACACTTTAAAATATGCATTCCTTTTAAAAGGAAAAAGAATAAAATTTATTTTCTTCCTGGAAAGAGATGGTCCCACAAATAATGAATATAACAAAAACCCAAGCTTGAAAAAAAAGATTAGATGTGGATGTTTAAGTTGATCCAATAAGCAACTTGGATATCAAATGCAACAAAGAGCTCTCCAATTTAGACTAGATTCAGTAACCAAGAGTCTAATGTTAAGCAATGAGGGCAAAGTGGAGTTAAGGAAAAAACAGTTCATTACCAGTGACAAGTCCCTATTGTAGTCACAGGAATACTTAATAAATTAACAAACAAGTGCTTTAAACTTTGCTTTATAGTATTTTTTTATTACATAGCACGCTGGCTACAAAGGTGGATATTTGTGAAAATTCACTGAGAATGATATGTAAACTTTTGATATTCATTAAACCTCACCAAGTACTGAAAAAGTATCCAACATTTAACAAGAATGAAGGAATGTGCTATATTCTATAAATAATAAGATGGCGCAGGTATAATCACTTCTCCAGATCCAGAACCTTACAGTTTTGCCAGCAGTCCCAGCCCCACCACTTCTTTTTTTTTTTTTTGGTACTGGCAATGGAACCCAGGGGCTATTAACCACTGAGCCACATCCTCAGCCCTTCTATATTTAATTTAGAGACAGGTTCTCACTGAGTTGCTTAGGGACTCGCTAAGTTGCTAAGGCTGGCTTTGAACTCAGGATCCTCCTACCTCAGCCTCCTGAGCCACTGAGATTACAAGCGTGCAACATCACATGTTTTCTTTTTATCACTTTTAATGGATTAGCAATATTGACAAAGACTAGATTATTATTAAAAGTGGTAAGACAGACTGTTCTCATTCTACATCAGATTTGTTTGCTTTCTACTGGTACCGTCATTCTCACCAATATTCACTTGTTCAGTAAACTTTAGGAGACTATGACAAAGGTCAATTGTTAAAAGGCCAAGAACTGTAGCTCTCTGGGCAGTGGCAGCAGGGGCAGCGGCAGCAGCTCACAGTAGTTTTACTTTATTCACTTACCTATAATGTTCCAACCTCTAAACAATGAGTGGGAAAACAGATCATGCATGACTTTTTAAAACCACTTTAAAATTTACCTTTGATCTTTTGTTTGGTGTATATGCTTTTGCATTGCTAAATATCAATCGGATGTCTTTGCAAAATTCCAAAGGGCTGTCATAGTTTCCCGCTTCTAGAGTTTCCCTTACTGTTCCAAAATCCATTGGAGTATCTATAATATCTCGGTAGTCCTAGGTTTTAAAAATAGTTAGTTCACAGATGCACTTTCTGCTTTTGAAAATGTAAAACACATTAGATCTCTACAATATTCAAAATGTTGAAGGGGTATGGATGTCAAGAATTCACGAATATTTAAGGAAAAAAAGGTCCCAACACAAACACAATGTAGAAATAGATCAAAACATAAATTTTGTTTCCTGGTAGTGGGACATAGGACGGTTATATGTCCTGGTTTACACTCTTCTGTAATTTTCAAACTTTCTACAGTAAATCTGTTGTTACAATTTTTTTTCCTAAGGTCATCTTTCCTCTACATAAGGAGTGAAATTTTATCTTAAGTTTTCCTTGGGCTTCTATGCCTGCTTAGATAATAGATAACCATAATAGATAACCATGTAGGGATCTCCTATTACTATGTAATACTGGTTAACTAAGTCTAAATCCTTAAACGAGTAATAAGAGTACCTCTACTTCTATAGCTAACTTAATGGTAAGAGAAAATGTTGATGTAAAGCCTAGACATCTTACTCTTGAAGGTTTAATTTAAATACCCTATCCACATCTCCTCTCCCCAAAAATAAGAAAAACCCAAGCATTCCAACAATGGAAACTTACTGGATACTCGACCAAATCAACAGGTTGTCTAAATGGTTCAGAATCTTCACATTGAAAAATTAGGTTCACTAGTTCTTTACACTGTTTCTTCCAGTTGCTTTCAACATAACCGGTAGCTGTGTTGCTCCTTATTTTCCAACCATGGACCTAAAAATACATTCACAATACTGAGGGGTTTCTTTAGTCTTAGGATAATAATCACACTATGGCAGATGACTGTGATAAAAATCCAACTGCACTGTTTGTTACTTTCTATATTGTATCCCAAGAACTGTGGTTGCCTTAAGACAGGTGCAGAAATACACACCTGCAATCTCAGAGACTTGGGAGGCTCAAGCAAGAAGATCCCAGGTCAAGGCCAGCCTCAGCAATTTAGCAAGACCCTGTCTCAAAATTTAAAAAAAAAGAGCTGGGGATGTAGCTCAGTGGTAGAGTGCCCCTGGGTAAAATCTTTAGTAAGGAAAACAATAAAATCTTAAAAATGAAAAAAGTAAAAAATACTAGCTAGCTACTGAACATTTGGGAGTCTACTTAGAAATTAAACTATATGAAAATGACAAATCAGATGAGACTGACAAGTCACGCTTCTCAAAATTATCTGTAGCAAGCATATTATAAAACAAATTAACTTTAAGAAGCTTCAATTTAAGGCGCACTTGAAATTTAAAATGATGTGGGTTAAGATGTTTTAATCATTTTTTATAAATGACTTATTTTTAATTAACCTGTCACATCAGAATTTAAGAGCTATAAGGACATCCTACTATATACTTAGCCAATTTCCTAAACTTATTTTCATATCATCTTTTCCATTACCTTAATCTCTCCTTCCCAAACCAATAAACTAATATTGTGTATGTGTGTGTGTTGCTATGGATTAAATTCAGGGCCTCACACTTGACTAAGCTACATTCCCAACCCTTTTCTATTTTGAGACAGGGTCTCACTAAGTTGCCCATGCTGGGCTCGAACTTGGAATCCTGATGGCTTGGCCTCCCAAGTAGCTGGGATTATAGGCATGTAGCACTGCATCTGCCAAAAGTCTCTGCATTTAAAAAATAAAAATTCAGCTGGGCACGGTGGCGCACGCCTGTAATCCCAGCACTTTGGGAGGCTGAGACAGGAGGATTGTGAGTTCAAAGCCAGCCTCAGCAACAGCAAGGCGGCGAGGCGCTAAGCAACTCAGTGAGACCCTGTCTCTACATAAAACACAAAATCTGGCTGGGGATGTGGCTCAGTGGTCGAGTGCCCCTGAGTTCAATCCCCAGTACCAAAAAAAAAAAAAATTCAGTCACCAAATCCTGGCTAATTTTTCCCTTAAAAAGCCTCATCATCTGCCTTTCTCCATTCTAAGAACTATCTAGATTTCCATGCTTCATGCTACATTCTGAAAATGAACTAACTCATCTCCTTTAATACCTATCTACTTAACCCTCAAATTCTACTCATTCATTTTGGCTATGCAATCGATTCCTTGCTTTATATTTAAATGAAATCCTTGGGTTTCAGTATCGCCCTCATCTACCCCTAACCTAACAGATATCCACGTTGCCTTACTCACACTCACATTCAACCTCTACTCCAATTAAACAGCGCCCCTGGACATGCACATTTCCCAGTTCTTGTCTTTGCTCTGTCTGGTGTCCTCCATGTCTTTGATTGTCCTCATCTTACTCTGAGAACTCAGTTCAAATCACAACTCTTCCACTAAACATTTCCTAACTAATCAATGTTCAGTGATTTTTTTCCCATTTCTCAAAAATATTCAATTTCTGTATTAAAACAATTTTTCAAAGACACAACCTAAAATCTGAAAGTGAAGATTTGATTTTAAAGCAAAGAACAAATAAACCACAAAAGTCAATCACACAGAGTAACTTACTCTCCTTCGTCCAGAAGATGTTTTAGGAAGATCACTATCATCCTAGAAACAAAATCAGAGCACCCTAAGTGTTTTGAATCTAATTAACAATATTCAAATAAAACACTGCTATAAAATGTCACTTTGTGCATTTCCTAACCACAAAAGGCACAAAGCAGCTTCACTCTTGCATTTTTATCTCTACCCATTAAACCCAGAAACACATAGCTTCCTACAGGTCCTGCATTTTGTGTTTTATAAAAAGTTTTCTTATTCCTTAAATCACTTATCAGTATATTTATTTTATTCTTATGTTAAAGTAAACCATAATAACAGTTTGTGGGCCGAGCGCGGTGGCGTGCTCCTAAAATCCTAGCACTTTGGGAGGCTGAGACAGGAGAATCTCAAGTTCAAAGCCAGCCTCAGCAATGGCGAGGTGCTAAGCAACTCAGTGAGACCCTGTCTCTACATAAAACACAAAATAGGGCTGGGGATGTGGCTCAGTGGTTGAGTGCCCCTCAGTTCCATCCCCGGTACCCCTCGCCCCCAAAAAAAGTCTGTGTAAAATCAACATTATAGTATCTTTAAAGAACATCCTTGGGGCTGAGGTTGTGGCTCAGTGGCAGAGCGCCTGCCTCGCACGTGTGAGGCACTGGGTTCGATCCTCAGCACCACATAAAACAAATAACAAAATAAAGACACTGTGTCCATGTATAACTAAAAAATAAAAATAAAAAAAAATTTAAAAAAAAAAAAAAAAAAAAAAAAGAACATCCTTCCTGCAACTCTATTCCAGAACTGAAATATGTATTAAGTGAAAGTATACACACTGTTGCTATTCTCCCCACCCCCTCCCCCGTAATTACACTTTCCTACCATCTTGAAGAAACAGCATGGTCATTGATTTTTAATGATTACACTCAATGCTCAGATAATGGTCTTATTTTAAAAAAAAGAACTTCCAAAGTATTTGTTACAATATACTTTCACTAGCTAAAATTTGCAAAGAGAAATGTTTACAACTAAAGGAACTAAATTTACATGTATTGACTGATATTTCTCACTGGCTAACAAAATTTAAATCAACCAATCCTCTACATAATTAAAAAATTTGTGATCAAATGTCCTATTTTCATAGTTTATTAAAATACAGGAAAAATCAATATTAGGTAACCAACATTTCTACTTCATTCCTTTTTCTTTTTGGTACTGGGGATTGAACTCAGAGGCACTCGACCACTGAGCCACATCCCCAGCCCTATTTTGTGTTTTATGTAGAGACAGGGTCTGAGTTGGCTTAGCGCTTCACTGTTGCTGAGGCTGGCTTTGAACTCACAATCCTCCTGTCTCAGCCTACCAAGTGTCTGGTATTAAAGGCCTGCGCCCCCACGCCCAGCTTACTTCACTCATTTTTAAATTATCATTTGAAATTAACAAAAGCCATTGTAAAATAAACTTCATACCAAATCCTCAGCATTTTGCTCATCATTTTCAGATGTGTTAGACAGTTCTGAGATACTTGTACAGTCTTGGTTCCTTTAAAAAAAAATTCACATTAATATTATGCACATCTAGTTACTACAAAGTTTCACAACATACATTTAAATAGAAACCAGTCCCCGACCTATGTTACCTAATTTCAAAAAGAATACCAGATTCTGACCAAATCCTCTGTGGGAAAAAACTAGCCATCTTAAAATCCTAATTTAGAATTGTAAAAGTTTTTCTTTTTCCATTTAAATGTGTATGGAAATTAAGCTGGTAATCCAGAAATAATGTACGCATGGCCTTATGTGGCTGAAAGCATGGGTGAGTTTTTCTAAGTATCAGTACTAGAGAGAGTCATACAGCTAATTACAGGAATATATATAGGAGATTTGAGATAAAAGCTGAGGAAAAGGGAAGGAGAAAGTAAAAAAATACCATAGCCTCACTGGAGGGGGAAAAAACAGCAGAACAGATGTTAAAGTATGGTTAGGTTTGTATGAAGATGAAGATGATAAAGGTATGAAGGTATGAAGATGATAAAAATGGGTATGTGATTTTCCTTAAGCAGTAAAGGGGATCCTGAGGAAGAATTAAGTGAGTCGAGATCCCCAAGACTCAGGACACCATTAACCCAGGTAAACTGAAAGCAGTCCGTTATCCTCTAGCTTTTAGCTAGATGCTAAAAATGATGGCACTTTCTATAAATTATTTTCTCCAATATCTGATTCTTTCAAAGTATTTTCATAGCCACATGAAGATTAAGATTATAAAGAATAATGAACCTAACTTATTTGTCCAATGTACCAAAGAATGCACAGGAAAACATTAGAACTTGGGTCTCAATTTCTACTTCAGTTTTCATTCTATCATCTCAAACTGATTTTCCAATGGAATAAAATGTATGTAATATTCACACATATACAAATACTTTTACACAACATAATCCAACCTAATCATTAAAAAAAAGAAAACCACACATAAAAACCGAAATTAAGTGTACTCTATTAAAGTAAGTAACCAACATTCATAAAAATGGTGAGGAGAAAAGGGAAGACTGCAGAGCAGGCTGAAGACCAAGAAAATACAAAATGCAATGGGGAGTCCAAGTTGGATCACAGAATACTAACAAGGACATTGGTGTAAAATCCAAATAAATTCTACATTTCATCAATACTGCTATAACCAAGGTTAACTTTCTTAACATTTTATAAATATACCATAGTTAAGTAAAATGCTAAAGGGATACTAGGTGAAGGGTATATGGCATCTCTGTGGTATAAAAATTATCTCAAAATTTTTTTAAAAAGTAGAAAAAATTGGTCCATTTCTCATTCCTTTACTGAAATTATAATAAATATATAAAGAAATGTCATCTAGGCAGGCTGGGGTTGTGGCTCAGTGGTTGAGCATTTGCCTAGCATGTGTGAGGCACTGGGTTTGATTCTCAGCACCGCATATAAATAAATAAAATAAAGGTCTATTGACAACTAAAAAAAAATATTTTAAAAAAAATGTCATCTAAAACAAAACACAAAATAAGAGTAATTCAGAGTGTTAAAAAATGAAAACTAACATGGGGGCAGGAAAGACAGTGGACTGAGATGGACATCATTACCCTAGGTACACGTATGACTGCACATATGGTGTGGCTCCACACGGTGTACAACCAGAGAAATGAAAAGTTGTGCTCCATTTGTGTGCAATGAATCAAAATGCATTCTGTCATGTATACCTAATTAGAGTAAATAAAAAATAAACAAAAAAAACCTAGATAGTTACAAGATCACCACATGCAGTTACTTTCACACAACATAAGATCACTTACTTAATAAATTTTAGAAGTTGGTCCGTTATCTTCTTAGCTGATCTTGCAATTACACTTTCAGGTTCATTAAATGTTCTGGCATTATGTTCTATATATCGGACTTCCCAAATTAATGCAGACAGCCTCCTTCAAAATAAAGTAGGCAATTTAGGGCTTAGAAAAACAAAAATCCAGTATAAAAAAATTTAGCATATTAAATTAGCATGGCATATTAATTAAATCATTAAGTGCAAATTTATAATGAATAACCTTTTAACACTACCAATTTGATTGCAGTGATAAGAAATTATATTGGACAATGAACTGAAAGTAATTTAAGGACCCAAATCCTAACGGACCATTTAATCACATACAGAAAACTAACATAGCAATCTCTTTTCACAATGCCTAGTTACCTTTTGAAGCTGTTAAAAGTCAATGAAGAAAATGTGTTAGAGAACACTGACAGCCTTGGTTTCACTGTCAACTGGCAAAAAGGTTTGACTCATACACACATTCCAGGACATGACTACAGAAATAAATTACACCGACTGGGGACTCAAGATGACTTTTGTATAATGGTAATTTCTCAAAAAAGTGGAATCACAAATAATAAAATACCATTAACTGCTATAAAAGTCACTGTACAGAGAAAATCTTATAATTACCATGTTTTACAAGTCAAAGACAAAAAGTTAATGCTCCCATTGAATAACCTTTCATCAAAGAAAAAAGTCTATTACATTTTTAAATGAAGCACTTACACAGGAATTTAAATATACAATATCTAGCTACTTAACTATTTCTAATAAAAACACAACTAATGATTGAAGGAAATGTTATTTTATCCGATACCTGGGTTTACCCACAGCTGTCCAAAGGCAACCTCTTAATCAAAAAGGAAGATGAAACAAAATCGTATTAATCAGCTCCTCAAAACTAACCAAAGTCACTGTCAACTAACCACTATCTATTTCTTAACCTCAGTGTGACCAAAGACCTTTTAAAGTAGTTTTCGGGGCTGGACACAGTTGCACACAAATGTAATCTCAGCGGCTTGGGAGAGTGAGACAGGAGGATCGCGAGTTCAAAGCCAGCCTCAGCAAAAGTGAGGCTCTAAGCAACTTAGTGAGACCTTGTCTCTAAATAAAATACAAAATAGGGCTGGGGATGTGGCTCAGTGGTCAAGTGCCCCTGAGTTCAATCCCCGGTACCCTTCCCCCCACCCCCACGCCCCAAAAAAAGTAGTTTTCAACTAACCTGTAAAATCGATTGAGAAGTCTCATTCGGATTGTGTAAAGATCTGTTGGATAAGCTATTACAGTGCAGTACTTCGGATATGTACACAGATCAACTGGGCCTGCAAAAGCTGCTGCTATATCTGTTAGGGAAGGCAGAGGAGTTTTATCATAAAGTTCATTACCTCTGAGTGATATTTTTCTACAAACCAACAAGTTTAAGAACAACAATCTTGTTGAATATAACCTTGATTAGGCCACTATTTTGAAACACTTTTATGGACAACTTGAAAATAAAACTGTTCACCCTACAAAAAACTTACCAAGATTCAAAAGTTGATCTATACCACTAATAATCCGGTCACATTCTTCATCTCTCGATTTCTGACCCCATTCTCCATCTTGTGGTTTATACAGCAATTTCTCTAGCTCATCTGCTGTGACAGAAATACTTGCTCCTAATTCTTCAGGTGGATCAACTATGAAACCCATTTAAAAGAGAAAGGGGAGGGGGTGATAAATCATCCAAAAAAATTACTGCATGCCATACTGAATTTAATTTTCAAAGCTGACAAACTAGATTACTTCCACAGACAAAAAACAGAGTGCAAAGGGTAAGTACTCAGGGTATAATTGGAGCAAATTATACTCATACATTTATAATTATGTCAAAATAAATTATTTTTAGCTATTATGAACCAATAAATTTTTTTTAAAAGTTAAAATTTACAACATTTTAAAATTTAGTGAAACTAGAAAGCTGCTTAAATTCAGGTACAAGTACAACCTACCCATTCTAGTAAAATTTAAAATATTAGGGCTGGGATTGTAGCTCAGTGGTAGAGCGCTTTCCTCGCATACGTGAGGCAATGGGTTCAATCCTCAGCACCACATAAAAATAAAAAAAGATATTGTGTCCATCTACAACTTAAAAAAAAATTTAAAATATTAGAGTGCCATCATCACAGTCTCAGTTTTTCTTCAAAGAGAAAAACTCACCCAGGGACCACTGAAAACAGAAAATGAATCTAATGACATTAAAGTTTTCAAATCTACATATAGTTGAAATTTGATTTTTAAAAACAAGACAAAAACAGATATCAACAAAGATCTCTGATTCATCTTAAATGTTAGGTTTACTATGAATTTTAAAAATGCAGAATGGGTAAAAACAATTTCAACATGACAAGTGGCTAATTTCCTTAATTTAAAGGAGTACAAATGAAGCAGAAAGGGTTTTCTTTAAACTCAAAGTCAGATTACTAAACACAGGTTCAATCACAGCTAAGGAGCGCCCTCTAACGGATGCAGCTACAGGGCTTACTAAGAGCACTGTTGCATGGCACACAGGGACTTGAAAATAGCTTTCAAATCACACAGTGGACAGAACGTTACAGAGGTCTTCCAGAAATGCGGCAGTTAAAATTCCCACGGACACATTTTGTACAGCACCAGTTGCTTCATTTCTGTGTTAATAATCTGAACTTCAAAGTTTTGATCTATAAGAACTTTTGTTATGTTCTTACTATTAACTATGGGATGGAAAATTTTAAATGAATAGATGGTAAATGCTTCCTATCAATTTGTAATTCATGTTATTACAAAGAAAAATTGTTTAATTTTATGCAGGAACAAGAAACAGGAATAGAAAGGATATTCCAGTGCTCTAGGCTGAAATTGTTGTATTTTACAATATATTCCAGAATAATCCTTCAATATTTTATCTATTCAAAAGGAAAGCTAGAGGCTTACCTGAGCAAGAAACATAACAAAGTGTTAAAAAAAACTGAATTACCAAAGCCAGAATGTGAATTTGAAACACATCCATGCTATCCAAAAACCATGATGCTGGTCAAGTGATTAACTTCTGTCTCAATTTACCTACTTGCTAAATAGAGAGAGCAAAAAGTTACTACCTCACAGTATTATTCAACACAATGCCCAGAATGGAGCAGGTGTTCAGGAGTTAGCTATGATTTGGGGGGTTTGTTCTGGACAAGATGGAATAACAGGGACTGCCTATATCATACATGCTAAAACAAAACAAAAATCCAAACTATTAAAAACGATGGTTTCAAGACAAAAATATTAGACAAAGGACAAGAATATCACAGAGAATAAAACAAAGGAGGTAAGACCTACAATGACACCATCTTGCCTTGAGAGAATAGCCATGGTCAAGGAGCAAAAAGGAAGGCAGGGCCAGAGGGATTATCTGTAGCCAACAGACAGAAGTGAGAATCCAGGGAGAACCAGGAAGCAAGAGTTCACAGAACAGAGCCAGGAGAGGAAAGAGCTGCAAAGGGTTCCCTGGCAAGTGTCCCTTTTAATACTGATCAGCCTATGTACACAGAGAGGGAAAGAAACCGGGGGGCAGGAGCCCAGGAAAAGAAAGAACTGAAAGAGTAAGAAATAATGAGGCATGAAACTCAAAATAGACAGAAACCACACCTGTTTCTCACAAGATAGACTAGAAAACTTTATGATTCAGAACAATGCATTCACTACATATAACAGAGCTATGACAGTACAGGGAAATCTCAACCTGGGGATTGAACTCAGGGGCACTCGACCACCGAGCCACATCCCCAGCCCTATTCTGTGTTTTAAGTAGAGACAGGGTCTCACTGAGTGCTTAGCGCCTCGCCGTTGCTGAGGCTGGTCACCTAAACTGTCACTTAACAAAGTATCTTTTTAGGAATACAAAACATATACAACCCAACAATGTAAAATTCAAAAATATGACATCAAATTAAAAATTATAAGGCACAAAAAAATAATCCGGAAATATCCATTATGAGGAGAAATACTAGTTAACCACAGGGACTGTCAAAAATGTTAGAATAAACATGAACACTGTGCTATTTTTCATGTTCATAGGAAAAAAAAAATTGTATCTGAAAAGAATGGGGACACACCAAAGTCCAACTTCCAGAGATGAAAACAACATATGACACACAAACTATACTAGATGGTAATAAAATAAGAAAATATTTGTAAACTTGAAGATACAGCAATAGAAACTATCTAAAATAAACAGTAAAAAGACAATACAGCAGGTAAAAAAAGAAATCTCAGACAATGACACTATACAAAAGAAACAGAAGAAATCATGACATAAAAACAGTAATGGATAAACCAATTATAAAATAAGCAATGGATAACAGAAATGACCAACAAGCAAATAAAGAGATAGTAGTATCTCTGCCATCAAGAAATGCAAGGCAAGACTTGCAATAACACATCATACTTGTTAGGAAGGTATAATTTAAGGAAGGGAAAAAAGGGCTGCCCTGGATGTAGAGAAATTAGAATCCACATACACTGCTGTTCAGGAATATAAAATGGCATAGCTGCTTTGGGAAACATTTTGGCAGTTCATCAAAAGGTTAAATGCAGATTAAACAGAGTTGCCACATGACTCAGTAATGCTATTCCCAGGAGACTTAGAACTTGTACATGATATTCACAGCAGCATTATTTATAACCCAAAGTTATAAATAATGTAGAAACAACCCAGATGTTCAACTACAGAATGGATAAATAAAATTATGGTATGTCCATACAATGGAATATTATCAATAAAAAGTAGTATCTTGACTTCTAAATACCATTTTCCAATAAAATGAACCACAGCTCATGGAATAATGGCTGACTCCACAGGTGGGACAAGGACAGTACATTGTGAGCCTCAAACACCTCACTGTGTCAGAAAGTAAAGAAATGCTTAAAAATAATGAAACAAAGGTCAAAAGACATAGAAGCCAACTTGAAGGGGAACCCAATGGTCAAGACTTTTATAGTGTAGTAACAAAATAAATAAGGACAGCAACTGAACTCCCCCCAGCCCGGTACTGGGGATTGAACTCGGGTGCTCCACCACTGAGCCACATCCCCAGCCCTATTTTGTGTTTTATGTAGAGACAGGGTCTCACTGAGTTGCTTAGCACCTCGCTGTTGCTGAGGCTGGCTTTGAACTTGCGATTCTCCTGTCTCAGCCTCCCTAAGTGCTGGGATTACAGGCTTGAGCCATCGCGCCCGGCTTGAATATAAACGTTTAAAAAAAAACCAAAACTATACTGTAGTAGAAATAAACAAATAGGGAAGGAGAAGATATATCCTAGAATTTCAACTACTATTATATGAAAGAAACAATGAAAACAAAATCACTGCTTGCCAAATACCATCATGATTGCTTCAGGCAAAAAATCAACAATAACTGTTAAAAACTAGTGAGTATATGTAGGGTGAAAAAGTAGCATGTTAATAGCATATAAATATATCCCCATGAGACATTAATTACAAACCTGACAGACATTACCTAAATTAATTATTAAAGCTACCTCACAGGCTGGGATTGTAGCTCAGCGGTAGAGCTCTTGCCTCGCATGCGTGAGGCCCTGGGTTCGATCCTCAGCACCACATACAGAGCAATAAAATAAAGACATTGTGTCCATCTACAACTAAAAAAAAATTTAAAAAAAAAAAAAATACCTCACTCAGTCATACAACAGATTGATGACATGTGCTTCCCCAAATAATACACTAAAAAAGCATATTATCACTTGTCTGACACTCTTGCTAAAAATGTAAAACCTGGACTTCATTAAGCAGAAACATTAGACAAACCTGAACTAAGGGATATCCTAAAAAAAAAAAATTACTTAGTACTCTTCAAAGACGTCAAGGTCATGAAAAATAGTGGAAGAGTGAGGGATTCCAGATAAAAGGTGACTGATGTGACAATTAAATTCAACATGTAAAAGAACAGTGAAACGAGATAAAATTTGAACTACAGACTATAGATCAGATGGTCTATAGTTTTGTTCTTTTTTTTGGTGGGGGGCTACCGGGGATTGGACTCAGGGGCACTCGACCACTGAGCCACATCCTCATCCCTATTTTGTATTTTATTTAGAGACAGGGTCTCACTGAGTTGCTTAGAGCCGCACTTTTGCTGAGGCTGGCTTTGAACTCGCGATCCTCCTGTTTCAGCCTCTGTAGCCACTGGGATTACAGGCATGCACTACTGCACCCAGCAATTTCCTGGTTTTTATTAAAATCTTCTATTTATACTAGAATGCCTCAAATTTTCATAAAGAAACAAACTTAATACTCAGTTGCTACATTTTTTTTATGCTATTATATTTGATCACTGGGAGCCCCTTCAAGTTGGTTCCTGTGTCTTCTGACCTTTGTTTCTTTGTGTTTGAGTATTTCTTTAAGGACATATGAAGGTGTTTTAAGTCTCACCTTGTCCTCTCTCTGTTCCAGTTGTGGAGTCAGCGATTATTCCATGGAGGTATGGTCTACTCCATTGGAATAGCATTCCATGGAGGTATGGTCTACTCCATTGGAATAGCATTTAAAAACCAAGGTATTTCTTTTTATTGATGAACAATAATTCATTTTATGTGCTGACCACATAAGATGGGAATTCTAGGTATTCAGAAATTTGTTACCGAATTTTTATAATATTTTATAAGAATTTATCTTAAAATGAAGAGTTTTTAAAAGTGCAATAAAAATAAGTGAAAAACTGCTGTTTTGTTATTTTTTTGGTTTTTTGATGGTACTGGAGATTGAAAGCAGGGTGCTCTACCACTGAGTTATGTACCCAGCCCTTCTTGAGACAAATTCTAAGTTGCCCAAATGGCCACCAACTTGCAACCTTCCTGTCTCAGCCTCCCAAATGAGTCGCCAGGATTATAGGCCTGCCCTACCTATTTAGTCACATATATACCTATATGTGACTAAAGATAAATTTACAATCCATAATACTCATAGGTGGAAATGACTTTGTCATTTTATTAGGCATTTCCATAACAATACTGATATGTGAGCTTTTCATATGCTCGTTTTTCTGCCTGCTTATGTCTTTTGACAATTCTAAATGCTTACTGGCCTCATTTACACATAGGAGCTTTCTACAGAAGTTCTAGGAGTGCTTTCCCTGCTCTGTAATACCCTTTACAGTGAAGCAGCTCTATTTGTCAATTGCACTGCTTCATTGCCCGGAACCTCCAGGCCGAGCAGCATGACGTCTGCCTTAGAGAACTGCATCAACTCAACTGCTGCTGTCATTACTTCTGAGGGGAGAATGATTATGGCAACACTGAAAGGTTTTGACCAGACCATTAATTTGATTTTGGATGAAGGCCATGAACGAGTATTCAGCTCTTCACAAGGAGTAGAACAAGTGGTGCTAGGAATACACATTGTAAGAGGTGACACTGTTGCAGTCATTGGAGACACTGCTGATGAGACAGATGCTGTACTTAACTTGGGGAATATTCCAGCAGAACCTCTAAACTCTGGAGCACACTGAGGAAAAGTAGATACATTAGACATCTAAATCTTGTCCAGAAATCAATTATTCTGAGGAAGATATTTGGACTTTTTAGAAACATGTAACTGTGAATTTTGACTTCATACTGATTCACTGTAATATGCAAATTAAAATATTTCTACATTTTTATTCAAAAAATATTTTGCCTAAAAATTATTTGAAAAATGCCATATTTCCAAAATAAAGTAGACAAAGGTTGATGGAGACATGGCAGAATAAAGCACAAAGGAAAAGGGTTGGCCCCAGGGCAGAAACAGAAACTCATGGAGGAAAGAGTTTGTGTATCTCCAAGCAGTGAAGGACAGGACTGTTGGATTTTTGTGGTTGTTATGTTTTGGAACTGGGAACTGAACTCATGGGTGCTCTACCACTAAGCTACATCTCAGTCCTTTTTTTCTTTTAAGATAGCATCTCACTAAGTTGCTGAGGCTGGCCTCAAACCAACAGTATCTTGCCTCAGCCTCCAGACTTGCTGGGATTGCAGGCGTGTACCACCTCTCCCAGGCTGGAAGGACAAGCCTTTTTTTCCTTCCCAAGTTTAGGAAACACTAATGATAAAAGAAAGCTTGGTAGTGAACATTGGGTAAGAGATATACAGCACCATTTCAAAAAGTTAATAAGCAAGAGACAAATAATTCACTAGCTTAAATGTTCAATAAAGACAAATGAAAAGTACAAGAGACATTCAAACCTGACCAGAGAATTGAAAGAGGAAATTAAAATTACTGAAGAAAATGAGCTAAGAATAAATACTAGGTCCTATAGAAGGTGGCAGCTGTGGAACAGCACTCTGGAAGAAGGGCTAGCTTTCACAAAGAACACACAATCCATAGGAAGGCTGAGGGAAAGCAGAGGACAGAGGGAAATCAAGTTTTCTCTTTCTCCTGACAGAATAAGGATGAAAAGGAAGTGGAGGCTACGAGAAAGAAGCCACTAACAGTTTAAAGCAGGATGGCATACACAATGATAGCAGGCTATTAAGACACAGTCAAGCTGGAATCTGAGATCAAGAGTGAATGAGAGAGGTACATGTTAATTCTATTGTCTTAGTGAAGTTTTGAGTAATTTGAATATACTTACAAAATAATACAGACATGCTCTATCTAGTAAGTGCATCAGCAAAAAAATAAATTGCAAACAATAAAAAGATAAAATATTTTCATTACTTAACACACACACATATATATGTATATACCATTATCAGGAATTGGTTCCATGTCCCATGGGCTAAGTTTTTCAATTTCAGTATTGTCCCACCTGTTTAAAAAAAACAAACAAAACGCTGATTAGCCTTTTCATGAAAACAAACTATTACATACAACTGTTACAAAGTAACCAAAAATATACAAAATATAAAAAATAACCACACTGCATCAGTAAGATTTTAAATAGTAACATTAAAATTTTTAGACGAACACATTATGAAAAGAAAGAGTGAAAAAGTATGTCAGGTTTAAGAAAACCAGAAATCCTATGTGGCCCATACCCAGAGTTAAGTAAAGGATAAAATCAAGTCGGGATTCACAGGATGGACTTAGTATTACAACCCAACAGTTTTCATGCCACAGCCAATTGAAAGGCAAAGATGTTTTTTAAGAAGATTAATTATACATATTTCTGAACATATTTACCTGACAATATTAGGTAAAAAGAAAATATTAGGAGGCTACAGAAACCGTCTGAGGGAAGCAAGCAGAACCTAAACCAACAGGAATTTTATTAGAAACAAACAGGTGCCCGTCTGAAAGACATTTTAGGAGGTCAGATTATCAAGATTCAAGGACAAAATTATATTTTACCAGAAATGCATCAGTCATACAACAATCTGCCACACTAAATGATTGATTCTCATCAGTATACAAACCTAACAATGTAACACTGGAAATGACTGTCAGGATACTGTGGTTGATATGGCTCTTGACTTAACACTGTTCCAAACCACCAAGCATCATCAATTATAGATCGGAACCTGTCACCTGTTAAGAGAAAAGATCTAGTCTGAGGCATCTATTTGATAACATTTATTAAAACAAATCAAAGTATATTTTTATTTTGACATTAGCCCACTATCCACACTCCTCAGCAATCTTCAATAAGATAGATGTAAAAAAAAGATATATTACTCTTATCAGAAAAGGCAAACAACCATACAACATAAAATAGAACGAGATGGATTAAAACTAAGTTTCATTATTTTAAGGTTTTCAAAAGTCTACTCCAAGCTGGGTGTGGCGGGGCGAGCCTGTAATCCCAGCACTTACGGAGGCTGAGACAGGAGAATCGTGAGTTCAAAGCCGGCCTCAGCCATGGCGAGGCGCTAAGCAACTCAGTGAGACCCTGTCTCTACATAAAACACAAAATAGGGCTGGGGATGTGGCTCAGTGGTCAAGTAACCCTGAGTTCAATCCCTGGTGCCAAAAAAAAAAAAAAAAAGGTCTACTCCAAAATAAGTCATTTTATGTTTCACACAACATAGAGCAAAAAATAAAATTTAAAAAAATTCAAAAATCTCTTACCAAAATTATATTACCAGTATATATTTGCTTAGTAAGTGCATTAAATACATATAATTGTGGAATACATAAATTTCCTGAAGAATAAAACAATAATAGTAATTATGGTGGGGCTGGGGCTGAATGGTAGAGCACTGCCTACATGTGTGAGGCACTGAGTTTGATTCTCAGCACCACATATAAATAAATGAATAAAATAAGGTCCATCAACAACTATTTATATATGTTTATATATATATATATACACAAAAGTAACTATGGTTAAACTTTACAATTATTTTCACAGTTGGTACGATGTAAACCATCACAACCTAAAACAGTGTTCTAATTCTTAAAATAATGTGATAAAAATCAGGCTAAGCTACTCATGAAGCTGAGGCAGGAGGATCACCAGTTCAAGGCCAGCCTGAACAACTCAGCAAGACACTTTTTCTAAATAAAATTTTTAAAAGGCTGGAGGTGTACGTCAGTGGTAGATCACTTGCCTAGCATGTACAAGGACCTGTGTTTAACCCCAGTGCAGGGGGCAATAATGAGGTCTAGGAAATCTGAAAAAAAATTAAATATTTATTATTATTTAAAAGAATTAAATATCTACTTATCCTACTGTCTTGGCATAATACAAAAGCAGGCCTCAGGAAGGTTCCTGGACAAACTAAACAAATATTTAATGGACTTCAGAGGTGTTAGGCTATATGGGTTTCTGAATGTATTTTCCAACTTTATCTAAACTTTACTAGTAAAATAAACTTTATTTTCATCTGTGCTTTACATATAAAAGAAACACAGGCTGCTATAATAACTATCTCTCTTCATTCCCATCCATCTCACCATTTTAAAAAACAAACAACAAAGAAAGTCACTTGTCAGATACTGACCACCCTGGTAATCCACTAAGATTTTTCAAATAAACCAATTTTGGCTTTTCAAAATCCAGACAAAAATACATCATAATGTCAGAAAGGCAAAGAAAAAAAAAAGAGCAATCTTCTCTAGCCATACCTGCTCAGGTAACAGGCAAAAATGTTAAGATTTTATGGGGTAATAGAAATAAAGTTTAGTATAAAAGATCTAAGATAATCATTTCCCAATCACAAAAACAAAATGAAAACCACTTAACTATAAAGGACACTTAGGAATACATATCTAGAGTTTAGCAGTAAAGATTTAAGGTTTAAGGGCTGAGGTTGTGGCTCAGTGGTAGAGCACTTGCCTAGCACGTGTGAGGCACTGGGTTCAATTCTTAGCACCATATATAAATAAATAAGTTAAATAAAGGTCCACTGAAAACTAAAAAAAAAATTAAAAAAAGAAAAAAAACAGATTTAAGGTTTAAGGCAGGTATAGTGGCCCACACCTACAATCCCAGAGACTCAGGAGGCTGAGGCAGGTTTGTGAGTTAAAAGCCAGCCTCAGCAACTTAGCAAGGCCCTAAGCAACTGGGCAAGACCCTGTCTCAAAATAAAAAATAAAATGAACTGGGAATGTGGGTCAGTGTTAAGGACCCCTGGGTTCAATTCCCAAAATTAAAAAAAGAATGAAAGTTTAAAAGATTTTTAAATGGGCATGTTAGTAAAAATGAGAGCCTCTAAAACCTCATTTGAAAAAAACCACAGTAGCTGGGAAGCTTTAAAATTCTTTGGGACTTGACTATATGACTTGGTAATTCTTACATTTTACAGTCAAGTTATAGGTTTGTTGTGCTTTTTTTCTTCCCCTTTCTTTTTGGTGGCTAAATATTTTTTTCTTCAAGAAAAATTCCTTCTACTTCTAACCCCAAAATAATCCTGATTACTTGTGTAGGCATTACCACTAAGAACAGTCTACAGATCGGACATGGTGTGATTCAGCAATTCAAGCAGCTGAGATTAAAGGACTGCAAGTTTGAGACCAGCCTCAGCAACTTGCCAAGACCCTGTCTCAAAATAAAAAATAAAAAGGACTAAGGATGTGAGTCAGTGGTAAAGCACCCCTGTGATAAATCCCCCACTACCAAAACAAAACAAAACAAACAAACAATCAATCAAACTGGGTGTAACAGCATATGCCTATAATCCCAGCAACTCAAGAAGTTGAGGCAGGAGGATACCCAAGTTCAACACCAGCCTCAGCAACATAGTAAAAACTAGACACAAAATAATAAAAATGGTACTGCAGATATAGCCCAATGTTAAAGCACCCCTAGGTTCAAGCCCCAGGACCACCAAAAAAAAAAAAAAAAGTCTATTAGCAGCCTTACAAAATACATCTATAATTTACTTACAGTAGCAATAGAAAAAGGCAGCAGAAACTAGATTAATGAGGTCTCTTAACATCTTTCATGAACATGTACACAAGACAGCAAAACCTGGGTAAAACTTGGAGTTTCTAATAGGAGACCAAGAACTGATATATGCAGAATAAGCTGTTCCTCTAGATGATTACAAGTCAAACTCTACCCGTGAGTATCCAAACAGGACCCCACATGGAACAGTAATGTGAGTATACCTGTAAAACAGGTACCAGAGTTGCCAAATTACATTCAGCAGCTATACCCTGAGATAACGACTACATCAGTCTAAAGCAACGGGCTGGGCACTACTCGAATGGCCATCCAAGTCCTATTCAAGTAACTCAGTGCCCACTGCAGTAGTCTTAATTTTTCTGTCCACCAACATATCACACAGTTTTAACGCATAAATGTAAATAAATGTTTCTATAAGATCTGGTTTCCTCAAGTCACTGCATTTAAAATTAGGTTGTTATGGGGCTGGGGCTCAGTGGTAGAGCGCTTGCTTAGCATGCGTGAGGCCCTGGGTTCGATCCTCAGCACCACATACAAATAATAAATGAATAAAATAAAGATCTATCAACTAAAAAAAATTTTAAAAAAAAATTAGGTTGTTATATCAAAGGCAAAATATTTTTTCATATACAGAACATTTTCAGTGTGAAATCTGGAATTATTTTTCAACCTCTAGGTCATCTGAGATCCTAGATCAATAATGTAAATTATATCAGTGTCCCACTGAAGATAATAATATACAGTACATCATGAAAAACTCTGGAAGGAAATAAGAAGTCTACTCTAATCTACTGTCAATGGGTAAAAATAATCTCCCAACACCACAAACATTAAAAACAGGAGAAAAACTGCTTGGTGTTAAAAAGTCTACACAGTATCAGTACCAACTAGTGCTAAGCCCTCAGCAACATATATTTAGAGGTCATTTGTGTTTCTATCCAGAGTTTATGTTTATACAGGCAATAGTAAGAGTGCTGCAACTAAAAAGGTAGAGCAATGAAATGAGATATTAATTTCTGACACTATATAGAATTGAGTAGGATAGACTTACAGGACTGCCAATTTCTCTGTCTTGCTTCATCATAAAACTGACGCAGTACAAGAAAGTCAATAACATCTGGCATATCGTGATATCTAAACAGATAAAAATTATTAGGTTGTCTACACAGGAAGTTACAGTTGAAAGCAACACTGTGTAAAAGAAATACAATAGAAACTATATATGTAACTTAAAATTTTTCACCAGCCATTAAAGTAAAAACAAAAAGCAATGAGTTTTAAGAGTGCATTATATTTCATCCAAAATACCTAAAATACTATTAAAATAAGTAAAGAGACATTTTACATTCTTTTTCTTCATTCCAAGTCTTCAATCAAAATGTAGTGTAAACACTTAAAACAATTCAAATCAGCCATACTTCAAGTGTTCAAAAGCTAAATGATTAGTGGCTATCATAATAAAGAGCATAGGTATAAACAGAAGGTTTATCCTAAAATTCTCTCAAATTATAAAGGCAATTTCTGGACAGATCCAAATTCTCCACCCAGTTAAATGACATGAAAACCACGTGAAACAGACTGCTGCCACCCAGCTTCTACCTGAGACCTCCACATGAGTAGAAATGGTTCCAACATCAAACGTTCCCCCACACCCCAATCTAGGCTGTCCATAGGCTCTACTGGGGATTGTGCAATAAAAGGGAAGGGTCTACTCATTCGCAAGATACAGTAGCCTAAATTCAAACAATTCTATTGAAAATAGTACATACCTGATAGAGAAGGATTTATCCGTAAGTCTTCCAGTTGCTGGATCTATAAATGCTAGTTTGAGGCAACAGAGTGTAGGAGGCCCAACCTCATATCGTATTCCGACTATTTTAACCAATTCTTGATCCTATAACAGACAGACAGACAGACAGACAGAAAGAAAGAAAGAAAGAAACAAACAAACAAACAAACAAACAGCAGTGGTTAAAATAAAGCAGCTCTTTCGTCCTCTGCAGATGGCCCACGTTTTCCTTTGACTATGCCTCTGTTTTCCTAAATAAACCTGTCTCTGCCTCTGGAGAAAATAAACTAATAAAATTACAATCATTTTTGCTAATATCCACAATAAAAGACATTTTATACAGTTTCAAATATAAGAACTTCAGAAAGTCAGTATACTCACTCTAGAAAATATATCATGAAAGTAAAGTGTAAGAATGATTAGCCGGGCGCAGTGGCGCACACCTGTAACGCCAGTACTTTGGGAGGCTAAGACAGGAGGATCTCAAGTTCAAAGCCAGCTTCAGCAACGGCAAGGTGCTAAGCAACTCAGTGAGACCCTGTCTCTACATAAAACACAAAATAGAGCTGGGGATATGGTTCAGTGGTCAAGCCCCGAGTTCAATCCCCAGTACCAAGAAAGAAAAAGAAAAGAAAGAGTAAGAATGAAAGCACAAATCATCAATCAGCTTAGCATTTAAAGACAACCACTGTTAACAATATGACTTATTTCCTTCTGACTTTCTTCTCCTTGTACACAAATTTGTCTAATATAATTCTGTATTAGGCACTTTTCACCAAAACAGGGGAAAAACACTAAAATGCATATGTAACCACAAATATAAAAAATAATTAATTTTTAAAAACCCACCTTTGTCTGGGTGTGGTGGTACAAACCTGTAATCCCAACAGCTCGGGAGGCTAAGGCAGGAGGATCACATGTTCAAAGCCAGCCTCAGAAACAAATCCCAAACAAGTAAAATCAGGTGAAGAGAAACCTGCACTCCCACATTTATCACAGCACTATTTATTCACAGTAGCCAAGAAACAAACAACCTTTGTCCATCAACTGCTGGATGGATTTTGGGGGGGGGGGGAGGTTACAACAGAATACTATTCAGCCATAAAAATGGATGAAATACTGTCATTTGCGACATATGTACAGAACTGGAAGGCATTACATTAAGTGAAATAAGCCAGGCACAATAAGACATGCCACATGACCAAATCCTTACATGGAATCTAAAAGCTCATCTCATGGAAGTTCAGAGAACTATGGTTACCAGAAGCGGAGGACAATAGGAGGTAGGGAGGAAAGGGAAAAGGCTGACAAATGAACACTAACTCATAATGATGAAGGAGAAAAAAGTCTGGTGGTATACTACACAGGAGGGTGGCTACAGATAGAAGAAAGCATTTTGAATGTTCACACCAGAAAGTAAGAAAAAATGTTTGAGGACATAGATACGTTTACCCTGATTTCAATGTTATCCACTGTATATATGTATTGAAACACCACATGGTACCACATAAATGTAATTTTATGCATTTTTTAAAATGGGGAAAAAATGAAATATTAGATGTGATTGTTATAACATACCAAAGTACTAAGTACAGTGAATTCTCTTTTGCAGTAGTTACATTCCATGAAGTGCCTGACACTACAATGGAACACTGGATCAGAGTTCCAAGGGCAAATGCAGGGTCAGACTCCCAGGAAACTGGTCACAGTACTGTAGTGAGCTGCTGAACACACCATCACTTTTTTTTTTTTTTTTAAATTTTATTTTTAGTTATAGATGGACACAATGTCTTTATTTTATTGCTTTGTATGTGGTGCTGAGGATCGAACCCAGGGCCTCACGCATGCGAGGCAAGTGCTCTACCACTGAGCCACAATCCCAGCGCCCACACCACCACTTTTTATGTGTTCATATTTAAAGGCAGGTCTTTAATACATGTGGTTGATTCTTTAACACTTAACCTCACATGGAACAATATTAAAATTCACATCATCAGAATGACACCTAGCTAACACGTATGTTCTCCCTAAGTCACTCCAGTCTCCTTGCACTAGAACACGTGCCATCACTTAAACACTGTGCTCAGGGAACCTTATAAATAGCAAAATCACTGTCCCCCACTCCCCAAAAAGATTACAAAAATATGGGAAGCACATGGCGGTAAACACATCATGACATGGATACGCGCTTGCAGCATAAGACCTGAAACAAGAAGGCAGAGGACTGGCTGCCTTGCTCAACCTCAGCTAGGAACACGGTATGTTCATCATGCACGTCAAATTTTTTGTCGCTCTGAACACATGCAGGAATGACCAGAAAGCTCCATGAATATTGATTTTAGAGTTCTAAATAACATATAAAGTATGTTATTTGCAAACACAAAATCCATGAATAATGAGGACTGAGTATACTCAGGTACACAGTGGAACAGACATAAGCCTCCAAGTGCATATAAAAGCCACAGAGAGAGGAACAGAGTTGCTAAAATGAATATGACCGAAGAACAATCACCTTCATAAAAGTTTTCTACGTATCAAAATACGCAAATATATTTAAAAATGCCCATAACATTACTCCACAGATAATCATCACTGACATTCTAATGTTTTTTCTTTTGGTTACAAATGTAGTCAGCTATGAAATCTTGCTTCAATAACCACAAAACAGAATTTAACATTACGAATGTCCTCTTTATCAATACCTTGTGAAAATTCAAATATCTTACAAGCTTTGACTGCAAGCAGTTGATCAGCAAATGCACCATGACTTGATTCGCTCACTATGGTAGTGTATTTAGATTTTCTCCCCAATTCTGTTTTTATAAACAACAAAAGGCAACAGTCTTCTTCATAAATTCGAGTCTTTCTGCTTGTTATATCTAAATTACCAGAAGGGAAATCACCAATTTAAGAGGTCTTATAATTTTTCAGCTTCAATTTCTACTGCAAAATATTCTCTAGAAGGCCCAGGTCATTCTACGCACCCTATCAGCAATTTGAATACATTATCAAATCAAAATCTTCGTTGCTTGCTAAAATGTAGTATTTTGTTTACTTAACTAAAACAAGAAAAAATTACATAGCTGAGTATTGAAAAGGTAAAAGTTATTTCCTTATTTATGCATGAAGTTAAAATCTCCAATTTTTATTTCTTCCCTTGAAACTTGCATTTCTTCTTTCAAAAATCTGCTGAGTACAAGTATTTTTGATACTAATAATGCCACACACTGCCTTTCTGAGAGACTCTACACTGTTATTGTAACACCGTATGTACAATGCAACTTTAAAAGTTTTAAAGGGGGGTGGTGGAGCGGCTAAACTACAACCCCAGCCCTATTTATTTTGAGATAGTCTAAGTTACTCTGGCTCAACCTCCCCAGAAGCTGAGATCACAGGTGTGCACCACCAAGCCCATTCACTGGGTCTTAAAACCTGGCAGGCAAGAGCAGAAAAGTTTTAGAGTAGGAGAGAGAAATATGCTTCTAATAGGTTTTTAAGTGGATTTATCAATAATTTAACTGTGTGTTAATTTAACAATTTAATAATGCCATCAACCTACCCTAAGATCCATTTTTCTCCATGGCTCCTTATTAGGGTTCAGTTCATAAATGTTATTTCTTCTGACAGCTTCAATATAAGCTTCATGACCCTGTCGAAAATAGATTACCTAGAAAAGAGAAGTATACATTTAAAAATGAGCAGAGAGCTAAAGAGCAACAGAAGTTTTATGTTCTGTCTTCACGGTTTTTTGTTTTGTTTTTTAAATATTTTTTTAGTTGTCAATGGACTTTATTTATTTATATGTGGTGCTGAGGATCGAACCCAGTGCCTCACACATGCAAGGCAAGCGCTCTACCACTGAGCCACCACCCCAGCCCCTGTATTCATGTTCTTAAATTTTATTATTCTCACCTCATCACCCATCTGAGGAACGAAGGGAGACTTTCGAAGTGTGGTGTCAGTTATCCAAACTGGAGGATGAAATTCATATAAATGTTCCATGCTTTCAAGCTCTGCTGGAGTCATCCTCCGCAAATTCTGCCAAGGTGGAACAGAACATGGTAGAAAAGGAGGCGGCAGCACTCACTGAGAACCAAAGAACCTTCCCCTTTCAGAATCACTGCTTGGCATCACCATCTAATGATTACTCTTAGAGGGTCGGGAGCCGGGTTGGGGATCAAATCCAGGGGCACTTAACACTGAGCCGCATCACATCCCAGCCTTTCTCTTTTTTGTTTTGAGACAGAGTCTGACTAAGTTGCTTAGGGCCTCACTAACTTGCTGAGGCTAGCTTTGAACTTGTGATTCTCCTGCCTCAAACTCCCAAACTCCCGAGTTGCCAGGATTACAAGTGTGAACCATCAGGCCCAGCCTGACCACAGCACGAATACTTGCTTCATCAACATACACACAAGAATGTATTACTTCTAGAGCCGGCGTGGTGGCGCAAGCCTGTAATCTCAGCACTTAAGGAGGCTGAGACAGAATCGTGAGTTCAAAGCCAGCCTCAGCAACGGCGAGGTGCTAAGCAACTCAGTGAGACCCTGTCTCTACATAAAACACAAAATAGGGCTGGGGATGTGGCTCAGTGGTCGAGTAACCCTGAGTTCAATCTACCCAAGTATGTTCCCAAAATCACCTCCTGAATTTCTTTCAGTTTTAGAAAGATATGAAAATCAAGTCTCCTTCTCAGAACGTAGAGATGGAGCAATATTAATAACTAAAGTAGCTTTTCCCAAAATAAGTCTGCTTTTTACATTTCACTCCTCCTGGCCTAACATTCTTATTAAATAAAGAAGGATAGTAAGGTAGATAAATTGTAGAGTGCTTGCCTAGCATTCGCAAAAAAAAAAAAAAAAA
>CM053409.1:114836419-114892720 GCA_028644305.1 Xerus rutilus
CTCCCTAAGTGCTGGGATTTCAGGCTTGCGCCACCCCGCCCAGCTTCCGTACCATTTTTTTAGTTGTTGATGAATTATTTATTTATGTATTTATTTATGTATTTATGTATGTATGTGTGTATGTATGTATGTATGTATGTATTTATTTATTTATTTGCAGTGCAGAGAACTGAGCCCAGTGCCTCACAACATACTAGGCAAGTGCTCTACCACTAGCTGCAACCCTGGCCCCATTCTTACCTCTTTTTTAGGCTTACTTTCCTTCTTTCTCTTTCGTCGTCTTTTTGGAGGAGATAAATTCTCAGTAGATATTTCATCCTCTGAACTACTACAAAATCGAGTAATTCGTCGACGACATGACGTTCGCAAAGGAGGTTGCAAATTGATTCCTGCATCAGCTGTCCAATCAGAGTATCTAGATGAAGAGTCACTGGCAGAAGAGAATGTTTTAAGTTGCAAAGACCAGAATCTAAGAACTGCAAGGTATCACTGAAGGGAAGAGAGCAGGTAAAGAGGAAAGGAAGACCTCAGTAAGATTTAACTGAGCATCCTTCCCACACTATAAAAAAGACTAAAATAGACAAAGGTCAAGACAAAGACAGAAAAATCTTCACTGACACTAGAAATTAGGAAAGAATGTAAGCCTGAGGGTATTTTGTTTTGTTTTATTTTAAGTATACTATAGATAAGAGCTAGTGGAAGACAACTTCTATTGCCAACAAATGCCTTCCAGGAAAAACAAAGAAAAAAGTAAAATTATGGGAAGAGTAGAGATTGTACAAAACCTATGAGCTGGGTGCAGTGACGCATACTTGTAATTTCAGTGACTCAGAAGGCTGAGGCAGAAGAAACACAAGTTTGAGGTTACCCTCAGCAACTCAGTAAGGACTTAACCAACTTAGCAAGACCCTGTCTTGAAATGAAAAATAAAAAGGACTGGGGACATGGCGCAGGGGTTAATCACCCCTGGGTCCAATCCCTAGTACCCAAAAAAGAAAAAGAACCCTAAGAGAAGCCCCAGCCCAATGCTGAAGAGGCTGAGCCATGAAGTACAGGCTAGTAATTTTAACTGGCATCACAAGCTATTAAAGGATATGCTGAGATATCCAAGGGATTCACAGCCTTATCAGATAAAAAGCTTTAAGTGGTTAACGTTCCTTGCCAAGTGGGGAACTCTCACTAACATGATGGAAACCCAAGAAAGGAGTTAATAATCTTAGCCACACCTTGGAAGACAAACGAAATCAAAGAGGAAACCAGAAATGGAAAACTAGCTAATTGTGGAATTAGCTTCACCAAATACAGAAAATAAAGTCTCCTCCAGGCCATACTTGGAGGAGACTTCAACCATGCGCCTCTCAATCTCTATAAAACACACACTCGAAAGAATGTTTCTCAAAGATATATAGTATAAAACTAATTGTTTATAAAAATTTTAAGAGCATCTACTTTATATAACAAATCCAGTGAAGGTGGAATAAAAGAATGAAAAAAGACAACAGTGGTTGGCAGGGTGGGGGATGGGGAGAGGGAGAAGTAAAGTACTGCAGTTCACAGGCAGAGTTTCAGTGCTTCAAGATGACAAGGTTAGCCGGGCGCGGTGGCTCACGCTTGTAATCCCAGCACTTAGGGAGGCTGAGACAGGAGAATCGCGAGTTCAAAGCCAGCCTCAGCAACGGCGAGGCGCTGAGCAACTCAGTGAGACTCTGTCTCTACATAAAACACAAAATGGGGCTGGGGATGTGGCTCAGTGGTCGAGTGCCCCTGAGTTCAATCCCTGGTACCCAAAAAAAAAAAAAAAAGATGACAAGGTTCTGAAAATTGCACAACAGGGTGAATGTTAACATTACTGAACTGCATACTTTATATGGTTGGATTCTGCTTGTTTTATGTGGAGACTGAACCCAGGGCCCCACATATACCAGGCAAGCAATGCACCACAGAGCCTCATCCCAATCCAAGATGATATCTTTGTGTTCTGTACATTTCATCAACATTAAAATCTTTAAAAAGAATGAATAGTATTTATGTTCTAAAACACTGGAGTTCTAAAATACTCCAGGCCAGGCATGGTGGCACACACCTGTAATCCCAAAGGCTCAGGACGCTGAGGCAGGAGGATCTCAAGTTCAAAGGCGGCCTCAGCGACTTAGTGAGACCCCGTCTCTAAATAAAATACAAAAAAGGGATGAGGATGTGGCTCAGTAGTTAAATGCCTCTGGGTTTAATAAGAAAAAAAGGAAGGAAGGAAAGGAACGGAAGGGAAGGAAAGGGAAGGGAAGGGGGGGAGGGAAAGGAGGGAGGAAGGAGAAACTAAAACATTGCTCCAACTCCTAAACATGATGGAGTAAAATAAGACAAGAGGGAGAGAATATAAGACTATAGTTTGGACCAAGGAAATATCAATGAAAAGAGATAACAGAAGTATTAAGATCTGAGTCATATGCTGGTGGGAGAATTTTCTAGACATGGTCATGGACAGGTTGTGTAGAGAGAAGAGGGGAGAATAAGGTCTAGGTTTCTGCCTTGATCAGCTAACAAGACAAAACTGACGACTCCTTTCTGCCCGAGGATGGCATCGAAAAAGCATGGTTGAAGTCTCTTCCTGCTGCCATCATGTCTAAATCAGAGTCCCCTAAAAGCCCGAACAGCTGCAGAAGCTGTTCATCCGAGGGCTGAGCTTTGAAACAACTGATGAGAGTCTGAGAAGCGATTCTTAGCAATGGGGAACACTCACAGACTGTGTGGTAATGAGAGACCCAAACACTAAGTACTCTAGGGACTTTGGGTTTGTCACTTATTCCACTGTGAAGGAAGTGGATGCAGCCATGAGTGCAGAAGCAAACAAGGTGGATTAGACAGTTGTGGAACCAGAGAGAGCTGTCTCAAGAGAAGATTCTCTAAGACCTGGGGGCCCACTTAACTATGAAAAAGATCTTTGTTGGTAGCATTAAAGATGACACTGAAGAACGTCACCTACGAGATTATTTTGAATATGGGAAAATTGAAGTTACTGAAATCATGACTGATCAAGGCAGTGGAAAGAAAGGGGGCTTTGTTTTTGTAACTTTTTTTTTTTTTAAATATTTATTTTTTAGTTGCAGGCGGACAGAATATCTTTATTTTTATGTGGTGCTGAGGATCGAACCCAGTGCCTCACGCATGCTAGGCGAGCACGCTACCACTGTGCTATAACCCCAGTCCCCTGTTTTTGTAACTGTTGATGACCATGACTCTATGGATAAGACTGTCATTCAGAAATACCACACTGTGAATGGCCACAACTGTGAAGTGAGGAAAGCTCTGTCAAAGCAAGAGATGGCTAGTGCTTCATCTAGCCAAAGAGGTCGAAGTGGTTCTGGAAACTTTGGTGGTGGTCGTGAAGGTGGTTTTGGTGGAAATGACAATTTTGGTCATGGAGGGAACCTCAGTGGTCGTAGTGGCTTTGTTGGCAGCTGTGGCGGTGGAGGACATTGGTGGCAGCGCAGATGGCTACAATGGATGTGGTAATGACAGTGATTATAGAAGAAGCAGAGGCTGTGGAAGTGATGGACAGGGTTATGGAAACCAGAACGGTAGTGGCAGCTGTGACAGCTGTAACAACGGAGGAGGCGGAGGTGGCTTTGGTGGTGGTAGTGGAAGCAATTTTGGAGGTGGTGGAAGCTACAATGATTTTGGCAATTACAACAGTCATCAAATTTTGGACTCATGGAGGCAGAAGCTCTGAACTTTATGGTGCTGGAGGCCAACATTTTGCCAAACCACAAAACCAAGGTAGCTATGGTGGTTCCAACAGCAGCAGTAGCTATGGCAGTGGCAGAAGGTTTTAACACTGCCAGGAAACAAAGCTTAGCAGGAGGAGAGCCAGAGAAGTGACAGGGAAGCTGCAGGTTACAACAGATTTGTGAACCTAGCCAGCACAGTGGTGGCAGGGCCTCGCTGCTACGAAGACACGGTTTAGACAAGATTCATGTGTAGGGGCAAAAAACCTCAAGGACTGTTATTTGTGACCAACTGTATAACAGGTTATTTTAGTTTCTGTTCTGTGGAAAGTACAAAGCATTCCAACAAAGGCTTTTAATGCAGACTTTTTTTTTTTTTTTTGGCACTCATGCTGTTGATTACTAAATTATGATGCTGAATAAATGTTTCTTTTAAAAAAGATGAAAATGACATTTACCAGGATGAGAAATCAAGGTTGACAATCTGGTCCTACAAAATTTGATCCCCAAACTAAATAAAACATAACACATGCATTAATAATAAGAAATACTAATGGTTTTACCACACATAAACTGCTGGGTCAAACGGTATTGTCAACTAAACATGCTCAAAATATTTCTATAGGAACAGCTGTTAATCCAGTATTCTTTTAAGCCTATTAAAAGCTAAATGTTAATTTGTTCCACAGTTGTAAACAGTTCCTCCTTGAATGTCTTCTAACTGCCTTCCATCCAAGGCCATGCCTAAAATGCTTCAAAGATCAAAATAATTAATTGTAATACCTTGAACTTTCGGTATAGCTTTCACTTTTTCTATCACTCTTCCATTCATCTTCTTCTGAAGAATACGAACCTTCACTTTGATCACAGGAAGTTTCCTAATTTGAGAGAAGAGGGAAAAAGTCTTCATTCCTTTAAGTTAAATGACACATGTTTAAAAAACTGAACAGTCACCGAAAAGATTAAATCATCTAATGACTATGACAACTGGTTTTAAAAGAAAAATTAAACTTAAAAATGTTTTTACTACACCCTTATTCTTATCAAGGCATACACCAAAAGAATATTTAGGAAATTGAACATTGTGCCATCAGGAAAGAAGGTGGTGCAACAGGTCAGCCTGGGGGACGTCAGCAGTCCATAAGCACATCTCAGGGGTCTGATTTCAGCTGTGCTCACAGGTGAGCAGTAGCATCTGACTGGAGTTCTTTCCAATTCCCTGGGATTTAGGACAGTATCATTTTATACAGTAATTCACCACCATGGTAACATGCATTAGGTCTTTTGCCCATTTCAAAATTGGGTTGTTTCCTTACTGCTAAGATTTTAGGAGTACTTTGTACACTTTCAATACAAGTCTTTAATCAGATTTGAGTTTTGCAAATATTTTCTCTCAATTTGTGGTTTGTCTTTTCATTCTTTAGCAGTATCTTTCCCAGAACAGTTTATGATTTCAATGTAATCCAAATCATCAATTTTGGTATTGTATTTAAGAAGTCATTACCACACGCAAGAACATCTAGATTTTATTCCTGGTTATCTTCTAAAAGTATTATAGCCTTGTGTTTTTTACACTTACATTAAATTTATGATCCATACTGAGTTAATTTCTGTGAAAGGTCAGTGTGCACTCACTTTTTGCTTATTCCAACACCACTCACTGAAGACTATGCTTGTCCACTAAGTTGTCTCTGCTCCTTGGCCAGAGATCAGCTGGCTGTATTTGTGTTGATTTGTTTCTGGACTTTCTACATTGTTCCAGTTACCTGTCTGTCCTTCCACCAATACCATCATCTTGAAAACTGAAGTTTGCAGTAACTCTTAATGGCAGGCAGTGCAAGTCCTTTAATTTGTTCTTCAGTGTGAGTTAGTTATCCTGGATCTTTTTCCTGGCTCCACATAAACTTGAAAAATCAGTTTGTCACTATTCTCAAAAATAACTTCTTGGGATTTTGACTGAATCTACTGGATGATGCTGGAAAAAACTAACAACTTCACAAGGATGTGGGTCAACAGGAACTCACTCACTAGCAATGGAAATGTAAAACAGTATGGCTACTTCAGAAAACAACTTGGCAATTTCTCACAAAGCTAAACAGAGCCTAATCACATGATCCAGCAATCACACTCCTCTCCTCAGTATACCCAAATGAGCTGAAAGATTAGGGCTGGGCTTGTGGCTCAGTGGTAGAGCACTTGCCTAGTGTGTGTGAGGCACTGGGTTCGAGTCTCGGCACCGCATATAAACAAAGTCCATTAACAACTTAAAAATATATATATTTAGAAAAAAAAACAAAAACTTTATGTCCACATAAAAATCTGCACATAACGGGGCACAGTGGCTCACACCTGTAATCTCAGAGGCTCGGTAGGTTGAGGCAAGAGAATCACAAGTTGAAAGCCAGCCTCAGCAACTAAGCAACTCAGTGAGACCCTTGTCTCTAAATAAAATACAAAAAAGGGCTAGGGGTTGTGGCTCAGTGGTTAAGCACCCCTGGGTTCGATCTCCAGTACCTTCTCCAAAAAAAAAAAATCTGCACATAGATTTTTACCAACTTTATTCATAATTGACAAAACCTGGAAGCAATCAAGGTATATATACCTCAGGAGGTGAATGAAAAAACTGTTACATCCAAGCAACAGCATATTATATTGTGCTAAAAGTAAACAGCTATCAAGCCATGAAAACCCTACAGCACACTTAAGTACATATCAACAAATGAAAGAAGTTAATCTTAGCAAAGGCTACATGCATTATGACTCCAACCACATGATATTCTGAAAAAAGCAACTCTATAGAGCCTAAAAAAATCTTGTTCTGAAAGAGTAACTGCTCTAAGAATGATAAAGAAATGTTTATTTAAAAAAAAAAAAAAAAAAAAAGCTTGATGAGAATCCCCACTGACCAAAGATAGGATAACAATCACAAAAGGCACGGACAAGAGCAACCCAATGATCTAGTATGAGCAATGAGCCTTAAGATATTGATTAACTAATGCCAGAAAGCAGAAGTTCTTCCACAGAGTAGAATGCCAATTAATAAATGTTAAAGAAACTATGGCGGGGGGGGGGGGAGGAATTCACCATTTACAGGCATCACAGCAACAAATTCAAATAAGAATCACCAATGGCTAAACTTGAGCACACACTGGAAATTACAAGAAACTTCCTAATTAAAAGGGGAAAAAAAGTAATTTTACTGTAGCTGAACCTAGCAAACACTACCTTAACCCAAGTGGTCAATAATGGGACAAAACAAATCACACAACTTCTGATGCCACATGCTGAGGATACATAACCATCTGTAGCACTACTGCAAAAAATGCACAGCTTCAATCTAAACAAAACTACTGGCCGGAAATGTGAGCATTAAGACAAAAGCTGAGGAACTGTACTAAGGTGAGGACAACTGAACAGAGGAACAGACCACCAATACATGACCTAAGGTTGTCTTTTGTTATCAAGATCATAGGAACCATTAGCAAAATGTGACAAACAGCTGTAGACCTAAAGCTAACGGTACTGCATTAACACTTCCTGATTTGGATAATTATATCATAGAAACGCTAAATAATATCCTTATTTAGAAACACACAAGGAAATACACAGTGTGGAAAAGCATATGCACAACTCACTGTCAGAATGAGCAGAGCGCTCACCTACAATGTGTGAGGCACTGGGCTCAATTCTCAGCACCACATATAAATTAAATAAATAAATGTCCACTGACAACTAAAAACATTTTTGAAAAATTATTAGGGGACAAGGGAAAAATGAGGAACTTTGGATTGGGCAGAGGGGAGGGTTGTGGGGGTGAGAAAGGCAGTGGAATGAGAGCGACGTTATCACCCTGTGTACATGTATGATCAAACAAACAGTGTGACTCTGCCTCATGTACAACCACAGAAATGAAAAGCTGTGCTCCATGTGTGTATAAGTCGAAATGCATTCTGTTCTCATATATAACTAATTAGAACAAAAAATGATCAGGGGAAAAAGTTCATATAAACAGAAGAATAACAACTTTCAAGGTGAAGAAATAAGAGGAATTAATTATTCTTAGAACTTTCCTTATATCTGAAATTCTGTTACAATGAAAGGTTTAGTTTCCCAAATCCTCAAATAAATTGAATCTATAGGAAAGCAGAGGCCATGTTCTGAGGTCACAGTGCTTTTGCATGTTTGTTTTGTACTAAAGATTGAGCCCAGGGGTGTTCTAGCACTACACTGAATCCTCAGTCCTTTCTAATTTCTTGAGAGAGGATCTCACTACTTTGCTGAGGCTGCCCTGGAACTTTCGAAGTTCCTGCCTCAGCCTCCTGAGTCACTGGGATGGCAGGTGTGCACCACCGCTCCCCGGCTCACAGCAGACATCTCATACCTGTACCTGTTTCCTCATTTGTAAACAACAAATTGTTGGAGCACCTTAATGTCTATTTGTTGGAAGGATCTTACACATAAGCTTCTATGTATGAGTCCCATGCTTCCCAAAGGCAACCTCCCACAACATCCACTATGTCACACAACCTCTAGGGACCCAAGTGGAACACAGCTGCACAGTAAAACAGCTGTTTCCAAGACACGTGCTTTACCACATCCTACCAAACCCAAAATCCATAACCCTTCATTTGAAACAATGTGAGTTACCTGGTGGTTCAATTCCATATATCATACCTTAAGACTTCATAGAAGTTTTAGAACTAGTATATACGCAGGAGGGGTGGGGATCATACAACGGAAAAATAACAGAAAATATATATTTTTTAGTTACAGGCAGACACAATATCTTTATTTTTTTATTTTTATGTGGTGCTGAGGATCAAACCCAGTGCCTCACCTGCACTAGGTGAGCACTCTGCCACTGAGCCACAAAAGATTTTTTTCCCAGCCCTAAAAGGTTTTTTTTTTTTAATGGGCTTGGGTTGTGACTCGGTGGTAGAGCACTTGCCTAGCACATGTGAGGTACTGGGTTCGTTTCTCAGCACCACATAGGAAGAAAAAGATAGATCAACAACTAATAAAATATTTAAAAAAAAAGGAAAATCACAGGTAGCCATGTCACAGAGACACAAATCAGACCTTAGAGGAAATAATGTTATACTAGAAAAACTGGGCCATGAACTTGAGGTTCCCCCTCCAACACTTCCTGCTTGTAGAACTCCACATAAGCCCTTGTGAGTTTCATTCTGCTTATCTGTACAAGGTAAGACAATGTTAGCCAACCAGAAGGGTGGGCTGCATATATCATATAAATTTGAATGAAAAATGAAGACGTTTCTGCAAACTATGGTGAATGTTTCCTACACTAATAAAATATTCTACAAGTTTCATATAAATTCTTAATAAATGAACAAAGGAAAATAATATTGTGCCCTCTTCAAAACTGTAAAAAGGTCTAGAGATTTTTTTTTTTTTTAAAAGCCCATGACACATTACAGCATCCAGAGTCAACAGAGACCAGGGTTCTACTCTTAATTTCATGCTTTTTCCATTGAGCTCTAGCAGCCAAAAATTAAGTAGATCAATTGTTAAGGCTCAGATTATAAAAGCTCTAAAATCAAAGTGTGCCTTAAACAGAATATACAGATGAGCAAATTCACAGATGCTCTGTGAAAGACCAGAAAGTGAGGAAAACGACGACTTGACAGCAGCAGTCGGCCACAGTATAGAAGGAAGGACAGGCAATGTGTGTCCTAGCTACTAAAGCTTTAGAAACACACACAAGCAATTTCATTCATAACAAGTTTAGTCCATTTTAACTGCTCAAATTCAAATCCAAACACAAAGTCTACTGCAGAAAATATCTTTAGTAGGTCTGAAGAAATGCTTTGAGAAGCACATGACACCACTAATGCAGAGTGCAACTCAAGTGCCAGGCACTGGTATTTGCTAGAAGCCAACTAGAAGGTACAAGACACAGCAGCTGCCTGCGTGCTGAGTTTATAGAACACCCAGGGGTCATCACATGGCTTTCTACCCACCACCATGTGAGCCCTAGGGGCTGAGATAGAAAGCAAAACCTACCAGGAGACTGTTTAAGATAATGAGCTACCAGCATTCTGACTCCCAGTCTAACTGATCCTACCACTGGAGACAATTAAGTAACATATACCTCATGCTATTTCAAGGTGCTGGTAAAGTTTACCATAAATTACCCAAAATCATTAAAAAATGGTTAAAATATGCTAGGCATGGTGGCACACGGCTATAATACCAGCAGCCCAGGAGGCTGAGACAGGAGGATCACAAGTTCAAAGGCAGCCTGAGCACCTCAGTGAGACCCCTGTCTCTAAATATAATACAAAATAGGGCGGGAGTGTGGCCCAGTGGTCGAGTGCCCTGAGTTCAATCCCCTATACCCTCCCCCTAAATAAGAAATAGTTAAAATATGTTCAAAACACTTCTAGTAAGAAATTCTGTAAAAACCAACTACATAAAATAAAATCATTATAAATGAAATTTTAATGACGAGAACAGCTAACATTATTGTACAGTAGGCACTATTTTAATCCTGGGACATTATGACCTACATTTATCTTCACAATCCCTCTGAGGAACATCGGTACATAAAGACTAAGAAACTTGCCTCAGTAGACATATTTGTATTTTAACTCCAAACCCATCCATGACTACTATCATACTGCTTTATAAAAGGAGTTAAGTGAACTGTTTGACCATGTGGAACATCCTATTCCCCAAAATGTTACTGAATCAGAAAACACTGACATTAAACACCTTTTTTTAAATATTTTTTAAGCCAGGCGCGGTGGCTCATGCTTGTAATCCCAGCACTTAGGGAGGCTGAGACAGGAGAATCGCGAGTTCAAAGCCAGCCTCAGCAATGGCGAGGCGCTAAGCAACTCAGTGAGACCCTGTCTCTACATAAAACACAAAATAGGGCTGGGGATGTGGCTCAGTGGTCGAGTGCCCCTGAGTTCAATCCCCAGTACCAAAAAAAAAAAAAATTTTTTTAAGCTGTTGGACCTTTATTTTTTTCATTTCTTTATATGTGGTGCTGAAAACTGAACCCAGTGCCTCACGCATGCTAGGCAAGCACTCTACCACTAAGCCACACTATATAGTACCAGTCACACTATACAACACAACATCGAACTGCATAACTCCGCTTATATGAAACGTCCAGAATAGGCAAATGCGCAGACAGGAAGAATACGAGCGGCTTCCAAGAACTTGGGAGTAAGACAGGAAGTGAGTAGCTATAAATGGGCATATGGTTTCATCAGAAGTGATGGAAATGTTTAGAGATTAAATAATGGTGATGACAACGATCAAATACTAAAACTACTGGATCATACACATATTTGGTGTTTTTAGAAACTTTCGACTAAAAAAAATTCAAATTCAAGCCAGGTGTGATGGCATGAGCTCATTACTCAAGGTACTTGGGAGAGACAGTCAAGGAGAAAAAAGGGGAGAAAACAAAACAAAAACAATCACTGGAGTCCAGGAGCTCAAGGCCAGCCTAAGGCAATATAGCAAGACCCCACTGCCTCCTCCCCAACAATCAAACCAAAAAATTTCATCTTGATTTCTGGAGGATATTATACGTTCACATAAATCTGGCATAGACTCAAAGAACTGAGGCAAAATAATTTAGGATTATCTTGGGGTGGGGATCCTGAACTCAGCCACATCCCCAGGCCTATTTTGTGTTTTATTCAGAGACAAGGTCTCACTGAGTTGCTTAGCACCTCGCCATTGCTGAGGTTGGCTCTGAACTTGCGATTCTCCTGTCTCAGCCTCCCAAAGTGCTGGGATGACAGGCGTGTGCCACCGCGCTCAGCTTATCCTATGTATTTTAAAGTTATTCTACTCACCTGTCTTCCAGAAACTGAAGACTCATTTCCAGAGGATAACTCACACCGGCCAACATTTCTTCTACCATAATTTGGATATTTACGCCTGCATGTCCTCTGTCTAGACTGTGACACCAAAACCATAGAATCCAACTGAAACAAACACAGAGATGGAAATCAACACCTAAGTAAGGACAGTGTCAGCAAAATGCCATCCTATCAAGTTCCCAAAATTATTTAAGGCAAAAATAAAAGTTTAAAAAAGTAAACCATCTTGAATAATAGATTTCCTACATACCATTAACTTAAGCTTGGTATTTTTACTTTCAAGGTCCTTAGAAGATGCAAGGAAAGGCACTTAGATCAGCATTTTTCAAACTCTGTCATAAGTTAACTATGCCATAAGTTAACTATGCCGTAAGTTATGTGATTTATAATGGGTTAAAGTAACAATGCAAAAGGGATGCCACTTACATGTATCTCAGAAGTTATGAAAATATTTATATGATGCAATAATCAAACTTATAAGGAAACGTATCATTATTTGTATACCTAGATCACAGAGAAATATTTGAAGTAATTCTCAAGCATTAGCAATAATTATTTACAGATTTTAAGTTTTTAGAAGAATTGCTGATAGTGCTTTTCAGTTCTGGTGAAAATTTTTTAATATATTTCTATCAAAACAAAATTTTTCAAAATCTGCCAAATAAAATGATCACTGTACATAATGCAATATTGCTCAGACATAAAGAGGAATGACTTTATGACATTTGCCAATAAATGGATGGATCTGGAGACTACCATACTAAGTAAGCCAATCTCACCTCCCCACCCAAAAAAGAAAAAACCCACAAAGGTTGAATATTTTCTGATATGTGGAAACCTAACTCACAACAGAGAGGGCAGGGAATTACAGTTCAGTGGACTAGACAAAGGGGAATGAAGGGGGATAGGAAAAGGAAAGAGCGGAATGAACCTCACTTAACTTTCCTACACACATACATGAATACACCATAGTGAATTTCACCATCGTGTATATCCACAAATTAATTTTTTTAAAAAAATATTCACGTAAACGGCAGAAAGATCAACAGAGGTAAGGGAGCAGGGAGTAGGGAAAGGGAAGGAGAGGTACTGGGGTCTGAATTAGAACAAGATATATTCCATGCTTATATAATTATGTCAAAATGAATTCTCCTGTCATGTATAACTAAAAAGAACCAAGAATATTTTTTTAAAAAAGTCTACTTTAAAAAGTAAATAACTACCAATTTTAATTTTTAAAGAAGGCATGCCACTCCCCGAACACCAAAGTCCAATATAAAATTACTCAATGAGCTACACCACTTCTTGGTACTCATCCTGAAGAATTGAAGTCATCATACCACCGCTACTCACGCATGCCCATAATTCACAATAGCCAAACTGCAGAACCAGCCAACAAGCCCAACAATGGATGCGTAGATTAAAAAAAAGAAGTATATATACACAATGGAGTTTTATTCAACCATAAAAAAGAATGAAATTTTGTCATTTGCAGGAAAATGGATGGAAATTGAAACCATTATGTTAAGCAAAATAAATGAAACTGAGAAGGTAAAAGGTCATATATTCTCTCTCATGTGGAGGCTAGAGAGGAAAAAGGAAAAGGGGGGTTCCAGTTTCATGAAAACTGAAGAGACATCAGTAAAAGAAAGGGACCAGGGGAGGAGTGAGGAATGATATTAGCTAAATTATATTGTGATACTGTGTGCATGTATGACTATGTAACAACAAATCCCACCATTATGAACTAGTATGACACCAATAAAAAAATACAGAAAAGAAACACTTGATGAAAGGACCTATTCCTTGAACTTAATGCACAAATCAATTTTCACACAGGAACCATCTATCTGATCAGCACTGATCTGTTTTAGAATTTCAACCTTAACTTTTTTTTTTTTTTGACCTCCCCTAACTGCTGGCTTTTCTCTTGCCTGGGCCTGTGAGCTGAGGGCAGCCTGTTTTGTTCTTTTTTTTTTTTTGGTACCAAGGATTGAACTCAGGGGTACTTGACCACTGAGCCACATCCCCAGCCCCAGCCCCATTGTGTGCTTTATGTAGAGACAGGGTCTCACCGAGTTGCTCTGTGCCTCACCGTTGCTGAGGCTGGCTTTGAACTTGTGATTCTCCTGTCTCAGCCTCCCAAAGTGCTGGGATTATAGGCCTGAGCCACCACGCCCAGCTTCAACCTTAAGGGACTGATTTTAAACTGTTTTCTCCTTAATATGTCAATCCAGACAGACTTTTGTTAAAGCAAAAACTACTAATGAGTTCCATGACTGATAATAGATGAAAACAAGTGGACCAGAACTTTCACTAACAAAAACAGGAAAATCTGGGAAAACACTTTTTAAAAGATACCCAAGCACGAAGGCACTGTGTGTATATATAAAAAGGCTATGAAAATTGACAGTAAGAAAAAAGAAAAACACTTTTTTGTACTCTAGAATTTCATTCTGAAAGAAGCTGAAAAGTTCAGCAAGTAAACAAAAAACTGACAGACTAACTCTTATAATTAAGCTAGCAAAAATTATAATCCACAGCCTCCCAAAAGCAGGAGAATCCCTCAAGCTTAGAGTGTTGGCTTAGGGCTATTACCTAGGTCTACAGATGACCCACAGCTGCAACAGTGGCCCCAAGGAACATAAGCCCACTGTTGTTTTGATAAGGCAACAAAGGCTTGGCAATAGCCCTTAATGTCTGCCAGAAACAAAACTGAATGTTCTCTAGGGACAGAAAGACATCCTTTGCTTCAAATCTTCTCTAACACTTAACATTCCATTAAAACGCAGGCGCCCACCCTCCCAACGAGGTGTCATGGTAAAAACTGAGAAAAGTCAACATACAATGGGAATTGGTCCAAAGGGAAGCAAACTATGGAAATAATGAAATTACCAAATCTCAGCTTTTAAAATAATTATAGCTGACTTTCCACATCTTAAATCAAGGAATACTTTGGCAATAAACTGAAAACTCTAAAAGAAGAACCAGATGATAATTTAGAATTTAAAAATATAGCAACTAAAAATAAAAACAAGATGTTTAACAGTGGATTGTACACAGCTACATAAGTCATAAAATAATCTAGAACAGTAGAAAACAGTGTACAAAAAGGAATGAACAAGAAATATCCAATAAATGTGTACCTGGAAAGAAAGTAAAGATGGAAACAGAATGTACACACTAGCCAAAGAAAGCTAGCATAGCTATACCACTATAAAAGGATTAAAAGAAAAAAACATTAGAGACAAAGTGATAATTCAAAAAAATAAAAGGCTCAATACAGGAGGAAAAAGGAAAGCCCTAATTTGTATGCACCAAAAATAACGTGTCTTGAAATCAAATGAAGCAAAAACTAAAAGAGCAAGCAACAAATAGTAAGAGAAATATCTACATACATTTTTTATCATGTATCTCACTCTGGGAAGCAATACAACATTTTGAAATGTGTGGCATTAATGGGTAAGATTACATATATATGATCCTTATGATCCAACAATTGCATTTCAAGGTCTATCTCTAAAAGAATACATTTAATATACCAAGAGACAGACATATAAAAAATATTGAAAATAGTATCGTTCTTTTAAATAAAAGTTTAAATCTGCATCAATTTTCTTTTTTTATATATATATATTTTATTTATTGAATGAACCTTTATTTTATTCATTTATTTATATGCAGTGCTGGGAATCAAACCCAGTGCCTCACACATGCACGGCAAGCACTCTACCACTAAGTCATACCCATAAGCAGAAAGTAGTATTGTTCTTAACAGGGAAAATAGGAAAACAAGCTAAATGTCCTTCCACAATAAGTATCAAAATAATTACTATAGAACAATGAAAACAAAGGACCCACAACTACTCATAATACAAATAAATCTCACAAAGTTCACTGACCCAAGACAGACACAAAAGAGTACACATTTCTTTTTTCTCTTTTTTTTGGGGGGTACCTAGGATTAAACTCAGGGATACTCAACCAATAAGCCACATCCTCAGCCCTATTTCTCACCTTATAAATTGCTGGGATAATGGGTGTGTGCCACCACACCCAGCTCATGTTTATCTTCACAAATTAAGTTATAGCTGCTCATGTGATTCCCAAGAAAACCCAAACAGGCTGAACACTGATCAAGCAAGATGCTGTCCAGCAGAGCTGAGCTTTGGAGGGCCACAAGTCACTTCAGCACACAATTTTTGTTTTCGTTTTTTTGGTTTCTTTTAAAATGCAGGATTCAGATAAACTTCAGTAAAGGTCAAAGCTGACTGGCAGTTTTAGAAGTAAACATAGTTGGGCTGGGGCTGTAGCTCAGGGGTGGAGAGCATGCCTCTCACATGTAAAGCACTGGGTTCAATCCTCAGCACCACATAAATATAAATACAAAGATACTGTGCCCATTTATAACTAAAAAATATTTTTTAAAAAAGAAGTAGTAGTAGTAGGAAACAAAATTGATGACACATGGAAGAAAGGACATAATAGTTGAAAAAAATTCTTATTACTGTTTGGACCTCAATGTCTCCCAGAGGCTCACATGTTGGTATTGAAGGCTTGGTTCCCAGCTGAGGGCGCTACTAGGAAGGGGTAGCATCTTTTGGAGTTGGGGCCTAACTAGAAGAGGCAGGTCACCAGACTAGTGTCTTTGTCAGTGGCCCTCTCCTCCGCTGGGAACCGGCTACTCTGAGGTGAGCAGCTCTGCTCTTCCCTTCTGCCATGGTGTAGTGTCATCACAGGTCCAGAAACAATGGAGCCAAGTGACTGTGAACTGAAACCATGAGCCAAAAGTAAGTTCTCTGGCACAGGTACTGTCACAGCAACAGAGAGCTGACTCACACAATGCTCCTGATGTGCTGATGTTATCATTCTTAACCACAGTGGTCATTAGACAATAATTTTCTATAATATTTTAACCCTCTCAGGAACTAGGCATCATTCCTCAGGATTTCAAACCATTGCTTCCCAATAGTTGTACAATCTGAGTTCCACTATTTTAAATCTCAAACAGAAGGCCCTAAGCAAAAAAAAAAAGTTGTACTTCAACAGAAAGTTACTAACATTTTTAAATCAAAAAGAAAACTCTAGGGGCTGGGGTTGTAGCTCTGTGGTAGAGTGCTCGCCTAGTACTTGTGAGGCACTGGGTTTGATGCTCAGCACCACATAAAAATAAATAAAATAAAGGTATTGTGTCCATCTACAACTAAAAAATATTTTTAAAAAAATTTTAAAAAACCTCTAAAATTTAATTTCTAATGAACTTATTCCAAAGAAAACAATTTGTTACCTTTTGTGAGAGCTGAAGAGTCTTCCTTTTTCTTCCTATTACATAAAGATTTCTTTCCTCCTCACCTTTCTCTATTCGAAAGTCTTCCAATTTCCTACAAAATTAAAATACCCATTTATACCAATTATTGAATTGATATAAAGACCATTTGATTCTAAGAATCATAACTTTACATAATCTAAGTTTATACACAAAACTCAAATTAAAAAAAACATGTTAAAAATTTAATATGAATAGTAATAAAATGTCAGAACCAGCTAGGAGATTCTACTTTTCATATTTAACACAAAAATTTGTTTCCTGGGCCTGTGTTGTGGCTCAGTAGTGGAACACTTGTCTGCCATGTGTGAGGCACTGGGTTTGATCCTCAGCACCACATAAAAATGAATAAAATGAGGGTAGTGTGTCCATCTACAACTAAAAATTTACACTAAAATGTATCTTAAACTATCATTTAAAAAAACTGTTTTCTGGGCTGGGATTGTAGCTCTGCGGTAAAGCGCTTGCCTCGCATGCGTGAGGCCCTGGGTTCGATCCTCGGCACCACATACAAAGCAATAAAATAAAGACATTGATCCATCAACAACTAAAAAAAAAAACAAAAAGTTTTCTGATGGGCTCTATTGGGACCTACTCAATCTCACACACAACCTACTTAAGTGTCCTCATGATTTTCCAAGACTGTAATTCCTTTCTCTAAAGAAAAAATGAGTCCTCCTCCAAACTTACTCAAATTATATTTTATAAAAAATGGAGAACAAGACAGTAGTGTTGCTCATTTTTCTGTTTCACTTACATGATACAACAGAGATAATTTCCCTATGACCAATTTCAAAGTGAGGACCTACCACCATGAGGAAGATACAAAATATGTTTTTTCTTCTCTGTGGAAAGACTGAAAGTTCCTTTTCTGCAGTTTGCACATTAGTTAAAATACACTGACTTTATGTTGCTGTTTGACATACCAATAGGGAAATTTCCGGACTGATTCTAGCCACCTACCTAACAAAGTGCAAAGACAAACACTTATATCTAAGAATTTTTTTTTCCCAAGGCACACCTGTGGCCAACACTCAGATTTCAATGCAACATTCATATAATCACAGGGCTTTTCTGAATCAGATTCAACCCTTCACAGCAAGTTTTCAATTTTACCACTTTTGTGTTTAAGGAACATATAATGAGGTCTTTTCCTTCCAAATGACACTAGTATCTGTATGCTTCCTTTGTTTTGACAAGAAATTATATACATATTTTGTTCCTGTATATAATTCATTCTCAATGAAGCAAAGGAACCCTGGAGGCCCTACCGAGGATCATTTTCAACTGTGCAAAATTCCACTTTCAATGATGAGGTCAACCAAGAAAACAGTGTTACAAAAGATCACCATTTTTGCAAAATGTTCATCAGAATTTAGTATGAGTAGAATTTCTACTATTGTGAGGTCAGGCAAACTACATGCCTGAACCCTAGGCCCCAACTGGCATTACATACTAGAAACGGCACTACGTGTTCACAGCTCTGCATAGTAGGATCCTTTCTCTTACATTTTTACCTATTACCTATATTTCCCACAATGCACATAATACTTTTTTAGTCAGAAACCAATTTAAACTCTCTTAATCCTTCTCAAAACCCTAATAAAGTTATGCAAAATTACTAAATTCATAGTACCTACAGATTACACTATAGGGATTGCTACAAACAACACTGGTAACTATTACCTCATTTAGTATTTTCTTTTAAAAAAAATCCCATGTGCTTTTTTAGAATACAATGCTAAAGAGAGATAAGCTCTTCTTTGCGAAAATTGTATTGTGGGGCTGGGGTTGTGGCTCAGTGGTAGAGCGCTAGCCTCGCATGCGTGAGTCACTGGGTTCGATCCTCAGCACCACATAAAAAATAAATAAATAAAATAAAGATATTGTGTCCATCTACAACTAAAAAAATTTTTTAAAAAATTGTATTGTGGCAGACAGGAAGCTAACTTAAAAATCCATTCTCCTTTTCCTCCTTAGAAAAAAAATCCTTATTTTTACAGAGGTTCTTTGCTGCCTCACGTAGAAACTGTATTACATCATCTTGCTGTTAGCTTAGTATGGCCAAATGACAATCTTCTCAATGAGTTATGAGCCAAGATGTACTGTGACTACTTAAATAAGTTCTCAACTAAAAATGTCCTTTCTGCTTTCTGCTCCTCTTCCTTTTTCTGTCCGAAATCTTAGGCTACATCACAGATAGTGGATATATCATGGCTACAGCTTCAGCAGTTACCTTGGACTCTTGGTGAACTTAAAAATGGAAGCAACATCCCATAAAGTAGATGAGAAACAGATGCCCGAGTCCCTGACTAACTGGGGAATCCCATTTATGGCCATAAACTATTTCCAGTCTTCCTTTAAGGAAAACAGTAAAGGCTTATGTGTTTAAGGAACTAGCCTTCAGGTCTTTCACTCCCAATACCTGTTTGTTTCCCTTGGGTTTTTTGGGTTTTTTTTGGTACTGGGGATTGAACTCAGGGGTACTTAACCACTGAGCCACATACCCAGCCCTATTTTTGTGTTTATGTAGAGACAGGGTCTCACTGAGTTGCTTAGCACCTCGCCATTGCTGAGGCTGTCTTTGAACTTGGGATTCTCCTGTCTCAGCCTCCCTAAGTGCTGGGATTACAGGCTTGAGCCACCGTGCCTAGCTTCCCTTGGTTTTGACAAGGAAAATTATCCCAAAATGACATTTTTTGGTTCTGATGACCATGAAACTCAAAGACATACTTAAGAATTATAGTGTACAACGTACATAGTACTAATTTTCAGTATTTCTCATCACAATTAGAGATTTTTCATTTCCCTATTGTATACTTATAAAACCTTGTATCCACTGGACAATAAGTACTATATGTACAATATGTACTCTAATATTACTCTATCATCACTGAAACTTCTGGCTATACACATGAAGGAAACACTTCTACAAAACTATCCAAGATATTAGTTATCATGAGACAAATACAACAGAAAATGGAAACATTTTATTTACCACTATAAAAAAGTATTTGCTGGGGCTGGGATTGTGGCTCAGCGGTAGAGCGCTTGCCTCACATGCGTGAGGCCTTGGGTTCGATCCTCAGCACCACGTACAAAGCAATCAAATAAAGACATTGTGTCCATCTACAACTAAAAAAATATTTTAAAAAAAAAAAAGTATTTGCTGTCTCCATTTATCTGACAACTCAAAAATCAACAGAAAGACTATTATCCAGATTATAGTATAAATTACCATCGCACAGTAAAAGGAAACAGGTCTGCTTAAGAGAAAAGATTGATTCTAGATCTAAGTCAAACCATTTTCAAGATGAACTGTAACATCTGTTCCATACCTGACAGCAAATTTGTTATGGAAGGCTACTGTTATTTAAGACTCAGGAGCCTCCTAGAACAGGCTCCTCTTGGCCAGAGATACAACAGTTTAAACATTAATAAAGAATATCAGAAATAAGCTGAGCCCCAGTAATGTTACTGATGCAATGAAACCCACTCACTCATATGAAGACTCAAATTGGTTATAAATGATGAAACAAAATATATATTTTAAAGGTAAATAAAGAAGAACTGACCATCTATCCTGTTGTTGTTGTTGTTGTTGTTGTTTTGTACCGAGGATTAAACTCAGGGGTACTTGACCACTGAGCCACATCCCCAGACCTATTTTTGTGTTTTATTTAAGGAAAACAGTAAAGGCTCACAGATAGGGCTCACTGAGTTGCTTAGTGCCTCATCATTGCTGAGGCTGGCTTTGAACTTGTGATTCTCCTGTCTTAGCCCCCCAAAGCACTGGGATTACAGGCGTGCACCCCCATGCTCAGCCTATCCTGCCTTTTATACAGTAAATTTTACTACTGGATAATCAAGTATCCTTGGGCAAACTTCCTTATAGAAGTAACCGAGCAGCCAGGTACGGTGGTGCACACCTCTAATATCAGCGACTCAGAAGGCTGAGGCAGGAGGATCAAAAGCTTGGGGATAGCCTGGGCCATTTAGTGAGTACCTGTCCCAAAATAAAAATTAAAAAAGGATAGGGGTATTGCTCAGTGATAGAGCATCCCTGGGTTCAATTCTCAGTACAACAAAGAATATAAATATCTGAAATAGTAAATGGAACACTTGATTAATAAGAACGGAAATATCGAGCTGGGGCTATAGCTCAGTGGCATAGTGCTTGCCTAGCACATGTGAGGCACTGAGTTTGATCCTTAGCACCACATAAAAATAAATAAAATAAAAGCCGGGGGCGGTGGCTCAAGCCTGTAAGCCCAGCACTTAGGGAGGCTAAGACAGGAGAATCGCGAGTTCAAAGCCAGCCTCAGCTACAGCGAGGCACTAAGCAACTAAGTGAGACCCTGTCTCTATATAAAACACAAAATAGGGCTGGGGATGTGGCTCAGTGGTCGAGTGCCCCCGAGTTCAATCCCTAGTACCAAAATAAATAAACAAACAAATAAAATAAAGGCATTCTATCTATCTATAACTCCAAAAATGTTTTTTAAAAAAAGAATAGAAATGTCACCTCATGAATTAATAAATCTAGGCATTAAGCATCAATGGGTGCCAACATCACCAAAAAACCTAGCTATTCTGTGTGCATTCTAATAGAATGACATACCATTTACGAAACACTTGCAAAAAACAAAATAATTTATGACATTTGAGACAAATGAAAATTTAAGCACTGCCTGGATATCTGGTTACAATGACAAACTGCCTTTTTTTTTTTTTTTTAAGTTGTGGTAGTGGCATTATGTCGAGAGCGGCGAATGAATTACAGGTTTGTCTGAACCCTCTCAAGGCAGAGGCGATGCCCTTCTGAGAACTCTCAGTGGTATCTCCCTGATTAGAGACTGCTCAGTTGCTGGTGACTCAGAGTTCTGTGTCTCATAAAATTTATTGGTTCAATAGCCTTAGGTTCAAACGCCAGCTACCAGGAGGAGGAAGAAATATCGGCACGAGCTGACAAGCCCCAATTGGGCTATTTTCCTTACAATCTCGCTTAGGTTTACTCTGAAGAAGCTTTCTCGCCATAAATTCTTTTGATGTTTAAACCTCTGTAATAAACATGCAGAGCATCCTCATGGTCGGCCAGCATTCTCCTATGAGGAGCTCTGGTGATCCACCAAGTCCAGCTTTTCTCTATTTGTGTTTGTCTTTATTTCCAATGATCTCATCTGCCCTAATTCGGGAAACTGAGGAAACACTGTATGGGTTGCAACAGCCTTGTTGGTTATATTTTAAGAAAATTTTTCATCTTTCAGAAATACATGCTAAAATATTTACAGAGAAAACAATATGCCTGGTATTTCAAAAAAAAAACACTGACAGGATAAAAAATGGGTGTTCATATAGATGAAACAAAACAAGCTATAAAAAACTTAAAATAAATTTTGACATTTTTCTCCCACAATTAAAACAGATTTCCACCCATTACTAAAATAAATTTATGTGATTATTTATACAACTAATGGAATTAAGGATGTGAAAATAACCATGTGAATATATTTTCACAGAGAGAAACAATATAAATAGATATCCTAAAACAAACCTAAATATGCCTAGTGGTACCTCTGGTACAACCACTCTTCGTTTCCAAGCCTGCAGGTCACGCTCTGTAGCAATCTGACTCCGTGGAGCATTTTGATGCATCTGGCGAACACCTTCAACTTGTCCACTACGACGCAGACCAATATTTGGAGGAGACTGCATATCTAAACTTAATCTTCTAAAACCTAGGGAAAATTTTAAAATGATTCCAAAATAATTTCAAATTAAAATTCATTTGACATGTAACAAGCACATGTTTCTCCTAATAGACATACCAAAAACAAGGTGAAAGGACCTACTAAAAAAATTTAACATGGCTAAGATCAAAATGTAGAATCCTGAGCAAACATTAACACTAAACCTTAATTTAAAATTTTATTAGACTGAAATTTTAAAATGTGCAAATATTTTCCACATTTGCCTCCCTAAAAATTCTGCTTTCTGCAAATCTGCATAGTAAAATAAATAAATCTTTGTTGAAAACAGCCTCCTCAAATCAAGGTAGCTTTATAACAAGCCCAGTCACACCATCAGTTGACACCCTCAGAAGACAATGAGAAACACCAGGCGGGCAGCCGCCACAGCAGACATTAGCATGCTGTGGGAAACGCTGGCAGCACTAGCAGTGGAGAGTATTAATGCCGAACACAGGAGACAGTGCAGTCTGAGCCCATGGGCTGCAGTTAAGCAGAACCAGGCCACAGGACCGCATCCCAGGAGCCAGAACCCACAGAGGCTGGCCTTGAGGAAGAAGTCCCAGGCATTTTGATTGGGGGGGGGAGCTGAGGATTTAAGCCAGGGGTGCTTTATCACTGAGCTACATTCCCCAGTCCTTTTCATTTTGATTTTCACTAAGTTGCTGAGGTTGGCCTTGAAGTTGGAATTCTCCTGCCTCCACACCCAGCCAAGTGATCATTTTCTTAAAAATGAGGGTGACAGAGTTCCTGATACTAATACAGCAGAGAAACCGTGAGCCATTTCCTTTCCTGCAAAGGCTACAATACCCTACTCCAACTGTGCCAGCACACTCTGCCTTGGCAAACCCAGTAACCACCACTTCTGCACTCTTTTATGTACCACATTCTATTTACCAATCATGTGAAAAGTCTACGCTACAAAACACATTACATTTCACCTACCAATAAAACATTTATATGAAATATACTGGGACAGAGGTTTTTGGGGGGTTTTTTGTTTTTGTTTTACTTCCTTTTCCCCTCCATCTTTCCTCTTTCCTGGCAGCCACCACCATGAAGGTTGGTCGAGCTGTGCAGTTTTAGCAGATACAAGATAAAACCCAGACATGGGAGATGCCATGTCAGGACTGACGCAAAGGTTTTCCAATTTCTTAATACAAAATGCAAGTGGGCACTTTTTCTTTTTTTTTGGTACCGGGGTTTGAACTCAGGGGCACTCGACCACTGAGCCACATCCCCAGCCCTATTTTGTGTTTTATGCAGAGACAGGGTCTCACTGAGTTGCTTAGCACCTCGCCGTTGCTGAAGCTGGCTTTGAACTTGTGATTCTCCTGTCTCAGCCTCCCTAAGTGCTGGGATTACAGGTGTGCGCCACCACGCCCAGCTAAGCTGGCACTTCTTTCCAAGAGGAATCCTTGGCACATAAACCGTACCGTCCTCTACAGAAGAAAGCACCAACAGGGCCGAATGAAGAAAATCAAAAGAAAACCTAACATGCAGTCAAATTTCACAAGGCCATCACCGGTGCATCTCCTGTAGATGTAATGGCCAAGAGGAAAAAGAAACCAGAAATTAGAAAGGCTCAATGAAAACAAGTAATTAGGACTGCCAAGATAGCAAAAAACGCTAAGCAGGCATCTAAAAAGACAGAAATGGCTGCTGCTAAGACTCCCAAAAAAGGCAGCACCTAAGCAAAAGACTGTAAAACCTGTGAAGGTTTCTGCTCCATGAATTAGTGGAAAACACTAATCGGCAGATCAGACTTTAAAATAAAGATGTATCTATAACTCTTTTAAAAAAAAGAAAAGGAGGAAGGAAGGTAGGTAGATACTGGGCTGGGGATGCAGCTCAGCAGCAGAGCACTCGCCTCACACACGCAAGGCCTTCCACCCCAACTGCAAAATACAAAAAGTTAAATAAACAAAGCCAACACTTTGACCTTTGCCTTCTATGGTCAGCCAAGACCCAGAGAATGATGGAAGCCCTCTCTGGGCCCTGCAACTCTGGTGAGTCATCCCATCTGCTGATCAGGGAGATCTAGAGAACAGGAAGCCAAACAGTGCACACTCTGCAAAGAGGAGGGTCATTGGATGCTTCCATAAACACCACATGTGGTCAGCCAGACCCCAACCCATCCTGGCAAGTGGCACTACTGGTACAGGAAAGCTAAAGGAGCCAGGAGGCTTTTGCACAGGTAAATTGACAGTGGGAAAATGTAACAGTGGTCCACTTTATGCTTTAAATATAACTCTTGCTGCTCTGCCACTACAGGTTTTTTTGGGGGGAGGGGCGGGGAGGGTGATTACCAGGGATTGAACTTAAGGGCACTCAACCACTGAGCCATATCCCTACCCCTATTTTGTACTTTATTTAGAGACAAGGTCTCACTGAGTTGATTAGCACCTTCCCACTGCTGAGGCTGGCTTTGAACTCCCAATCCTCTGGACGCCTCAGCCTCTCAAGGTGCTGGGATTACAGGCCTGCACCACCATGCCCAGCTCGCACTAGGACTGATTTTTTTTTTTGGTACCAGGGATTGAACTCAGGGGCACTCGACCACTGAACCACATCCCCAGCCCTATTTTGTGTTTTATGTAGAGACAGGGTCTCACTGAGTTGCTTAGGGCCTCGTCGTTGCTGAGGCTGGCTTCGAACTCTCGATTCTATCCCAGCCTCCCTAAGTGCTGGGATTACAGGCTTGCGCCACCCCACTGGCCTGGGACTAATTTTTAAAATGAACATGTTTCTTTCTCTTCCTCTCTCCCTGCTTTGCTAGCAAAGCAATAAACCTTTTTCCTTTTTCTAAAAAAAAAAAAAAAAAAAAGTTAAATAAAATATATTGATGTTGAAGAACTATTTTTTGGGGGAGGGGACCAGGGATTGAACTCAGGGGTACTCAACCACTGAGCCACATCCCCAGCCCTATTTTGTGTTTTATGTAGAGACAGGATCTCACTGAGTTGCTTAGCGCCTCACCATTGCTGAGGCTGGCTTTGAACTTGAGATTCTCCTGTCTTAGCCTCCCAAAGTGCTGGGATTACAGGCTTGCACCACCACGCCTAGCTAAGAAACATTTTTTGAATTGAGAAATAAAAATTCTATATTTAAGTGCTTTATAGTGTTATTCTCCAACAATTTGCAAATATGCACAAGGTTATTTATCATAACATTACTTATAACAGCAAAGCATGAGAAATAATCTAAATGCCCATAAACACATTACCAAGATTTGTTATTCCACGTAGCAGAGTACTATGAAGCTATAAAATAGGATAAGGATGAATTCTGTCAACTGATGAAGGGACAAATGGTGATTCCTAGAACACACTGTTAAGGGGAAAGGTGTAGAAGAATGCATATGTATCTGTGCCTCTTCCTAGGATGCACTGAGGAACAGTGTTTAACTGAGACAATTACCAGAATATGATTGGACAATCCAAACTGCAAGAAACACTGAAACAACAGGACTGGACCCTTCCAGAGTACCATGCTAAGAGAAATCTTTTCTAGATTTAAAAAAAGACATAACGGGCTAGGAGTGTAGCTCAGTGGTACAGTGCTGGCCTAGCATGTGTGAGACCCTAGATCCCCAGTGAAGGAGGAAGAAGGAAGAGATAATTAAATGCAACAAGCAAGGCCAAACTAATCTTAAATTTTTACAAAACCATGAAGGACAACACTGAGACAGCTGGTAGAAGACAGCAATATAGTAAAAACAAAGTCTGTACACTGTAATCCTTACGTTATGTTTATGTAAGAGGATGTTCCAGGTTCTTTGAAGATAACAGGATAAAGCACCTCCGTATGAAGAGACCCAAGTCTTCAACTTGCTCACAAATGCTGATTCAGTAAGAAAAATTATTCTACCCAATTCGGTTTTTCAAAAATTACAAATTTTAAAGCAAGGGAAAGCTAGAATTACAGTTTTCCTTCAAAAAAACACTACTATTAGATAACATTTAATACAATTTGCAAATTCTCTTTTTAGACAAAAACTTACTAACCATTTAAAGTACTTTAAAATCAAATGCCCATTTGTTAACTACAGCAAATTTTAAAAAAAAACACCTTCAGAATACTGAAGTTGCAAAAATACACTGTTGATTCCAAGTTCTTCACAATGTATGTACCTGAAAAGACCTTTTACTCTTAAATTTCAATGCCACCATACTTAGGTAAAATACTTCCCATATATTTGTTACCTCTTCGAGGGGTTTCTTCCCCATTTGGAAATCCACTTGGACCAATATCCTGGTCTGCTCCCATTCTCTGATCTTGCTGCTGCTGCAACTGCCTTATCATTCCATCAAGGATGCTGGACTCTGGGCTTCGTTCACCACTATCATTGGTTTGTAGGCTTATAATTTGTTCAATTACCTCTCCATCACCTACAAATTCAATTATGAATCATAATATATATAAGTAAGAAAAAAGAACTTCAGTATCCTACACGTAAAAACACATTAACAGGGCTGAGGATGTGGCTCAGTGGTCAAGTGCTTGCCTAGAATCCCTTAGGCACTGGATCCATTCCCCAACACTGCAAAAGAAAAAATATGACCAGAGTTGCTGTTTCAAAAAAATAATAATAACCAATTAGAAAAGATACCCTACGGGGCTGGGATTGTGGCTCAGTGGTAGAGCACTTGCCTGGCATGCATGAGGCACTGGGTTCGATCCTCAGCACCACATAAAATAAATAAATAAAATAAAGATATTGTGTCCATCTACAACTAAAAAAAAGATATTAAAAAAGATACCCTACGAATTCACAATTAATTAATTCAGAGAAAAGATTCAAAACAAACCCCCTCTTTAGAGTACTAAGTACTATAAAAACCTCAACACGGCCTCTGGGACACTAGCAGGACAGGTGGAGAAGCATGGAAACCCGCTTCTGTACAGCACTAAGTTGCGGCTATAGACTTCCAACCTCAGGCTCCCACTTGGCTGGAACCACAAGCAAATTCCACTGTGCAAGGCTTACTAAAACCTTACTGGCCACAGCAAGTATGCATGATATTCTAATGCAAATGAAAGCAGTGACTCTAATTTCTTCTGTACTGTCTTATGGTAAAAGGCAGTGGGGTTAGGACTTTCTAGGTCTTCAACTAAAGACAATTGTGGCTCTCCAAGCACCCCAGGAGTCCAGAGAGAACAGGTACAGAGATGGAGGTAGTTACATGTGCCTATCCCACTCTGCAGAAATGACTACACCTCTTAGTATGGTTTTTCTTTTTTTGCTTTTGAAAAATATCTTTATTTCATTTTTTTCTTAGTATGTTTTTAGCAGAACCAGTACCCATCAGAATCAGACTTTTTTTAGTGTCTTTGCAGAGATATTTAATAGGTTCATGATTAGAATTAACGGAAGTTATTATTAGATGGTTTGCAAATGGTTTAGAAATATGCCTAGATGTTAATGTTTTCATGCAAAAATCCCTTACACATCCTATCATAGATGCCATCTTTTTCAGAAACATGAACTCAGTATACACAAAACCTCCTCCCTTTCCCCACCATCTAAATAAAATATTAAAAGGAATGAAAAGATAAAATTTACAGAACTAATGAAGAGCACCCAAAACAGTACCAAGTTCTCAAGTCGAGGAGACAAAAGTACCTACCATCTTGGAGGAAGAAGGGAAAGGCTAAAACCTGCAAAGCAGAATGCTAGAGAAGCGAGTCTCACAGAAAGCTCCAGAGACCTGCAGTGAAGTCCTATCAATTCTTTGACTAAATGCTGATTGTGCATAGATTCAAATGCCACCGTGCTTGAGGGGAATGGAGGGATGTGAAAAAGCACTATGTCCCAAAATTCCCAGAGCTCTCAGAGCTGGAAACAGCTAAAGCTTCCACCAGCCAGAACAGAGTCTTCATAATCCACAGCACAACTCCACGCACAGTTCCAATTTTTAACACTCAGAATATTTAAAAGACTCAAGTGCAAGCCAATGAAGATGATAATAACTGCAAGGAGTTTGGTGCCTTGACCTTAAGTTGTGCAAAGGTGAGGGAATCTGTATCACCTGTGCTTTTCCACTATCAGTGTAAATGCCAGCACTGTAAAAAAAAGGTAAATAATATCTCAGTATTTTTATATTATGAAGACAACTGTAGGACAGTGGTGCACACCTGTAATCCCACAGACTTGGCAGGCTGGGGCAGGAAGATCACAAATTCAAGGTCAGCCTGGGCAACTTAGCAAGACCCTGTCACAAAATAAAAATTAAGGGCTGGGGTGTGGCTCAGTGGTAGAGTGCTTGCCTAGCATGCGTGAGGCCTGGGTTTGATTCTCAGCACCACATATAAATAAATAAAAAATAAAGGTCCATTGACAACTAAAAATATTTTTTAAAAAATAAATAAAAATAAATTTAAAAAAATTAATATTAAAAAGGGCTGCGGGGACTGGACTTGTGGCTCAGTGGTAGAGTGCTCCCCTCACACGTATACAGCACTGGGTTCGATCCTCAGCACCACGTAAAAATAAGTAAATAAAGGTATTGTATCCATCTATATAACAAAGTGGGGGCTGAGGAGCAAGATGTGGTTGTGTACACATATAACCCTAGTGACTTGGGATGGTGAAGTAGAAGGGTCACAAGTTCAAGGCTAGCTTGGGCAATTTAGCAAGAACCTGTTTCAAAACAAGAAATAAAAAGGACTGGGCATGTAGTTCAGTCATAGAGCCCCCCCTGGGTATTCAATCCCCAGTACCAAAAAAAATAAAACAAAAAGGGTTGGGGATGTAGCTCAGTGGTAGAGCTCTCCTGTGTTCAATCCTGAGTACCACAAAATGTAATAAAAAAAATTTTAAACAGATGAAACGTGTAATAGTCAAAACTTTAACAAAAGTTATTTCCTCAGTCAAAACTAACTGAAGAAATGAGGAAAATCCACATTATAGTTAGCTACTTCAATCCTCATTAACAGCCTCAAACTGGAATCAAGCTAAATGTCCTTGACTATCAGTGACTGGATAAACAAATGATGGTATACACACTTTCCTGAAGTACTATCTCAATAAAGCGGAACAAATTACAGATACATGCACTAACATGAATGAATTGGCACCATACCAAATCAAAGAAGCCAGGTACAAAATTCTACTTATTGTATGATTCCTTTTGCAATATTCCCCCTTATAATATTACAATAGACTCCACCTCCTCACCAACAGCAGATACATTCCAAAATCCCTCACAGTAGATGTCTCCAAGCATGGATAGTACTGAACCCCATATAAACTATGTGTATTTCCTACTGTACGAACACAATTCCTTTCCTGTCTTAACCTAAAGTGTTATCACACACTGTGGTTATTACCATGCAGTTTTTTCTTTTTTAATATTTAGTTTTTAGTTGTAGGTGGACAGAATATTTTTATGTGGTGCTAAGGATCGAACCCAGTGCCTCACACGTGCTAGGTAAGCACGCTACCACTGCACCATAACCCCAGCCCCAACATGCACTTTTATATGCAAAGGCAAAACTAGCAAATTCATTTTCCCTTCAAAACAATTTTACAGCTGGGCACGATGGCACACCCCATAATCCCAGCACTTAGGGAGGCTGAGACAGAAGAATTGTGAGTTCAAAGCCAGCCTTAGCAATGGCGAGGCACTAAGCAACTCAGTGCCACTTTGTCTCTACATAAAACACAAATAGGGCTGGGGATGTGGCTCAGTGGTTGAGTACCCCTGAGTTCAATCCCTGGTACAAAAAAAAAAAAAAAAAAAAAAAACAATTTTACAGATAGAATGTTGATTCTTAACTATAGATCTCAGCACCTCAAGAGTCAATTTTTTTTCCTTATTCTGTTCAAAACTCTCCTTTTCACTCCAAGAAAGCACATTACAGCTTATATTTGGAATACTTAAACTACCAGCATCATACTTTTTGCACTTTGGGCCCTTATAAGTAAAGCAGGGTTTAACTGAACACAACCACTGTAATACTGGGAGAGCCAGTTTAACAATCAAGAGGGCAGTTCATACAACACAGATAAACCAGTCAAAGGGAAAATTTATATCCTGGGGAGGGCAGCAAAAGATTCATCACACCACACAAAGTGGCATGCAATTTAAAATTTATGTATTAATTTTGTTTCTGGAATTTGCCACTAAATACTTTTGAATCGCAGGTATGGCACCATGAAACCATGGAATGTGAAATCACTGATATGACTACTACGTATAAAATTCCCTTAAAAGACAAAGTTAAGCCAGGTACGGTGGCGCACACCTGTAATCCCAGTGGCTTAGTAGGCTGAGGCAGGAGGATCCCAAGTTCAAAGGCAGCCTCAGCAACTTAGCGAGACCCTAGGCGATTCACTGAGACCCTGTCTCTAAATAAAATACCAAAGAGGGCTGGGGATGTGGCTCAGTGGTTGAGTGCCCCCAAGTTCAATCCCCAGTACCAAAAAAAAAAAGGGACAAAGTTAATACTCCCAGCCACTCGGGAGACTCAGACAGGAGGACTACAAGTTCAAAGACTGCCTTAGCAATTTAGTGAGGCACTTAGCAACTCAGCAAGACCCTGTCTCTGGGGCTGGGGACATAGCTCAGTTGGTAGAGTGCTTGCCTCACATGTGCTAGGCCCTGGGCTCAATCCCCAGCACCACCAAAAAAGGGGGGAATCTGTCTCTAAATAAAGATATTTTAAAAGGCTAGGGATGTAACCCCTGGGTTCAATCCCTGGTACAAAAAAAAAAAAAAAAAAAAGACAAAGTGACAGAAAACAACAGTGGTTACAAAGGACTAGAAAAAGGGGGGAAGAAACTATCTCTAAATGGGCCCAAGGAACTTCGGGTGACAGTGAACATCTATATGTTAATTTTGATGGTTGTTACATAATTAACAGTTGTCAAAACTCATTCAAATCATATACTTAGATTGATGTTTGTTGTATATAATGTAGATTTCAGTAAAATAAAAAACAATTATTTTTTAAAGAGTAAACATACAGTGATGTACATTAAGCTTGAACCTTAAATATAGCTAGTAATTTAGTTCCAATGTATCAATCTTTATCCAAACAACATAGCAGCACTTTTTCACCTAACATCTGTAAAGAGAAAAACTTCACTATAAATACACAAAGAACTTTGCACTGGCTAAGACAGGGTAAGTATAAGATGAGCCTGGAACATCTTGTGCCAAGAAAGCAAAGAGTTAGTTTATAAATGATCGGGGGGAAGATTGTGGCTCAGTGGTTCAGCACTTGCCTCACGTGTGTGAGGCACTGGGTTGGATCCTCAGCACCATATAAAATAAAGATATTGTGTTCATCTACAACTGAAAAAAATATTTAGAAAAAAAAAGTGATGGGGACTTTGGAAAGGATAATGTGAAAAGACTTTTCAGAGTCAAACCTAAGGATAATGAGTGACAAAATAATGACAGTAATGGATCATAACGAAAATATAACAATCCATACAACCATACCACAACTTGGTGTACCATGTAATAGAGTACCACACAGTCATATTAAAATGGAAATACAATGGAAATGAAGGTAGAAAATAACCATTCTGCAACCCTCATAACGACAACTGGTAACAGGCAAAATCATCAATGGATCCTAAAACTTGGGTGAAGTGTGGCAAAGAACAGGAAATTTGTATATCATCTCCCCATTAACTACAAAGAGAAAAAGGGGTGGCTTTAGAGAAACGTAGTAAGCAATACTATAACAAAGTGTTAAAGGCAACATTACCAATCATTGGACAAACCACAATCATAAGCATCCTGACATGGGATGCTCCAGGAAGAGATCATCTACGTTGTATTCTGTCAAGTATATAACCTCTCCTAAAATAGCAAGTCCAAACTGAGGCATTCAACAAAATTCCGGGGCTGGGATTGTAGCTCAGTGGTAGAGCGCTTGCCTCGCATGCGTGAGGCCCTGGGTTCGATCCTCAGCACCACATACAAAGCAATAAAATAAAGACAGTGTGTCCATCTACAACTAAAAAAACATTAAAAAACAAAATTCCGGCCTACACACTCCAAATATATCAGTGTCATGAAAGTCAAGAGCTAAGACCTGGGGTGGGGGTTGTGGCTCAGTGGTAGAGCACTTGCCTAGCACATGTGAGGCACTGAGTTTAATTCTTAGCACCACATAAAAACAAATAAATAATGGTATTGTGTCCATCAAAAAAAAGAGTAAGACTCTGCTCCAGATTAAAGGAAATTTAGAAAATACGACAATTTCACGTGTAGTTCCAAATTAGAACCAGGGAAAAATTAAAAAAAAAAACAAAAAACTCCAACAGCAACTATTAGAGTAACTGGCAAAATTTAACCACAGACTATCAATTTGATACTAACATTATTTGAGTGTTAAATGTCCTCTTTTTTTTTTTTTTTTGGCAACAGGGATTGAATTCAGGGGTGCTCAACCAATGAGCCACTATTTTGTGTTTTATTTAGAGACAGGGTCTAAGTTGCTTAGTGCCTTGCCATTGCTGAGGCTGGCTTTAAACTCGCAATTCTCCAGTCTCAGCCTCCCAAAGTGCTAGGATTATAGGTGTGCACCACCACGCCTGGCTGGAAATGTCCTGATTTTGATAGATGTCTATGCTTATATAGGAAATTATCACCCTAAAATATGTATTAAAATATTTAGGGTAAATGGGCATGAAGTATGCAGAAATTAAGAGTCAAGTGATTCAAAGTAATATATATAAACAGAAATTTTACAAAATATATTAATGACTACTGAACTTAAAGTTATGAGAGTTCATTATTCTTTAAATTTTTCAAATAAAAACTTTTCAAAAGGAAAGAAAAAGACTTTTCTACTTACTTGTGGCCACATAGCCTAGTTGTGGAATCAAATGTTCATCTGCAGAATTTTCTCGACCTGGTACTAATCTCTGATACTTAGTTGGATGAGGATTTCCATCTACATCTACCAAGAATGGTGGAGGCATAAGATGAGGAGCCTGCTGAGTTTGTTCATCTAAGACATAATTATTAGAATCTCTAATCAGTGGTCGGTAGTCAGTATGGAAGAACATCTGATCAGGAATCTAGAAAAGTGAAGTTCACAAGATGACATTTTGAAGTGCATGTATGCTAAAGAAAATATTCAACAGTTAATTAAAAGCACAAGGATCAAAAAAGTACAGCTAAGCCATTTCTAATTGCTTATAATTTTCTATATGCTACAAGAAAGCATTAAAAATGACCTTTTCATATGGTTTGCTGCATCCAAAACCAAATATCAGTAGGTGCCCATGAGAATCTGTACAGGCAAAATGCTGTCCATCCTGTGAAAACTTACAGTCAAACACAGCTCCGTGTCCTTGTCCTTCAATCTAGAAAACACAGAGGGGTAAAAAATTAAAACCAATTCTATACCAGTACTTTTGTTATATAAACTTATTTAATGTGAATAACCTGCTACAATATATCCCCTCTGGAATTCCACCCCTGCCCTGCCAAGCCTAAGAGCTGGAGACTGAACTCGGGCCTTGCACATGCTGGACAAGCACCCCTACCTACCACCGAGCTATAATCCCCAGTATCCCAGAAAAAAAATTTATACAATTTTGCATTAAACACATACATCAATTAATATATTATCAGATTCGTTTTAGATAACACTAACCTAGAAAAAAAAATCCAAAGATCTTCTAATCATTAGTTCTCCAAATGATCAAATGAGTACGTAAACTAATCCAAACTTCTACCAGTGAGTGGCAATTTAACAAACTTCTATTAAAATATTCAATAAAAGCGGGGCTGAGGTTGTGGCTCAGTGGTAGAGCGCTTGCCTAGCATGCGTGAGGCACTGGGTTCGATCCTCAGCACCACATATAAATAATAAATGAATAAAATAAAAATCCATCAACAACTGGGGCTGGGATTGTAGCTCAGCGGTAGAGCGCTTGCCTCGGATGCGTGAGGCCCTGGGTTCGATCCTCAGCACCACATACAAAGCAATAAAATAAAGACATTGTGTCCATCTACAACTAAAAAAAAAAAAAAAAAAAAAAAAAAAATTAAAAAAAAAAAAATCCATCAACAACTAAAAAATTTTTTAAAAAAAGTAAAATATTCAATAAAAGCAAATCAACTGCTAGATAAATGATTGTAGATTAACAAAGTTTCATGTTTGTGAACTAAAATCAACACTTTTGTGGAATTTAAGGAGGGCTTTACCTCAATTCACTAAGATGACTGACAACCATGAAAAACTGGGCAATGCTACACAGTCTCCAGAACACATGTTAAAATGCCTGTAGCTCCTTCCTTTAAACCACACACTTCAGGAAGGATGCTTGAAGTGTATCATGAACATTCACAAATACTTTACTTTCTTTTTTTCTTGGCAGTACTGGAGATTGAAGACAGGGGTGTTTTACCACCAAGCCACATCCCCAGTCCTTTTTTTTCTTTGACATGGGATGTCACTAAATTGCAGAGGCTGGCCATGAATTTGTGATCCTCCTGCCACAGTCTCTACAGAGTTGCTTGGATTACAGGCATGCCCCATAACACCCAGCTAAATACATTACTTTTAAACTGTCTTTAATTCTTCCAGTCCAGCTGTAAATTATATTAGTTTAGCATCAATTAAGACCTTTTTACACAGTAAGTCACTCAGAATTTATCCTAATAATCATGTACAAAGATATTCAAAGTGTTTTGACACACATATTTTGGAAACCACTCAAATCCCCCAATAAAAGAAAAATAACTGAGGAGCCAGGCGCGGTGGTGCACGCCTATAATCCTAGCACTTCAGGAGGCTAAGACAGGAGGATCACAAGTTCAAAACCAGCCTCAGCAATGGCAAGGTGCTAAGCAACTCAGTGAGACCCTATCTCTACAAAAAAATAGGGCTGAGGATGTGGCTCAGTGATCAGAGTACCCCTGAGTTTAATCCCTGGTACCAAAAACCAAAAATAAGAAAAAGAAAAATAACTGTATAAGCTACTTTCTTTTGAGACACACTGAATTTAAACTCAAAAATATTCAAGGCTTTCAAATAAGGTTTTCAAGCTGGGTGTGATGGCACATGCCTGTAATCTCAGGACTTTGGGAGGCTGAGATTGGAGAATCACGAGTACAAAGCCAGCCTCAGCAACTCAGTGAGACCCTGTCTCTAAATAAAAACACAAAATAGGGCTGGGGATGTGGCTCAGCGGTCAAGTACCCCTGAGTTCAATCCCTGAAACCAAAAAATAAAGGTTTCACATAAATAAAAGTTCTTTAAAGCATGCAACCAATATATAAGGAATGATGACATTTGAAAATACTCAATGAATGTCAATGTTTGCATGATGAGAAACAGGCATTTGGAGTCTCAAAAAAAGCTCCATTAAGCCAAGTACAGTGATGCACACCTGTAAACCCAGCTAATCTGGAGGCTGAGGCAGGAAGATCATAAGTTCAAGGTCACCCTACACAACTTATCAAGACCCTGAATCAAAGTGAACAATTAAAATGGCCGGGAATAAAGCTCAGAATGGTAGAGCACTTGCCTAGCATATGTGAGCACCTGGGTTCAATGTGCAGTACTACAAGGAAGGGGGGAGGGGGAGGGCTACATTAGTTTCATAGTTACAAAAAGGAAAAAATTATTTTATAGTGGAAAAAATCTCACAGAAGCCATTTTAACTTGCTATTTAAAATTGTCACCACCAATAGTGAGACAAACAAACATTATATGACTCTGAGGGATACATGGAGGGTGTAAGATCATTGTTTAATTTCACCAAAAAAATGTGTAACGTGAAGACTATCAGTCAAAACTGAAAGACATTCTATAAAATAACTGTGTATACTCATAAAACACTTAAGGGCAAGGAGGAGAAAATAAAAACACTCAAGGGCTATTAATGATTAAAGAAAACCTGCAAGATAAAAAACCACTTAATGCAATATATGATCCTGAGTTGGATCCTGGTCTAAGAAACAAAATATAGCTTGTTTAATGACATTACTGGGCCAACTGACCAAAGTATAGATCTGGATTAAGTAATGTTTTTTTATCAATGTTAAATTTACTAATTAAAAATTGTAGCATGGGTATATATGAGAAATTCTAAAAATTTCTAAAAGAAAACTAGAGAATTCTCATTTGGTTCTAGAATATAACATATATATGCAAAAAGAAAAAAGATGAAAACATCTAATGACACTTGAACAACTGAAACATCTAGGGAGGTATTTTGATTATTATTCAGTTACTGAGGATTATTTTATTGGCAGTTATTTAATAATTTTATATATAATTTTATTATCAAATATTTCAATAAATTTAACTACTAGAAAAGTTATTTGTATAATGACCACGAATTTGCCAATTTAAACATACTGACATACATTCATGCACAAAAAGCTGAACAGATAGCTTTTGAAAACTTTTTCCCTTGTGTAAATCAGTTATACAGAAAATTTCATGTATATATTCATATACCACTGTCAGATACTTACAGACTTTACATTCCCTGATTTCTAGAAAAATAAACCACCAAAACACCAAAATCTATTTCTGGCTAACTTTCATAATCCAAATACTCTAAACAAATGCAAGCATGCATAAACATATACCTCACTTCACTTACCATATTAAAATAATGCTTCATCTTGGTGCCTTTTGTAATATCCCATATAAATATGCTGCCATCATGTCCTGCAGATAACATAATTCTGGAATCAAAGGGGTGTGTCTCCAAGACAAATACTTCATCAGCATGTCCCTTTATTCAACAAAACATAACATTAATGACAGTTTACAAGTTATAAATTAAAAACTTTTTAAAAAATAATTTTAAAACATCTCATAGTGTTTTTTATATGAGATTCTAAAACTGCACTAAGGACAATAATTTATATATTGTTATGCATAAAAAGTTCCCAATCACTTGACAAATAGAACTTATTCACTATATTACTTTTAGAGTTTCAAAAATAAGACTTGAAGAATTTTGATTTGTCATATTTATAAAAATTACCTACCAGTAAATTATGAAGCAGTTGTCCAGTATAAGAATTCCAGACTTTGAGGACATGATCATTCACAGCTGTGACAACAATGCTATCATTCTGATTCCAAGCTATCATTGTTACTTTGGGTTTCATAAACCTTTCCTCTTCTGAAGATAAGTCTCTAACAAAAAATATATAATGCATAAGCTTATTTGGGTGGGAAATTATGCAATTTACACAATTCTTCATCAATAAAATAACTAAACCAATGCACTGGTACAAGCCTGTAATTCCAGCTACTGGAGAGGCCAAAGCAGGAAAATCCTAAATTCAAGGCCAGCCTTGGCAAAATTAGGAAAACTGTCACTCAAAATAAAAAATACAAAGGGCTGGGGATGTAGATGTGATAAAACACCCTTGGGTTCAATCCCCCACATTGCATCAAAAAAACGAAACAAAACAAAAAGCAGTAACTAAATATGCCTGTTTCGTCAGTCCTATAGAAGGTTCATTATATCTAACTATAATCATTATCTACAAACAGATTAGGGAAGAACAGGGCAAAATCTGAGGGGTAAGGAGTAACTCAGAGCAGTTAGAGTGAAAAAAGGCAGAGAGTCGGACACCACTGCTGTATCTGGAGCAAACCTTTCCCCTGCCTTTTTCAATTATTTCCTTCTCTTAAACCCCAAGCCTATTCTTCACTCTTGCTTTCCCTGGTTTCTCCAGGGAAACAAGTTTAGGAAGAAAAAAATTTACCTTCACATCCCTAATTTCCAGCCAACTAGCAAAGGCAGAGACACTCACAAATGCTCCAACTATGAGTTGGTTCTTTTTAGGATTCCCTGTTTTTATGTGCCCCTTGGTAAGAATGGTCTTGAATACACATCTGCATGTTTTGCAGCCTTTATTAAAGTGGTATACAACGTTTCTCTGTAAACTATAGTCAGAAATAGTGGGAGGGAGGGGAAAGGCCTAACTGGTTCTGAAATCATCAACATTCTAAAAGTTATAAGCACCTAAGATTTCAATTAAGAGAACAGCTATTAAGAAGCCGGGCACAGTGGCTCATGCCTGTAATCCCTGCAGTTTGGAAGGCTGACACAGGAGAATCCCAAGTTCAAAGCCAGCCTCAGCATCGGCAAGGCACTAAGCAACTCAGTGAGACCCTGTCTCTACATAAAACACAAAATAGGGCTGGGGATGTGGCTCAGTGGTCCAGTGCCCCTGAGTTCAATCCCCAGTACCAAAAAAAAAAAAAAGAGAGAGAATGGACAACTCTAAGAGCAAGGAGTAAGTGCTACATAACATCTACCTATGTAAGCATGATGGGACATAGAAAAGAGTAAGTCTAACCAGACTGGTCAGGAGAAAGAGTAACAGAGGTCAAACAAAACAGAGGCTGATTTAACTTTGAAGTAAAAGCTTTCCCACTTAACTACCATGAATTTACTAACAAACAGTTCCATTTCACTAGGTTGATTAGCCAAGATGAGAACACGAAAATAATTACATATTACATAAATAATTACATAATTTTCTTGAGTTTGACAGCAAGAAAACTAAGCAATTTTCACTCTCATTAAAATAAAAAGTCTTATTCAAGTTTTAACATTTATGCTTATTCTGCCTAAAAAAATAACTGTTCAGGGGTGAATATGATTTCAAATTATCTCCACTCCCATTCTCCATTATTTATATTAACCAAGGACTGACAGTATTTACTTTCACACCATCTTCAAATGGATGAAATATTTTAACATGAAAGTAAAATCAGCCAGGCACGGGGGCGCACGCCTGTAATCCCAACACTTTGGGAGGCTGAGACAGGAGGATCTGAGTTCAAAGCCAGCCTCAGCAACGGCGAGGCGCTAAGCAACTCAGTGAGACCCTGTCTGTACATAAAACACAAAATAGGGCTGGGGATGTGGCTCAGTGGTCAAGCGCCCCTGAGTTCAATCCCCGGTACCAAAAAAAAAAAAAAAATTCCTAGAGAAAAGTAAATTTTCCACACGACATACTGAGTTAATTTTGTAATTTTTTTGTTAAGAGGTTTTAATTAAAATGTAAAACCTAAGGAGGCCAATGCAATAATGAAGTCATACTGTACTTTCCCACATTAATCTGGATATACAGAATTTAAGTGTTTATCAGATACGCTATTCACTTAGACTATAGCTCTTCATAGGTGGCTAAAATCTTAACAAAATCTTAACCAGTATAGCTGAGGGTTGCTCCACGGAAGATAAGCAGAAAGGGACACCTATGACACACTTTATGACAATCTCAACTTACCCTGAGATTCTGGTCGCCATATCCAATAAAATACTTCTCCATTCTAACTGCTCAAATCTCCAGATTCGTGCCGTTCCATCTCTGCTACCACTTAGGAACCTTAAAATATTCAGAAAAATATCTTCTATACATATACTTGCTACTATTAAATCACCAAGCGAAGAAAACTTTAATGTAGCTATCCTGACAAAAGGTCATTTTACAAGTGTTAATTCAAAAAAACAGGCTATTTAGGGCATATCTGGGTGAGAAAAAAAATCCTGTTTGCTGTGAGCTGCCTGACCCTATGAAACAAAACATTATAAACTCAACCAACAGCCGGGCGTGGTGGCTCACGCTTGTAATCCCAGCACTTAGGGAGGCTGAGACAGGAGAATCGCGAGTTCAAAGCCAGCCTCAGCAACGGCGAGGCACTAAGCAACTCAGTGAGACCCTGTCTCTACATAAAAAAAACACAAAAAATAGGGCTGGGGATGTGGCTCAGTGGTCGAGTGCCCCTGAGTTCAATCCCTAGTACCAAAAAAATAAATAAATAAATAAATAAAAAAAATAAACTCAACCAACAGCTTTTCAGACAGATAATTTTGATAATGTAAAAGTAGTATCTGGATAGAGGGGAAAACTAAAGGCATGGGAAAATTTAATAAAAGCAGAAACTCCAGCTTAACCATTGTAATGTTAAGGTCTAAACAATTCATGCTGGACACTAAAAATAATATATTAACAAATTAAGGTGCAAAGACTACAATTTAGGAAAGGCATCTGGCACATACCAGGTGACAGTAAAGATATAATTTAGGTAGTAATTTCAATGCAAAAAATAAAAAATTTCAATGCAGATGCAGCAACTAATTGAGAAAAAAACTTTTTATACTACTGAAACAAGGAATTTCATCATCACTGAATGTCTTTTTTTATCCCAGCACATCAGACATCTACCCAAAGAACTACTCTTGGTCACAGAAGGCAACACTACAATTCTAAAATCTTAATATCATGTGTTTTCTTCAATCACGAACACTTTTTATTCAGTTAATATATCTGCTATAGATGAGTATCTGTAATATACAAAGTGACAGTAAATGTCATCACCAGGAAAAAACAGGCATGAGGTGGTGGGTATTCATCAGCTTGAGTTAATCACTCAATGATACACATCAATCATCATATTGCACCCCATAAATATAATTATGTCAATTTAAATCAATATAAAGGGGGAAATATGAAGTTATATATCTCTATACTATTATGTAACACACTGTATTTGTCTAAAACACACATAAACACTTACCGATCACCATTGTTACAAAATTGGATACTATCTACTTTATCCTAAAGGGGGAAAAAACAAATACGCTAATTATTATCCATAGTTTGCTAATTAAAAAGTTTAAATGCCAGAAGCACATTTGGTTTAACAAGCAAGAGATTTGCCCTTGTGTTGCTTAGTCCAGTCATTCAAAATTACTGATCTTTTACATGCAAAGACAAAAGAGGAACCTAACAAGAGTACTAAGACACAGTTCTCATTTCCAAGATAGGCACATCCAGCAGAAAAACAACCCTGCATATAAAATTACTGTGGTCCTTATATCTGTGTAAAATGACTCATGTGGGCGGGCATGGTGGTGATGTCTATAACCCAGTAACTCGGAGGCTGAGGCAGGAGGATTGAAAGTTCAAAGCCAGCCTCAGTAATTCAGCAAAGCCCTAAGCAACTTAGTGAGACCCTGTCTCAAAATAAAATTTTTTTTAAAAAGGGCTGGAGGTACAGTTCAGTAGTTAAATGACCCTGGGTTTAAAATTAAAAATGTGGAGGAGCTGGGAATATACCTCAGTAATAGGGTGCTTGGCCAGCATGCAAGGGGACCCTGAGTTCAATCTCCAACACCGCACAAAAAAAAAAAAAAAAACTTATGTGAAAATGAAAAGACATGTGCAAAGTGATCATAATAATAAGACCTTGAAACAGTTGAAAACATGGTATTTTTACTTTATGTATATGGAAAAATAATTTTTCTTTTAAAGCGATAAAAATCTTTATCAAATAACCTCTGGATGTGGACTGTCTTCCCTAAAACTAAATTTAGAAGAAAAGATGACTTCACCCCTGCCCAGAAAATCAAGTTATATTACTACATATTCATAACTTCATGAGCTGGTGAGGAAACTAGCCCAGCCAGACCAACTGTTATAATCAAGATATTAGGCTAAAAGCCAAAATAACCACTGTAAAACATTACCCCTCTCAAGGAGCTAAAATGAATTGCCAATGAGATCTCTTCTGTTTAAATGCAATCCGTATGTGTAAGTTTAGAACAAAATTCACAAAAAATATCTTATACCTGAACATTTTCTTTTTTATAAAGATAAAAAACTCTAGGGGATACAGTTCAGTAGAAGAACAGTTGCCTTGAATGCATGAGGTGCTAGGTTTAATACCCAGTACTGCAATATATAAATTAAACAAAATCTCTAAATTTTAATATTTTCACTGTTCAATTCAGCAAAATCTTTCTAAGGCTGAGCATGGTGGCGAACGCCTGTAATTCCAGTGGCTCAGGAGGCTGAGGCAAGAGCATAGCAAGTTCAAAGCCAGCCTCAGCAAAAGCAAGACGCTAATCAACTCAGTAAGACCTTATCTCTAAATAAAATACAAAATAGGGTTAGGGATGTGGCTCAGTGGTCAAGTGTCCCTAAGTTCAATCCCCAGTACCCACCCACTCCCAAGAAAGAAAAACTAAAAAAACTTTCCAAGAATATCACATGAATGCTTCAATGACTCTCAAATGCAACTATGATTTCATATTTTAAAATCTTACATAACCAAATCAAAACTCTTTAAAATAGTTGGGCACGGTGGGTCTGGGGTTGTAACTCAGTGGTAGAGTGCTTGCCTAGCATGGGTGAGGCCCTGGGTTCAATTCTCAGCACCACATAAAAAACAAATAATAAAGGTTAAATTCTTAAAAAAAAAAAAAATAGTTGGGCACAGTGGCACATGCCTATAATCCCAGCTACTCAGGAGGCTGAGACATGGGGATTCCAATTTCAAGGTCAAATGGAACAACTTAGTGAAACTATGTCTCGGATTTTAAAAATAGGGTTGGAAGTGCAGCTCAGTGTCAGAGTACTTGCAAAGTATGCACAAGCCCCATGGTTGAATTCCAGCCCCCTCTCCCCAAAAAAATCAGAATTGTAGCAATTATTTCAATTATTTCCCTTACCAACAACAGGATTATTATTAACAATATTCTACACAATTTTAAAACATGAATGCTTACAGTGTGGCTTTCAAGTTCTGCGACTTTTTCAGGTGCTTCAAAACCCAAAAAGTACATTCTGATTACATGATCGGTACTACCTGTAGCTAAAAACATACCACCTGAAATAAAAACGTAAAGGTTTAAACATTCACTTTATAAAAAATGTCTGAACAAATCTAATTTCTACATTAAATTTAGAAAAAGCACGATCTCTTATTACAAAACTAAATTTATCTTGCTACATTTATTTTCTAACTCACATTTATTTTCTCACTACCTAACTCACATTTATTTTCTAGCTCTATTCTTTATAAAAATACGGCTTATAAAGAGTAAAGAGCTTGGGGCTGGGATTGTAGCTTTAGCGCTTGCCTCCCATGCGTGAGGCCCTGGGCTCGATCCTCAGCACCACATACAAAGCAGTAAAATAAAGACATTGTGTCCATCTACAACTAAAAAAATATTTTAAAAAAAAGAGTAAAGAGCTTATAAAACTCTTAATTGCAACTTTAACATACAAAGTGAACCCAGTCTGGAAATATCCAGTGTCCCTCTGTACTGGGTATGGAGGCGAGGCCAGGGCTACATCAGTGCCAGTGCTCTACACTACTGGGACAGGAAGGTCTGCTTTTCAAACCACCATACACCTCAACCTAGCTCTGGAATGTAAGTTTCCTTCTTGATGTTATTGAAATTTTCATACTTTTGGGAAAAAAGTCTTTTGACCTATCCTAAACTAAATGACAAAATTTAGTTATATCACACACAGAGCACACAACACAGGATTAGATCACACGAACATCTCGGTCCTCAGTTGTCTCTCATTGCCACTGACCTCATTACTTTTAGTAATCAGAAATGCTGAATCAGACAGTGGAACACACAAAAAATGGCTGATTAAATGAACATCACAAATTAAACCTAATGAAAGGACATCAGATGTCATTTACCACCTATCTGAATAAAGATTCTTAGCAGTAATGCAGACATTTAATAAATACTAAAGTAAAACTAAGAAAAAGATTACCAAACAAGTTACCTTACCAACACTAAAAGAAGAACAAAGCATTTGAACACCTGGCCGAGGCTTTTCAGTGAACTTCAGGGGGCGTGGACTTAAAAAGAATAACATGTTGTTTAAAACACATTAGTTGAACACATTAACACATTTGAAATATTAGCTTAAATGTGGCATATCTAAATGTCATAATCTTATATCTATAGTACCTTCTCATAGGCCAAACATTTCTGAAATGAGGTAACTAGAACTCAGTGTGAGTCTCTTATCAAGACTGCAAAGAATATAGAACCACCATATTACATAGCACTGAACAACAGAAATGGAATGCAAGCCACTGTTTTTCTAAGTAACCACCCTTTTAGAAAATAAAAAGCTAGCAGGGCACAGTGGCTCAAGCCTGTAATCCCAGCACTTAGGGAGGCTGAGACAGGAGAATCGTGAGTTCAAAGCCAGCCTCAGCAACGGCGAGGCGCTAAGCAACTCAGTGAGACCCTGTCTCTACATAAAACACAAAATAGGGCTGGGGATGTGGCTCAGTGGTCGAGTGCCCTGAGTTCAATTCCTAATACCAAAAAAAAAAAAGCTAGCCACAGTAGCACAGGCCTATAGTCCTAGCTACTCTTAAGGCTCAGGCAGGATTATCATTTGAACCTGAGAAGCAGGAGCAAAGCCAGCCTGGGCAACATAGCAAGACTCCATCCACCAAAAAATAGTAAAAGAGAAATTTTATAAATTGCATTTAACCCAATACATTCAAAATACATCAACATATTATCAATATCAATATAGAGAGATACTTTATATACTAGCCATATTTGAAGTGTTCAAGTCAGTACGGTAGCTAGGGGCTACCATATTGAACAGCACAGGTCCATACCCTAGTTCTTATGATCCTCAAATGTTCCTGCCTCAATTTGAATATATATATAATTGTATATTTCTGAAATTTTTTAAAAATGTTTCACATATTACTTCACTTCAATTACACAAAAGTGTGTTCATGAAGACAAAAGCTATGACCCTTTAACATATCCAACTATAGAAAAAAAATCAACCGTATACAGTAAATAGTGAACGACACATTTGCTGTAATAAAAATTATGTTCAAAAGTAAAAAGGCAACCACAAAACATAACTTCTCTTCATAATCAAACTTTATTTCATTGAACTAAATACTAACTACATTAAAAAAGAATCGCTTTACATAAAGTCACTTACCTGAATTTCAGGGATTCTAAATCCCACTGCCAAAAGCAAACTGTTCCATCAGCACCAGTGGAAACCATATACCTTTGAGAGCCTTTGGCCATAGGGCTAAACTAAAAAGAAGTAATATGTATACGTCAGTTTCAAAAGCTTCTACAGTTTTAACTTAAAGTTTTCCAAAGTTAACCTCAATCGACATTCTTAAAAATATAAAACACTGCTTTAAGAAATTCAAAATACAGGTTATATTTTTATAGTGAAATATCTAACGCTGTATATGATCTCAAAAAAAATTTTTAAAACTAATAAACAAGAATAACCAGAAAATCTTTACACAATAAAGACTCAGTCTAGGATATTAAAGCACATCAAAGGGCCTCAGTGATTAAAACCACTAGGCACAACAAGCGCCTCAACAGAATGACCAACAAAAAGGCTTTAACATTAAAGAGCAGCTGCTGGGCTGGGGTCGTGGCTCAGTGGTAGAGCGCTTGCCTCGCATTCGTGAGGCAATGGGTTCGATTCTCAACACCACGTATAAATAAATAAGATCCATCAACAACTAATAAAAAATATTTAAAAAAAAAAAAAAAAGAGCAGCTGCTAATACAAGATGAGGTGCCATCTCAAATCCAGCAGGGGGCCTGGCACAAGTCTGTCATCTCAGCTACACAGGAGGGTCACAAGCTCAAGGCTAGCCTGGGCAACTTAGACAGTCTCAAGTTAAAAAATAAAAATGGAGCCAGGCGTGGTGGCACATGCCTGTAATCCCAGTACTTAAGGAGGCTGAGACAGGAGAATCACAAGTTCAAAGCCAGCCTCAGCAATGGCGAGGCGCTAAGCAACTCAGTGAGACCCTGTCTCTACATAAAACACAAAATAAGGATGAGGATGTGGCTCAGTGGTCAAGTACCCCTGAGTTCAATCCCCAGTACCAAAAAATAAAATAAAAAAAAAATGGCCAGGGTATAGCTTAGTGGTAGATTCCCCCTGGTAGAGTGCCCCCCACCACACACACACACACACACCCCGAGTCTGGCAGGGAAACAGCAATTCACTGCTTAAATGTCATGCCAACACCTACTAATGAGGGGTAGGCCTGGGTCCATGCTTCACACTGTGCCATTAGGATACATTCCAAATAGATCAATGATTTAAAGGTATAAAAAATAATAGCACAGGGGCTGGGGTGGTGGCTCAGTGGTAGAGCATTTGCCTAGCATGCGTGAGGCACTGGGTTCAATTCTCAGCACCACATATAAATAAATGAATAAAATAATGGTATTGTGTTCATCTACAACTAAAAAAAAATTTTTTAAATAATAATACCACAGAAGTATTTTAAGAAAATACAAAACCAAGCACAGTGGCGCAAGCCTGTAATCCCAGCACTTGGGGAGGCTGAGACAGGAGAATCATGAGGTCAAAGTGTGTGATAATAGTTTTCTGGTTGTGTTTCAAAAACAAATCCTTGTCTTTTAGAAATACATACTGAAATGTCTGCAGAAGAAATATGAAATCTAGACTTTAAGCACAAGGCAAAATGGCTCAGAAAGAACGTCTGTAGATTAACAGGTGCGTAGGAGTGCACCACACTACTCCATTTTGTAAAGGTTCAAGACGATCCCTCACTGCAGAAATTTCTTTTAGTATTTCAGCAAAGTGAAATCAACTTATCAAAATTCACAGCCGGGCACGGAGGTGCACGCCTGTAATCCCAGCACTTTGGGAAGCTGAGACAGGAGAACCGTGAGTTCAAAGCCAGCCTCAGCAATGATGAGGTGCTAAGCAACTCAGTGAGACCCTGTCTCTAAATAAAACACAAAAAATAGGGCTGGGGATGTGGCTCAGTGGTCGAGCACCTCTGAGTTCAATCCCTGATACCAAAAAAAAAAAAACATTCACAAGTTTTAAAAATAGTTGGGTGCAGTGGCACATGCCTATAATCCCATGTACTTGTTAAGAGTTCAACCTAGGCAACAGCAAGACTGTCTCAAAAAAAAAATAAAAAGGGCTGGGGATGTAGCTCAGTAGTAAAAATCCCCTGAATTTAATCTCCAGTACCAAAAATAAAATAAAAAATGAAGAGGGCGGAGGATGCAGCTCAGTGGTAGAGCCCAACACGCCTTTTAGGCCATGGGTTCAATCCTCAGTACCAGATAATGTCACCAGTTTGTAACTGACATTCATCGGGTTGAGTAGTCAGCTTCAAAGAGGCAATAAGTCATCCATGAAGCTTTCAGGTACAGCTCTGCTACATTTGATTTTTATCTTACCCCTTCCATGATTTGTGGAAGTAAAAATGAGAATTTTCTCTTGATAACCTAACTTTAAAACACATCATATAATCACTAAACACCTTCATATTTTTCTATTACGAAGAGAAAGATTTTTGAAAGTAAAGATGGTTAACACCCATGTGAGCTAGTTTACCTGTAAAGATGTAATTGATCCCGTGTGTCCTTGGAGCACTGCAACAGGGGCACAGGTTCTCAAGCACCACACTCTGATGATTTTATCACAGCTCCCTGCAGCAATCATAGTGTTCTCATAGTTTACTGCCATATCTGAAATTTCTGCAGAATGACCTCTTAATGTGGATAATAGGCGGCCATTATGTGTTGACCAAATCTTCACCAAACAATCATCTGAACCCTAAGGAAAAAATATACCAAACATAAATGTCAGTTCAACAAATCTGAATCACTTAATAGAGTACTTTTTACATACTGTGCAAATCTAGTATATAACTCCTCCCTTCCTTCCAATTATAGAATACTCTAAATGGTTCTTACAGTCAAAACACAAAAGGAATTATATTTTTTTCCAAAGGAAAAAAAGTCTACATAAAGATACTGTGAAGCTACCATTTCTATGAGTCAGATCACATTATAAATACTACTTTCCCCAAAATTCTCTACCAAGTAACACGCCCATCTAAAAGTTTTCTCAACTATATTGGTTAACAATGGCTAAATGTTAGTCCAGCTCACCAAGGTAAGTAAGGTGATAAATGTTAGGACAGATCTAGATTTCTTAGCCTGAGAAGACTAAGTGACAATCCCCCACAGCAACACCCCTAAAAAGATGGGAAAAGAACTCTTATTTCAAATAACCACACAACAAAGTCTCAAATTTACAGTACCAGCCAGCATCCATCATTCATCACATACTGAGTATGTACTCTGAATCTCACACCTGCAAAATTAAAGTTAAGCTTCTCATCCATCCTAATATTCCCTTAAAAGCATTAAAAATGTTAAATTCCAAAATCTCTGTACAGCTTTCCAATAACTACTTGAACACAGAAATGCTATTCTCTAATCAATCCATTTTCCAGAATCAATGATTAATCAATGTATGAATATCTCTAACAGCTTGGAGATTTCTTGCTTTTGGATTCCAGGTTAATACACACTTAGATTATTTACAGAGTGACAATTCAGTAAGTTCAAGATGAACTAAAGTATTAGATGTGTGTTTGTTTTGGTACCAGAGATTGAACCGAGGGACACTTAACCACTGAGCTACATCCCCAGCTTGTTTTTTGTTGCTGTTATTTTTCCAGAATTTTTTTTTTGGCACCAGGGATTGAACCCCGGGGCACTAGACCACTGAGCCCCATCCCCAGCCCTATTTTGTGTTTTATGTAGAGATAGGGTCTCACTGAGTTGCTTAGCACCTCGCCATTGCTGAGGCTGGCTTTAAACTCGCAATTCTGTCTCAAACTCCCAAAGTGCTGGGATTATAGGCATGCGCCACCGCGCCCAGCTAAGGCATATTTTTAACTTCAAGCATCCTTAATGATCATGCTTAAGAACCACTGCTTTAAGTCATTCCTCTCAAAACAGCACATAAGATTATTTGTTGCTAAATCACTTGAGGTACTTATCTAAAACACTAATTCATGGGCCCCACACTAGACCTACTTGGTTGAAATCTCTACAGAATGGAAAACAAAGAATCTACAAGTGCTATAAGATTTCCTAAATGATGCTGAAGCACACTAAAGTGCTCCAGGCAGTATCAAATTTAGTTTAAAATGTTAACTCACTGTAAAGATTCTATGTCCTGTCCTATCAAATGCTACACAGTAAACAGCAGATAGATGTCCGAGAATCCTTCTGTGCATTTTTATATGCTGATACATAGCTCCTGGAAATGCTGTGCTAAAAGTGGAACACCCTGTGAGCTGTTTTCCTCGATGTATCTCCACTAGGAAATAAAAACAATGAAAATGGTTAAGGGGAAAGCCAATATTTTTGTGAAAAACTAAACAATTTCTAAAGGGTCACAAAATCTGCTTGAGAAACCCTAAGGACATGAGTTTCTTTCCCATTCTATTCCACATAACCACTGAGCCACATCCCCAGCCATTTTTTACATTTTATTTATAAATAGACAGGGTCTTGCTGAGTTGCTTAGGGCCTCGCTAAAATTGCTAAGGCTGGCTTTGAACTCTGGATCCTCCTACCTCAGCCTCCCAAGTAGCTGGGATTACAGGCATGCGCCACCATGCCCAGCTCAGACTTCTTAATATAATGATTGTTTTCATTAATTTTATTCATCATTGTAAGAAAACAGCAGTTTGAAATCTGATACTTATTACTACTTAAAAACAACACTGCCAGTATTTCTTTTATAAATTTAATATAACATTTACAAACTTTGTCAAGAAATTGAAAGAACTTCAGGCATCACCAAGGCCCATCTCACTTACCAATATTTGGAGGGGAGCCATAGTTCACGGGCATTTCAGGAGGTCTTCCTCTGTGAAGAGCAGCAAAGGCAGAGCCCTTCCACACTGTGTGCCTGCAGTCTTTAAAATGAATTTTAGATACACATAAAATCTTGAAAGTTAACCCCAAGAAAGATTTTATAGAATACTTACGTATATTGTAATAAACTGTTTATTCAAAGTTTTACCAACTATAATATACTTTAACAGAAAAGCCCTGGAGGTTTATTAGACTATTTCTGAAGGGGAAAAAAAATAAAATAAAAAATAAAAAACTTAAGACATCTCAGATACAGCAGCAACAACAACTAACATTTGTGTAGCACTTTACAATTCACAAAGTGCTCTGCACATACATTATCTCATTAAACCCTCACAACAACCCTGTGAGGTAGGTATTTTCACCAATTTACAAGTGAGGTAACTGAGGCTCAAAGGTTTCAGGACCTTTAAAGAGATCCACTGCAAATGATTAGTAACAATGGGCCATAAAGCCAGATATTTTTTCTTCAAGTCCCATTTAATGCCAAATAAGTGTTTTTTAATGCAGAATTATACTATACAATATTAAAGATCAAAGATCTTAATCACAACTGATGCAACTATTTAAAAATTGAAAATTGAGAAAAATTTTAATTTCTTTCATATATAAAAGTCCTTGACTTGTTTAGTCTTAAAATTAATTTGGCCAATACTGCCATGACTTTGGTCTCTTTAGGAAGTATTGTCAAATTAAACAGCTTTCCCTTTATTTTAGGATCACAGATAATCCTTTAGAGAAGAGCACATATGTAGGATCTGTAAGTCTGAACACTAACAAAAAGTTCCATCCCTCCCTGACCTACAAGCAAATGAACAGGAGAAAAAAATGTCTTCCCTCCTAGGAGACAGCAGCACAACACAGGTCATGGGGAGTCTGCTGTGCTGAAGTTTAGCTACCTCACAACTCAGATGAGGGAGGGACAATATCATACTTAACCTCCATGAGCCTCGGGTGCCCCAAACTAACAGGCATATTAAGTTTTACATGAATGGATCCATTATCACTATCATGACCAAAGAGCAGTTACAAGGCATCCTCTCATGGCACCAATACAAAACAATAGAGAAACAGGGCCCTACCCTACGCATTTGACCAAGTCTCTTCTAAGGTCTGCCAGTTCTAAAGCAGTGCTCATCACAAAACATTGCGCTCGACACAGAAAACAGAGGAAAGCATGCTGCCCCAGTAACTACTGAATAACAGCCTCCAACAGAGTGATTACAGTGAATCGGGACACAGAAAAGGAGGAATACCAATAGTTTCCTGATGAGAGCCACTGTGTGGCATGGCTACAGAGCACTAGAGAACAGCTAACTGGACAAACCAGTCTGGCAAGGAACCAAGAGAGAGGCTGTTCTTCCTCAGTCAAGCTTTATCCGGATGGTGCCTCTAAAGAGGGAGCATCCCAGCGACTGCTCTTAGAGAGTCAAAGGAGGAACCTCGGGACCAGAGGAACCATCTTCCCCATTAGCAGTTTAGCCACATTAATACATAGATCATGTCACATACACATACTTAGTCTAAGTCATTTATACCAAGCTAACAGAAAAATAGCAATTTCAAACATTTTGCTAGCACATAACTTTGCCAAAAAATTAGCGGAAAAAAGAACCATGCAATTTTACATTTTTGGTGCTTGTTTTCAAACCGCTACCAACCTTAGAAAATCACTTCCCCTTGTAACAAAGGGTTCTCGGAATCTAAATAGCAGAGGAAATACTTCTAGCATTTCAAGAGTTTATTAAACACATACAATTACATTCAATAAGTTATGAGTGAGCTACAAAATGGAAAATTAAGAACTCACATTGAGAAAACCTCAAACACATCTCAGAATAAATTCAAGCTTTTTAGCTTAACATCTGTATCTTTAGCAATTTTTTAAATGCAGAAGGACCCATTAAACACTTATGTAATAGGATTGAATGTTCTATGCTAAATGCAGAGAATTTCATAGTCCACAGCATGATTTATAGTTACATGTCACCTTTCTTCCACAATGCTTACATTATGTCACAATTATAGTACTAAGCTATTAATACAAAGCAGAACACTTCTTCAAATTAAGGTACCTTTTGCTGTACGTAGCAAAGACTGCCTTCCTGCACCAAGTAAAGAAGTGACTCTTGAAATACTGGGTGGAATTTCTTTATCCAACATAGGACCGATGCGCTGGCAGATTTGCAACAGATGATCAGGAGCCACATGCTTATTGGATAAGACCTGGTTGGAGAGTTAAGTTTTAATAACACTAAATAATAAAAAAAAAAAACATTAAATATTTAGGGATAAATCTGACAACACATACATGTGAAATATACTGAAAACTACAAAACATGCCGAGAGAAATTAAAAAGACAACTGAAAACAGTAAACCAAACTATAGATTCAAACCCATCCCAATCAAAATTCAAGCAGGATTTTTTTTGTAGAAATCGACAGTATTATTCTTAAATCTGTATGAAAATAACATAAAAAAGCCAAAACAGGCTTGAAAAACAACGTGGCACAGCTAACAATATCAGCTTTCAAGGCTCGTTATAAAAGCACAGAAATCAAGAGTCTGGTATTATTGGTATATAGATAGAGATCAATGAAACAAATTGTCCAAAATGAGACCTATGTACACTTGAACCACTGATTTTTGACAGAGGTGTAAAGGTAATTCAGTGGAGGAAAAATTCGTCTTTTCAACAAATGGTACTAGAACAACTGAATATCCATTTGCCAAAAATTAAAAATGATGCGTCTGATCCACACCTTCCAGCATTGAAAAGAAATCATCTCAGAATGCATCACATATAACCCTAAGACCAAAAAATTCATAGAACAAAACATCAGAGAAAATCTTTATGACCTGGGTTTAGGTAATGATTCTTTTTTTTTTTGGTACAGGCGATTGAACTCAGGAGCACTTAATCACTGAGCCACATCCCCAGCCCTATTTTTTTTTTTTTGGTACTGGGGCTTGAACTCAGGGGTACTTGACCACTGAGCCACATCCCCAGCCCTATTTTGTGTTTTATGTAGAGACAGGGTCTCACTGAATTGCTTAGTGCCCCGCCATTGCTGAGGCTGGCTTTGAACTCGCGATTCTCCTGTCTCAGCCTTCCAAAGTGCTGGGATTACAGGCTTCAGCCACCGGGCCCAGCTCTATTTTGTATTTTATTTAGAGACAGGGTCTCACTGAGTTGCTTAGCGCCTCACTTTTGCTGAAGCTGGCTTTGAACTTGCAATCCTCCTGCCTCAGCCTCCCAAGCCGCTGGGATTACAGGCATGCAGCACTGCACCCACCTAATGATTTCTAATACGACACCTAAAAAGCACAAACCATGAAAGAACAAAAATGATAAATCACACTTCATCAAAACATCTTCCTGGGGCTGGGATTGTAGCTCAGTGGTAGAGCGCTTGCCTCGCATGCGTGAGGCCCTGGGTTCGATCCTCGGCACCACATACAAAGCAATAAAGACATTGTGTCCATCTATAACTAAAAAAATATTAAAAAAAAAAAAGATTAAAAAAAAATCTTCCTTTCTTCAAAAGCAATGTTAAATGAAGAGACTGCTAAAGGCTGAGACAAAATATTTGCAAAGCATGTATCTCATGATGAACCTGTATCCATAATAAAGAACTGAGTTCTCAAAAATATTCAAACTCAACATTCAAAATTCAACAGTAACAACCCATTTTAAATAAAAGATTTGAACAGACATATCACCAAAGAAGGTAATACACAGGGTAAATCAACATGTAAATGTGACTGACACTATTAAGTAGCAAAATACACATTAAGCCGGGCGCAGTGGCACAAGCCTGTAATCCCAGCATTTTGGGAGGCTGAGACAGAAGAATCGCGAGTTCAAAGCCAGCTTCAGCAATGGCGAGGCGCTAAGCAACTCAGTGAGACCCTGTCTCTACATGAAACTCAAAATAGGGCTGGGGATGTGGCTCAGTGGTCGAGTCCCCCTGAGTTCAATCCCCAGTACCAAAAAAAAAAAGGACTAACCAGACCAAGCATGGCAAGAATGTGAAGAAATTACTGATGGAAATATAAAACACTACCACAAATTTTGAAAACAGTTCAGCAGTTTCTTTAAAAATTACACATAAGCAGGGCACGGTGAAGTATGCCTGTAATCACAGCGGCTAGAGAGGAGGTCAAGATTTCAAAGCCAGCCTCAGCAAAAGCGAGGTGCTAAGCAACTCAGTCAGACCCTGTCTCTACATAAAACACAAAATAGGGCTGGGGATGTGGCTCAGTAGTTCAGTGCCTGAGTTCAATCCCTGGTACCCAACCGCCCCGCCTCCCCAAAAAAATTACACATCAACTGAGCACAGGGACACACACCTGTAATCTCAGCCACTCAGGAGGTTGAAACAGGAGCAAAATATCCAGTTTGAGGCCAGTGTAGGCAACTTAGAGAGACCCTGTCTCAAAATAAAAATAAGGACTAGGGATATAGCTCAGAGGTAGAATACTCTTGGGTTCAATCCTCAGTATCACCAAAAAACAAAACAAAACAACAACAAAAAAAATATATATATACACACACACACACCACTTTATCTTATAATTCAGCTACTTCATTCCTAGATTTTTTTTTTTTGAATCATAGGGGTTGAGCCCAAGGGCATTTTATCACCAAGACACATCCCCAGTCCTTTTGCATTTTGAAATAGGGCCTTGCTAAATTGCTTAGGACCCTACTAAATTGTTGAGTCTGGCCTTGAACTTGAAATCCTCCTGCCTTAGCCTCCAGTGTCACTGGGATCACAGATATGTGATACCACACTCAGTTCCACTGCTATGTATTTAACCATGAAAAAAGCTCATGACCACATAGATGTTGGTGTATTAATGTTAGCAGCTTTCTTTCCAATAGAAAAAAGGATACAACAAATATGTCTACTAACAGTGAATGAATGAATGAATACACTGACATATCTGCATAACAGAATACAATTAGGCAGTAAAAAGAAATGAACTGACAAAACACAGAAGAATTTTTTAATTATGTTGAAAGCGAGAAAAAAAGTGCATAACTGTATGATTTCACTTATAGTAACCTCTACAAAATACAAACTAAATATAGTCACAGAAGGCATATCAAAAGGCTGCATGATAAGGTGGTGCAATGGTACAGGGAGGAACTTCCAAGGAGCAAAAGGAGATTTCTGAAGTGAGACTTGTTTACCATCTTCACTATGGTGATGGGTTCATGGGTGTAACATGCCACCACTTATCAATTTGAACACTAAAATGTTCACGTGCACTTTGTTAATTATACTTCAAGAAAAATAATCCAAGCCGGGCGCGGTGGCTCAAGCCTGTAATCCCAGCACTTAGGGAGGCTGAGACAGGAGAATCGCGAGTTCAAAGCCAGCCTCAGCAATGGCGAGGGGCTAAGCAACTCAGTGAGACCCTGTCTCTACATAAAACACAAAATAGGGCTGGGGATGTGGCTCAGTGGTTGAGTACCCCTGAGTTCAATCCCCAGTACCAAAAAAATAAAAATAAAAATAAAAAAATAATCCACAAACAGTACTGTGTAGTTATAATTCATGTATGCACATTGTTACCTGACATGAACGCAACTGGCATAAAATTTAATGCTGCATCCGTAAGGGATCTCAATCACAGCATCATCAGCATTCAAGGAGTGACAGTCACCACCACGCAGGACTGGCCCGCAGGCAGACGTGTCCTCAGCCCTACCCACTAACACCAGCAGCGCTCCCCAAGGCACAACACCCACATGCTCCCCTTCCCAACTGAGAAACACTGCTCTGAAGAAAATCTCAAACATGTAATTACAGATCCATACCATAGTTATAAACCTGTACTAAACTACTGGTAAAGATCACTTTTGGTTCTTCATCATTAATCCAAATATAATCCTGAACCCAATGTAAAAGTTTTTTTTTTGGGTACTGGGGATTGAACTCAGGGGCACTTGACCACCGAGCCACATCCCCAGCCCTATTTTGTGTTTTATGTAGAAACAGGGTCTCACTGAGTTGCTTAGCGCCTCGCCCTTGCTGAGGCTGGCTTTGAACTCGCAATTCTCCTGTCTCAGCCTCCCTAAGTGCTGGGATTACAGGCTTGAGCCACCGC
>CM053409.1:114893220-114922266 GCA_028644305.1 Xerus rutilus
TTTTGGTACCGGGGATTGAACTCAGGGGCACTCGACCCCTGAGCCACATCCCCAGCCCTATTTTGTGTTTTATGTAGAGACAGGGTCTCACTGAGTTGCTTAGTGCCTCGCCATTGCTGAGGCTGGCTTTGAACTCGCGATTCTCCTGTCTCAGCCTCCCTAAGTGCTGGGATTACAAGCGTGAGCCACCGCGCCCGGCCTGACTTGCATTATTAACACCAAATTCCCTAGAGTTTTTTCCTAACAATCCAAACATGTTTGAGGTGATGCTCAATTAATCCACAAGCACTATCAAGTGATGGATTAAAAAGAAGAAATAATACACCACAGCTTTGCCATCAAAAGACTTATTAGCATTTTAGGGGAAACGTGAGCAAGTAGTGAGAAGGTTTGGGGCAGAGATAGAAGGGACATATGAGGAAAGAGGAAATGATAGGGAAGTTTGAGTTACCCAAACCACCGTTTGTGGAAAAGGATTATAGGGATATGAAACAAAAGGACATGATAGAAAACACCATTTCAGTTGGTCCTAGTAGTGGCCCACGCCTGTAATCCCAGCAGCTTCTCCAGAGGCTGAAGCAGGAGGATCACAAGTTCAAAGCCAGCCTCAGCAGCTTAGCTAGACCCTGTCTCTAAAATATAAAAAAGGGCCTTGTTAATTATGGTCTGTGGCCTGGGGTTAAAGCTTACCTTTTTCGCAGCTTCATGATTCTTTTGTAGGCAATTCTCTTGTACGCCCTGCCCCTCATCTGAAGTAGCAGTTAGTTGACAGAGTATGCCTCATTTTGAGACTACAGACTGTACCCAACTTCCACCAAGAAGTAACTGGGACCTGGTGTGGTGAGGTGTCCCTCATCATAGGTCCCATGCACCAAATCTCAGTGTCTCAGTTTCACAAGTTTCCATGATGTACACATCTGGGTTCTCCTTGCTTCCAACTACTTATCTCCTGGATAGACGCACAGAGTCCTTATTCTTGCCCTGTTGTGATATTAAAACCCTCCATGATGTGAAACTGTCGAGTTTTCAGCCTGCATTCTGACCATACCCTCGGGTACAGTTCTTTGTTATATAAACGCCCAGAGACCTTGTGTTATTCCGTCTTAAAGGCTTCATTCATGGATCTCAGGGCTCTGCCCACACACTGCTGCATGATCCCCTCCTTAATATTCAGACTTCAGTTCACGAATCACTTCCTGGGCTGGGGTTGTGGCTTAGTGGTTGAGTGCTAGCCCCCCATGCATGGGGCACTGGGTTCGAGCCTCAGCACCACCACATAAAAAATAAAAGATTTTAAAAAAAGGAATACCCTTGGGGGAGGGGCAGTCACTTCCTCAGAGCTGATTTTCCCAAGGATGTGAAATAGTCTAGTCACCACCAACCCCATTATTCCAACATTGTTTCTTTTTTCTTTCTTTTTTTCGGGGGGGGGGTACTTTTTTTATTTTTTTGGTACTAGTGATTGAACTTGGGGGTACTCCACCACTCACTGAGCTGCTTAGCGCTCCGCCTTTGCTGAGGCTGGTTGAACTCGCGATTCTCCTGTCTCAGCCTCCCAAAATGCTGGGATTATAGGCGTGTACCACCACGCCCAGCTGCATTTCAAGTTTAAAGAACTCAGGTTTAGCCAGGCATGGTGGCACATCCCTGTAATTCCAGCACTTTGGGAGGCTGAGACAGGAGGATCCTGAGTTCAAAGCCAGCCTCAGCAACAGGGAGGCGCTAAGCAACTCAATGAGACCCTGTCTCTACATAAAACACAAAATAGGGCTGGGGATGTGGCTCAGTGGTTGAATACCCCGGAGTTCAATCCCCGGTACCAAAAGAAAAAGGAACTCGAGTTTAGTATGTGACTCCTCAGGGTGCCTTTGGAGTAGTCAGGACCATTAAGTCAAAAGTTGAAATTGCAGGGGCTGGGATTGTGGCTCAGTGGTGGAGTGCTTCCCTCGCATGCGTGAGGCACTGGGTTCGATCCTTAGCACCACATAAAAATAAAGACACTGTGTCCATCCACAACTAAAAAAAAATTTTTTTTAAAGTTGAAATTGCAAACAGTTGAAGTGTTCTAAGGAAGGATGGATTTTGGGAGGGTTGAAACCAAGAGGCAGGAAAATGGCTTAGACTTCTGAAATAGAAAAGTGAAGAAGCATCTGAGCGGTGGGTATGAGGATACAGAGAAGATGGCGGTGCTGGAATGGAAAGGAAGAGCCACAGGACTGGGGTGCAGCTCAGTGGTAGAGTACTTACCTAGCACGCATGACGCTCTGGGTTCAGTCCTAGTACCAGGGGAAAAAAGCATAGTCGCAAAAATCTCAAGTTTGGGGTCTGATGGGTTAAAGTCGCGCCACCAACTGCAATGGGGCATTCAAGCTGGCGCTAAGTTGTTCAGAAGTATAACTTCTTGGAAGGACTTGATTATTGAAATTACAGCTTGTGGATCCCTGTGGGACTGTGGTCTCATGCTGCATGATTACTGAAATTTGCAAATGACTAAGACAAGGGGAGAATTTAAACTTTCAAAGATTGACCAGGAGTTGTGTTTTTCATTTTATAACACTACCTTAAAGTTTAAAAGCCCCCCAAAAAATGTTACAGGAACTTATATCCCAAATGCCTGTCATTGTCTGAAGTTATAATTCTGGTGTGGTCAGCATGGTCGAAGTGTCAACATGAGATCAGAAACGATGGCATGAATCTTCTTTGCAAGAGCCTAGTAATCCTTTTACAGCTTAATCTGACACCTATCACAAATGCTCATCCATAATTTAAAACAGACTCAAAGAGGTATAACCTCTCCATTCAACTCCCAAGTGCCAGAGACCCAGATAGGACTCACATAGGCCTACCAGGAGAAGGAAAGGGGAACATGCTGTACATCAGCAGCTAGGCAGTGGGTGCCTGCCAGAAGTGCCCTCCAAACAAGGCTGCACTCGGGTAGATACCTCTCACACAGTTGAGTAGCAGCTGTCCCAAATGTGCATGCTAAAGTTTGCTTTTGGGTAAGTGGAAATAACTTTTGAAATTACATAGAGAACTAAATTATCAGAAAATCGTTTGGTAAACAAGGGTTAGAAAATCTTAACTGGTGATGTTAAGCTATAATATGGTCACCCCTCTCCACTGGAGGAATACATCTTCAAGGAAAAAAAGAAAAGAACTGTGATGAAGCCTTTGGCCAGCAATTCCTCTCCTAAATAAACATGCTGGTCCTGGGAGCAGCTCTTACGGGTCTTCATTTGCTCACTTCACAGTGAGAAAGCAGAAGCCTGAAGATATTGAGAAAGGCCTAAGGACCTTACATAGCTGGTAAGTAGCCCCCAGGCTGCAGCCCAGGTGAGACAGCCCTGCCTTAAACACAGGCACTGCAAAATTCTTTCTCCCCATGCTGTTTCACAAAGGAGGGAAATCAGGCCTGGAAGGTAGGAAATCAACACAAAGTTGCACGGCTAATAGAGCTGGAATTTGAAAATCCATGACATAAGTACGTGCATGATCTCATGTATCACAAACAACTCTAAGATCTGGTTCTCACTTTAAGGATGAAGAAACTGAAGTTTAGAAAGTTTAAGAATTTGCCTAGGGAAATTGGGTGTGGTGGCACATGCCTGTAATCGGAGCAGCTTGGGAGGCTGAGGCAGGAAGACCTCAAGTTCAAAGCCAGCCTCAGCAAAAGCGAGGCATTAAGCAATTCAGTGAGACCGTGTCTCTAAAATACAAAATAGGGGATGTGGCTTGGCTCAGTGGTTGAGTGCCTGTGAGTTCAATCCCCAGAACCCTCCCCCCCAAAAAAAACAAGGACCTAGGCAAAAATGAGGATTAGGCCAATCTTGAAAGATGGAAAAATAGGGTTAAGGCCAGGCAAGGCGGCACAAGCCTGTAATCCAGCTACTCTGGAGGCTGAGGCAGGATCACAAGCTCAAGGCCCGCCTGGGCAATTTAGCAATAGAGATGCTGTCTCAAAATAAAAAAGGGCTGGGGTGTAGCTCAGTGGTAAAGCGCTTGCCTGGCACATGTGAGGGCCTGGGATCCAACGCCAGCACTGCAGAAAGGCAGAGATGAGGAAATCTACGGGCAGTGGAGACCTGGCAAAGGAAAATACAATTCAAAGTCTAATGGTGTGCCGATGCAGGTTTATGTTAGCTAAATTCAGGTTCATTCAGCAGGCACTGGTGATCCTGCATCGCATCAGCGTACTTTTGAGGGGCATGAATAGAGGCGATGCAGAGCCTACCTATGGAGCAGTGGTACCACAAACAGGAATCAGTACATGGGGAGAAACTGAGTGCACACAAAAACTTGGACCATTTCTTTCATTCAGCAGAACCAAAGGCAGGCTCCCAGGTTCCCCTGGGATAAATCCCCTAGAATGGAAGAGTTAACTTCCTGACAGATTTTCAGAGAATTGTGAAGGGACCATGAGGCATCTCATCTCTGGCCTGTCCCCTCTGTCACTTGCAGATCTTGCCTCTAATTCCTGAGATCCCTTTCCCACCCACCCCAGGTGTCATCTTTCCCTCCAGACCTTTTCTTCCCTTTAAGTCTATCCCAGCCAGCTGTCCCCTTACACGACTTGTCCCTGGCTGTCTCAGCAAATTGTTTCCACATTTATCTGCTCCCTCTCCAAATCCTGCCTCTCCCCGTCACTGGCTTCTGTCCCTGTTTGTTCCCAGCTTGCAGGCATCAGCCCATGTCTGTCTCCAAGTCTTACCAGTTCTCACTTTGAAATTCTTCTCACGGCATTGGAACAAGCACAGTGCAGTTGGATGCCATCTGGGGAATGTGGGGGCTGGGTCCAGAATATCTGCATTTGGATGGCAGCTGAGCCACCTCCGTGGCCCAGTAGTTTCATTTGTTTAATAATCTTTGAAGTGAGGATGACAACCGACAGATAACACTTGCTATGTAGAATGTTTTTATGTCATGGACACCACTAAGCCATTGACGGTGCTCATGAGACGGCTAGAATACGCAGGTTGTGAGCATTTCCAGAGGGTGCCCGTACAGCTCTTTGAATCATGCCTCTCAACATGAAGCACTTATATAAAAACAATTCTTTTCTGTGCATTTCCACTTAGTTCAGGCCCTCAAGCCTCAAAGCCGGTCCTGCCACTACTTTACTTTTTTTTGGCGGGGGGGCGGGTACTGAAGAGTGAACCCAGGGCACTTTGCCACTGAGCCACATCCCCTCTGTCCTTTTTTATTTTTTTAATTTTTTAAAAATATTTGTAGTTGTAGCCAGGCGCGGTGGCTCAAGCCTGTAATCCCAGCACTTAGGGAGGCTGAGACAGGAGAATCGCGAGTTCAAAGCCAGCCTCAGCAATGGAGAGGCACTAAGCAACTCAGTGAGACCCTGTCTCTACATAAAACACAAAATAGGGCTGGGGATGTGGCTCAGTGGTCGAGTGCCCCTGAGTTCAATCCCCAGTACCAAAAAAATATATATATATATATTTTTAGTTGTCAATGGACCTTTATTTTATTTATATGCAGTGCTGAGAATTGAACCCAGTGCCTCACACGTGCTAGCCACAAACCCAGCCCCCCTTTTTTATTTTTGAGACAAGGTCTCTCTCAGTTGCTCAAGGCCTCACTAAATTGCTGTGGCTGGCCTCAGACTTGAGATCCTCTGCCTCAGCTTCCTAGACTGCTGGGATTAAACGCACGCTGCACCACCAACAGCTCTTTGAAAATCTGAATGCTATCTCCATTTCACACATGCAAGCCATCAATAATATATTTGATGAGACTACCTTCAAAATGTGTCTAAGGGGGGCTGGGATTGTGGCTTAGTGGTAGAGCGCTTGCCTCGCATGCATGGGGCCCTGGGTTCGATCCTCAGCACCACATACAAAGCAATAAAAAAATAAAGACGTTGTGTCCATCTACAACTAAAAAAATATTTTTAAAAAAAATGTGTCTAAGGGGTTGGGATGTAGGTGTAGCTCATGGTAGAGCCCTTGCCTAGCATGTGTAAGACCCTGGGTTTCATCCCCAGCACTGCAAAAAAAAGGGTGTGTGTGTGTGTGTGTGTGTGTGTGTGTGTGTGTGGTGTGTCTGGAATCTCACTGCTTTTCACCAGGCTGAGTGCAACTTCCTAAAGGTCACTCTGCTTCTGCCATTATCCTGTTACCATCTGTTCTCCAAAGGCAGCTGCAGGGAGCCCGTTGAAACCTAGCTCAGCTCAGTCCCTCCTGTCTTAACACCTGCCAATCGCTCCCAAGGGAGCCCAGGTCTCCTGAGGAGCCACAGGTCTGGTCTCTCGCTTTCCTGGCCCCACCCACTCTTCTCCCTCAGGAGCTGTGCTCCAGCAGCACTAGCTGTGAGGCTCCCCAGGCATGGCAGGCATGCAGCTGCCTCCGGGACTTTGCACCAGCTGCCCCTTGCACAGGAATGCTCTTCCCCTAGGAATCCCACATGGTTCCGTCCTTCCCTGGCTGCAAGTCTTGGCCCAAAGTTCACCTTTTCAGCAAGATCCTCCCTGCCCTCAATAAAACTAACCCTCACTCTGCACCCCCACTTCCCTTTTCCTCTTCCTACTTTCTTGGCCTCCATAGCACTTTCTTTGACCTTCTCACGCACTGTAAAATTTGCTCCCTCTCACTCACTGTGTATCTCCTCCCACTCAATGAAGGCAGGCCAGTATTTGTGCCTGTTTTGCTCACCAGTACATCTCCAGAGCTACTGGAAAGCCCAACATACAGTAGACACATGATAAAAACATCCTGGATATTTAACGAAAAATCGCTCCTCTGGACAGCCCTCAAGTGTGAGGGAGTCAGCTCTCAGCTTCACTCACCAATCTCCTGGCCAGTGTGCTGGTTAGATTTGAAGACAGCCCACAAAACCCTGTGCGCCCCCAGTAGACCTGGGGATCTTGCCCCACCGGGGTTTCCACTGCTACCATGAAAACAGGGAACATTTTCAAGAGCAGTTACAGAAACTGCCTGGGGGAGAGGGTTCCAGTGCTGTAGGGACAGGGCAACCCGTCAGTGCATTTTCCAAGGACTTGGCCTGGCCCTCCAGCTCCTGGCACACAGCATTCTTGCGTCCTCATGGTAACCTTGATTCTCCTCCACTGCCAGCTGCCTCTTTCACAGGCTTCCATCCTCCCCATCCCCTGGCTTTACCCCAGCCACTCCGTTAAGCGGACGTAGTGCCCTCTGGTTCCCCAGGGGCCATTGATCCTAAAGCTTAGAGACAAGACTCTGGCCTCCTCTGCCCAAGGTGAGCCTTTGGAGTTGCAGCAAGAGCTGGGAAAATATCAGCAGGCCCAATGCAAGTCTAAAGAGGGAAAGACAGAGGGTGGAGATGGAAGGGAAGTGCCTCTTGGAGGGATTGACTTTCCTGAAGGGATCCATTGATTGTTGCTAGAGGCAAGCCAAGTACCTCAGGCAAGACTTGTCCCTGTGCTAGTGGTGACCATTGAATACTGCAGAACCTTTGATGATATTTATTTGAGCCATTTTTTTTTTAAACCAGGTATTGAACCCAGAGGCGCTGCTTAACCACTGAGCCACATGCCCAGCCCTTTTTATTTTTTATTTGGAAACAAGGACTTGCTGAATTGCTTAGGGTCTCACTAAATTGCTGAGGCTGGCTTTGGACTTGTGATCCTCTGCCTCAGCCTCCCTAGATGCTGGGATGACAGGCGTGTACCACCTCGCTCGGCTTATTTGAGCCTTTGATGATGTTTATTTGCAGGAATAACTCTCCATTTGGCAACTGGAGGAAACCTTCCTGGTCCTTTTTTTTTTTTTTTTTTTAACTTATGGGGTAGTTCTAGCCTAGAGCAGGGTAAAGAAACCACAGTCTAACCCCAAATCACCTTAATATTGAAGAACCAAACCCTCCAAAGGTTTAAGATATGAATATCGGGGGCTGGGATTGTGGCTCAGCGGTAGAACGCTTGCCTCGCATGCGTGAGGCCCTGGGTTCGATCCTCAGCACCACATACAAAGCAATAAAATAAAGACATCGTGTCCATCTACAACTAAAAATATATTTAAAAAAAAAAAGATATGAATATCGTTAATGAAATGAGGTTCAGATGATTTTTGCCTGGAGAATCCAGAATCTCAAATATTGTCCTTCACTACCGACTTCCCAGCAAAGGTCTCCAATGGCAATACATGTATAGAAGATAACTGGGTGCAGGAAGTTCTTCATCAACGCTGAGCCTATTTCCTGGTGATCTAGACTCCGTGCATGAACAACTGTTTGTTCAGGCCAAGCAGTCTCTGAAGACTGACCAAAGCACCCAGAAATGGCAAGCTGAGGAGGATGGCATATGCACTGAGGCTTGAGAGCCCCACCGCTGTCAAGGCTTGGACTTCTAGAGCCCTGGCTCTTGTGCCCTGCACATCTTTTCAGATGCATGAGAGAACACTCGATGAACCCCTCCCCAAAGAACCCCACCTGTGCTCCGGAAGCACTAGACTTCACATGGTTAGACGTGGGTTGGTTGATTTTCAATAGGTTTTCAAGACCACAGAGTCCAGTGCATTGACCAGCCCACATATTCATGTTAAACAAAGGAGAGGAGAACAAAATTCATGCAATCATAGGTAGCTGAGAATTATCACAAAATGAGTTTGTTTGTTAACATTTCTGAGATTAATTTTTCCATAACAATTTAATGATACAATTTCCTCTAAGCCTACATGACGATCTTTGCCAAAATCTAACCTCATGAAGGTTACACATTCCACAGAATTTAAGTATAAAGCCTTCGCAAAGAACAGATTACTACAATAGAACATTTTGTTCTTTGCAGTAAATAAACAGATCAGAAACTCTGCATCATGCTCAAAAAGAAGTGGAGTGTACAGGGACTCACCCTGAACTACACCCTGGTCCCATGTGGCTCGCGTTTTCTCATTAGCATTTTCAGAATTACTAAGATACCAGTTTTTCAACATTCTTTTTTATCTCTCTAGCAAAGAGTCATGAGCAGCCTAATACTTTGAGTTATCTGCAATCTCAGAACATTTCAAGGATTCTAGTTGCCTGGTTGTCTCAACAGAAGAGGGATGGATTCACAGGTAATTGTAAAGTTTCTTCAACTGCCTAGAACACAGATGTAAATTGACAGCTACATAAGGCAGGAGAGGTACAATCCACCCACTTGTTCCCAAACAAACCATTTTCCAGAGCCTCCTGGATTCCTTGCAAGACCCCCAGGCTATGGAATATACCACTCACTCGGAGGTGGCTATAACAAGGAGATGGGGACAGGGATAAAGGGCAAGTATCAAATGGTGAGGAGGAGCATGGTGCCGGACAGTGTTACCCTGGGATGGGGTGGGGATGGTGGAGTTCTGGTTATGTTCTGTTTCTTAATCTGAGATGCATTCACTTGGCAGGTAGACCTCCTATAAAAGGACACCTGTGTTTATCAATTTACACAGAATGGGTGTATATCATTCTACCACTGTGCTTTTTCTGAGAAACTCTTTGTCCCTTGAATGGCCTACCTCACAAAGCTTCTGCCTTCTCCCTCCCTCTGTCTTTGTCTCTGTTCTCTCCCTCTATCCCTCCCCTTTCTCCTCACTCTCTTTGGTGCTGGGAATTAAACACAAGGCCTGTATGATCTAAACATGTCATCTCCACTGAGCTACAGCCCCAGCCCCTCTGCTGATTCGTAATCATCATACAGTTGTTTTTTCTTTCAACTTTGAATTTTGTAATAATTTTAAACTTAAAGAAAAGCTAGTTCAAGAATAGCAGAAAGAGGCCAGGCATGGTGGCCCAGGTCTCTAATCCCACTGACTCAGGAGGCTAAGGCAGGATTGTAATTTTGAGGCCAGCCTTGGCAACTTGGCAAGCTAACCCTAACCCTCAACCTATCTCAAAATAAAAAGGACTGGAGATGTGGCTCGGGGCCACCTTGGGTTCAATCTCCAGTAGAGGAGTTGAAGGGGGACTAGCAGAAAGTACCCCACATCCCTCAACTGATAAAAACTCCACATATTTGCTTTAGCGGTGCGTGTGCTAAATACACCTGCATCGTTTCTTCTGTGCGTCTACTGTAAAGAAGAGCTTTACTTCTCCCCAGTTTCCTTTCTGTCTGCTTGGGTTCCTGAATCAGGGTTCACTGTTCACTGAAGCAGGGGCCCTTATGAACGCTACTGGGCAGTCCCTACAGCAGCTGACCAAGTGCATCCTCGGCGGCTCAGCAAGCGTCCTTGGCAGCTGTGCATCCACTGCCTGGGTTTCCCAGAAGATGCACAGATGAAATTCTTGGCTGAACTGCTTACAGGGGCCCCGCATTTGGTCCATTTTCTGTTACTAATAATGGAATACTGCAGATTGGGTAAAAAAAAAAAATTATTTGTTGGCAGTCCTGGGGATTGAACCCAGGGGTACTTTACCACTGAGCCACATCCCCAACCCTTCTTTATTTTTTATTTTGAGACAGGGTCTCGCCAAGTTGTGTAGGGCTTCACTCAATTGTTGAGGCTTACTTCAAATTTGAATCATCTGGCCTCAGCCTCCTGGGTCACTAGGATTACAGGAGTTAGCCACTGTTCCTGGCCCAGGTAAAACATTTTTTTTTTAAATATTTATTTTTTAGTTGTAGGTGGACAGAATATCTTTATTTTTTTTATTTTTATGTGGTGCTGAGGATCGAACCCAGTGCCTCCCGCGTGCTAGGCGAGCACGCTACCACTGCGCCACAACCCCAGCCCCTGGGTAAAACATTTTTTTTTTTTTTTTGGTACTGGGGATTGAACTCAGGGGCACTCGACCACTGAGCCACATCCCCAGCCCTATTTTGTGTTTTATGTAGAGACAGGGTCTCACTGAGTTGCTTAGCGCCTTGCCATTGCTGAGGCTGGCTTTGAACTCGCGATTCTCCTGTCTCAGCCTCCCTAAGTGCTGGGATCACAGGCTTGAGCCACCGCGCCCGGCTTGGGTAAAACATTTTTAAAAGAGCTTTATTGGACTTAAGGTTCTGGAGTTCCAAAGTCTAGGGAACCCATGTGGCAAGGTCGTCTTGGTGACGGAGACTCTGTGGAGTGCCCAAGGGGCACAGAACAGCACCTGGCAAGACAGGCCGCGTCTCTCTCCTTCTAATACAGCTGCTCATACCATCACGGGGCCCTCCACTGACCTCCCTCTTTTTTTTTCCCCCTTCCTTAAATATACTTTTAGTTGTGGATGGACACAATACGTTTACTTTATTTGTTTATTTCTATGTGGTGCTGGGGATTGAACCCATGCCTCACATGTGCTGGGCAAGCGCCCTACCACTGAGCTGCACCTCCAGCCCCTCCACCTGACTTCTCCTAATCTTATCTCTCAAAGGTCCCATCTCCAGATACCATAGGTGGATTAAATTTCCACCCTCTTGATGAGGATTACGATTCAACCTGAGAGCTGGGAGTTTGGCCAGCTCCTCCAGAGGCTGAGCAAGGAGGATCACAAGACTGCGGCCAGCCTGGGCAATTTAGCATGAACTTGTCTTAAATTAAAAGCAGCCGAGATGTTGTTCAGTGTTAACACCCTGAGAGCCCAGCGCAGTGGCGCACGCCTGTAACCCCAGCACTTTGGGAGGCTGAGACGGGAGAATCGCAAGTTCAAAGCCAGCCTCAGCAACAGTGAGACACTAAGACCCTGTCTCTAAATAAAATACAAAATAGGGTTGGGGATGTGGCTCAGTGGTCGAGTGCCCCTGAATTCAATTGCTGGTACCAAAGGAAAAAAAAAATAGAACACTCTGAGTTAAATCCCCAGTACTGGGGGGGGACTTCAAAATGAGGTTCTGGGGTGACAAACCATTTTCAAATTGTAGCAAGCCCCAAACTGGAATTTACCAAATGCCCATCACAGGGAAATAAATAGGAGTTTATTCATAACAGTGAGTTAAACAGAAGGAATGAAGATATGAGAATGCTCTCCCAAGCATAAGAATCAAGCAAAAAACGCCAGACGCACAATGTAGTGTAGTGTTCCATTCACAAGTCCTTCCAAGGCAAGGCTCCACTGCAGCGCTAGAAGCCAGGGTGGTTATTGACCTTCGCGTGCGGATAAACGCATCTGGAGTTCTGGTTATGTTCTGTTTTGTTTCCTTGTTTCATATATATTAATTACATTTATGAAATAATATTATATTATTCAGTAATAATATTCAGTATGGGGGCTGTGGCTGTGGCTCAGTGGTAGAGCGCCTGCCTAGCATGCGTGAGGCACTGGGTTCGGTCCTCAGCACCATGTATAAATAATAAATGAATAAAATAAAGATCCATCAATAACTAAAAAAAAAAATTAAAAAAAAATTCAGTATGGAGGATTTTTTTTAAATGTTTATTTTTTAGTTGTAGGTGGACAGAATAGCTTTATTTTATTTTTATGTGGTGCCGAGGATCGAACCCAGTGCCTCCCGCGTGCCAGGCGAGCACGCTACCACTGCGCCATAACCCCAACCCCAGTATGGAGGATTTGAACCAGGAGTTCTCTACTATCCATTTACATCTCCAGCCATATTTTATTTTTTATTTGTTAATTTTTATTTTGAGACAGTGTCTTGCTAAATTGCTGAGGCTGGCCTGAAACTTGTGATCCTCCTGCCTCAGCCTCCTCAGTCACTGGTATTAAAGATACCACCATGAGCTGGGCGTGGTGGCTCACGCTTGCAATTCCAGCACTTTGGGAGGCCGAGACAGGAGAATTGCGAGTTCAAAGCCAGCCTCAGCAATGGTGAGGCGCTAAGCAACTCAGTGAGACCCTGTCTCTACATAAAACACAAAATAGGGCTGGGGGTGCTGGGGCTGTAGCTCAGTGGCAGAGCGCTAGCCTCGCGTGTGTGAGTCACTGAGTTCGTTCCTCAGCACCACATAAAAATAAATAAATAAAATAATAAAAAAAAAATAGGGCTAGGGATGTGGCTCAGTGGTCGAGTACCCCTGAGTTCAATCCCTGGTACCAAAATAAATAAATAAATAAAGATACCACCATGCCCAGTTGCTGCCTCCACCTTTGAAGATGTGGGTGTCCTGCTGCAGGAGAACCTGGTACCCTTTGTCAAAGAGCTAAGTCACACCTGGCCCGGAAGTCAGAGAAGCCTCAGGGGAATCTAGGAGAGGAAGAGGAACTGCCGGGAAGCTTCTGCCAGGCCGGATGGGAGCCACCTGACAAACCTGCATTTGGAATCCACTGGTGCCTGGGTCCTGCCCTGGGATGCAGAGTGGAGGAGAATGGTCTGCTTCCTGCTTCTCTTCTGCCTTCTCAGTCTGGTGCACAATGTACTGTGTCACCCGGCTCACAAGTTGACACCTCACAAAGACTGCCTGGCTCATTAGCTAGGTACCTTCCTTCATCTCATCTGAAAAATGTGAATGACAATTACCCATGAAAGTTCAGGAGAATTAAATGAAATGATATGTTCTAGCCTAGAATATAACACCCTCTATTTTTGTTGAATTACTTGACTCCTTTACTAAATGAGATAATCAAAAATGTGCTTTTGGGCCAGGTGTGGTGGCGCACGCCTGTAATCCCAGAACTTTGGGAGGCTGAGACAGGAGACGCGCAAGTTCAAAGCCAGCCTCAGCAATAGTGAGGCACTAAGCAACTCAGTGAGACCCTGTCTCTAAATAAAAACATAAAATAGGACTGGGGATGTGGCTCAGTGGTCGAGTACCCCTGAGCTCAATCCCTGATACCAAAAAATAAATAAAAAAGAGAGGGAGAGAGAATGTGCTTTTGGTGCTGGGAGTGGTGGCGCTTTCCTGTAATCCCAGTGGCTCAGGAGTTTGAGGCAGGAGGTTTGTGAGTTCAAGCCAGCCTCAGCAACTTAGCAAGGCATGTAGCAACTCAATGAGACACTGTCTCTAACTAAAATATTAAAAAGGGCTGGGGATATGGCTCAGTGGTTGAGCACCAAAAAAAAATAGAATGTGCTTTTGATTTAAACTCAACAAATATCATTAGCCCTTTGAAATGTTAAGAATAATTACATGAAAATCTAAGATTAAGTAATAAAATTATAAATCTTGTATCCATTTCTGTAGATCAAAAAGCTTGATGCTGTAAGTTCCCATACTTTAATTTCATCTTCTCATAACTGCTTTTTAAAAAGCAGGTTGCCAGGCGCGGTGGCGCACGCCTGTAATCCCAGCACTTTGGGAGGCTGAGGCAGGAGAATCGCAAGTTCAAAGCCAACCTCAGCAATGGCAAGGTGCTAAGCAACTCAGTGAGACCCTGTCTCTACATAAAACACAAAATAGGGCTGGGGATGCGGCTTAGTGGTCGAGTGCCCCTGAGTTCAATCCCCGGTGCAAAAAAAATCCGTGGCAGTGGCAGAGCAGCAAGGATTACATTCGCAGTATACAGTGGACACTTGTACAAGCTCACACGTGCCCGGCAAGCCCTCTACCCTGAGCTGCTCCCCGACCCAGCAGGCTCATTCTTTGACTCTGTTCACAGTCCCCATTCTGCTCCTTTGCAAATGAACAAATATTTAATCACATCCTGTCTCTGTTCCTGAGACAGAACACTGGTCTCACCCTCTTTGTCCTTTGTTCTCTTCATCCCATATTCTTGGCCCCCACAGTCCTCCATTCCTCAACAGCTACAGCCACTGCCCTAACTCCTGCTAGGTAAATGACAGGCGAATGCGCTGAGCAGTTGTTCTGTGAAATCCAAATAAGATCAGCAAGGGAACATGGTCTTCTAGCTGGAAGGAAGGCAGGCCCCGCCAAAACAAGTTCTGCCTTGTCAACGTCTGATTCCAGGAGCAAATATTTCTCCACGGCTACTCTGCAATCCAAATTTAGATACCTCAGCAAAGGAATCAACTTTTTTTTAAAAATACTGTTTAGTTGTAGATGGACACAATATCTTTATTTTACTTTTATGTGGTGCTGAGGATCGAACTCAGTGCCTCATGCACACAAGGCCAGCGCTCTACCACTGAGCCCCAGCCCCAGCCCAGAATCAACATTTTTAAAATACTTATTTCAAGATGCCAAACAAATGAAATGGCCATTTTAGCAAGAACAAAGCACAGGCATGACAGTGTCTTAGGGAGCCAGAGAGCTTTCAGTGCAGCTTTGCTTTTCTCCTCCAGTTTTTTTTTTTTTTTGGTACCAGGGATTGAACTCAGGGGCACTCGACCACTGAGCCACATCCCCAGCCCTATTTTGTGTTTTATTTAGAGACAGGGTCTCAATGAGTTGCTTAGTGCCCCACTGTTGCTGAGGCTGGCTTTGAACTCGCGATTCTCCTGTCTCAGCCTCCCAAAATGCTGGGATTACAAGCGTGAGCCACTGTACCCGGCTTCTCCTCCGCTTCTTATGGCTTACTTCTTTACCTATGTATTTATTTATTTATTTATTTATTTTTCTGGTACTGGGAATTGAGCCCCGAGGCTCTCTACCATCAAACTACATCCCCAGCCCTTTTTACGTTTTATTTTATTTTTTGGTATCAGGGCTTGAACTCAGGGGCACTCAACCTCTGAGCCACATACTCACCCTATTTTGTGTTTTTTTATGTAGAGACAGGGTCTCACTGAGTTGCTTAGCACCTCGCCATTGCTGAGGCTGGCTTTGAACTTGAGATCCTCCTGTCTCAGCCTCCCAAAATGTTGGGATTACAGGCGTCTGCCATCGCGCCCGGTTGACAAAGATCCTTATACATATTTACATATATAGTTTTTTGTTAGAAGATATATTTGCATATTTCCATCTAGGCATGAAATATGGGTCCTATTTCATATAGAAAACATGGGTCTACTCCTCTAGGTGGTCCCATGGGGTTTGGTGGTTCCCAGACACCTATGGCTTGAATTTGCCAGGACTCACAGCATTCAGAAGAACTGTCAATCTCATGATTATGGTTTATTATAACGAATGATACAGATTAAAATCAGCAAAGGGAAATCTGTTGGGTGGAGTCTGAAAGATACCAGGCTCAGGGTCCTAGCCACCCTCTCCCAGTGGAGTCGCGCAAGGGGCCCTCAATTCTCCCGCTACGGGAAACCAGGGCAGCTCACCTTCGTTCTGATGTCCAAGATTTTTTACTGGGGTTCCGTCATGTGTGCCTGCAGCATTCCTGTGACTGTCTGCAATCCTCAGATGCCAGCATCAAAGAAGTAGCCAGGCACACCCTTGCAGTCAGGAGACTCCAAGGTCTCAGGGGCCATCTCAGAAGCTGGACCAAGGGCCAGCCCTACAGACCTGGGGAATGTGAGAGAGCTGAGCAGTCCTACCCTGCACTTGAGTAAGGGTATATTTAACTTCATAAGAAACTGCTAAACTGCTTTTCTTCCTTTTTTTTTTTTTAAACAGTTCCAGGGATTGAACCCAGGTGCTCTTTACCATCAAGCTGCATTCCAAGTCCTTTTTTAAAATTATCATTTATTTATTTAGAGACAGGCTCTTGCTTAATTGCCAGGGCTGGCCTGCACCTGACCATCACACCATGGTGGGAGGCAGCCTATGCTTTTTATGACCTTTCCTGGCCAGCACTAACTTAGTCAAGTCACATCTCCTCGCTCCAGGTGGGATTTGCTGGTAAGGCAGCTGACTTTGTTTTTCATGTGGTAAAATAGGCAGAACATAAAATTGACCCTTTTAACCATTTTAGCATATGATTCAGTGGCACGAGTTATATCACTGTTCTTGAAATAGTGGGATTGAAGAATTTAGCTGGCATAATTTGTAAACTAAGATTTCTCCTGCAAATATTATGTACATAATATGTTTCCTTTGTCACCATTTCACTTATTTAAGAGAAAGGGCCTCCCAGTTCTTAGTGAGAGCGAGGTGTGGTGGTGCATGCCTGCAATCCCAGCAAGTCAGGAGGCTGAGGCAGAAGGATCCCAAGTTTGAAATCTTGGGATCTCAATAACTTAGCAAGGTCTTCAGCAACTTAGAGAGACCTTGTCTTATAATAAAAAGTAAAAAGAGCCGGGCACGGTGGCTCAAGCCTGTAATCCCAGCACTTAGGGAGGCTGAGACAGGAGAATCACAAGTTCAAAGCCAGCCTCAGCAACGGCGAGGCACTAAGCAACTCAGTAAGAACCTGTCTCTACATAAAAAACACAAAATTGGAGCTGGTCGCGGTGGCTCACACCTGTAATCCCTGCACTTTGGGAGGCTGAGACAGGAGAATCGTGAGTTCAAAGCCAGCCTCAGCAATGGTGAGGTGCTAAGCAACTCAGTGAGACCCTGTCTCTACATAAAACATAAAATAGGGCTGAGGATGTGGCTCAGTGGTTGAGTACTCCTGAGTTCAATCTCTGGTATGAAAAAAAAAATAAGTAAGAAAGGCTGGGGCTGTAGCTTAGTGGTAAGGTTCAATCTCCAGTACAAAAAAAAAAAAAAAAAAAATCTTAATGGTATTTATTTGAGAATGAGGATACAAGTTCTTATGTTCATGGTTTTTGTTTTTTTTTCCCAAATGTGAACCAAACCATCACCTTACTATGGTTTATAACACTAAAGGAATACCAAAACATAAAAAGTTTTAGGCCAACAATTTGGCGGGGGGATCCGGGGATTGAATTTGGGGGTACTCAACCACTGAGCCACATCTTCAGCCCTATTTTGGATTTTATTTAGAGACAGGGTCTCACTGAGTTGCTTAGCACCTCATTTTTGCTGAGGCTGGCTTTGAACTCTCGATCCTCCTGTCTCAGCCTCCCAAGCCGCCGGGATTTTAGGTGTGTGCCACTGCACTCAGCAGGCCTAAGAATTTGACATTGTTAATTTCAAACTAATTTCACTTGTCAGCTGCTGAGATGGTCGGACTTATTTCATTTTCCACCATTGCAAACAATTCTGCCATTAACAGTTTCATCTCTGTCTCCTTGTGCTGTTTTGGACTTCCCTAGGATATGTGGTGAAAACTGGCACTGCAGGGACATGGAAATACTGCATTTGAACTTAATAGACACCAGCAAATTCCTCTGTCAGCTCTTAAAACTGCCAAAATGGAACCGGGCGTGGTGGCTCAAGCCTGTAATCCCAGCATTTAGGGAGGCTGAGACAGGAGAATCGCAAGTTCAAAGCCAGCCTCAGCAACGGCGAGGCACTAAGCAACTCAGTGAGACCCTGTCTCTACATAAAACACAAAATACGGCTGGAGGCTCAGTGGTCGAGTACCCTGAGTTCAATCCCTGGTACCAAATAAATAAATAAAAGCATGTTTACAAACCAAAACAAAACTTCGCACCAGAATATTTGTGCGGCTTTATTCCTAGTAGCCAAAAAAAAAAAAAAAAAAGGGAATGGTCATGGCCCAGATGTCCATCTACAGAAGAATAAATTGTGGCACAGGCACGCATTGGATTCCTACTCAACAATAAAAAGGAATGAACAAGGAGTATGTGCAGGAGTGTGGGTCAGTCTCTCAAGAACAATACTCTGAATGAAAGGAGTGCATGCTCTATGATCATGTTTATACGATGTCCTAAAACAGGCGAACTAACCTATGGAGGAAAAAGGAAAGCTGGTGGGGAGTTAGGACTGAGTGTAAGGCGCATGAGGACCCTCTGGGGTGAGGGTGATTTTCCGTTGTCTGGATGGGGTTGGGGACACAGGTGCATCTCAGCAGACAGGAGGCTTGCGCTTTGTGTATCTCATCAGATGCAAATTTTACCTCCAAAGGAAAAAAATAGAATGACAAACAAATACTGAACTTCAAAATAATAGATGTGCCAAAGTTTTAGGGGGAGTGTACTGAGGCTTGCCATTTAATTTGAAATAAATGAAAAACAAACTAGGATTGATGATGAGTGGGGGAAGGAGCAGATGGATGGAAAGGCTGACCGCAGTGGCACAGGCTTGCAACCCCAGACTCGGGAGGCTGAGGCAGGAGGATCGAAAGTTCGAAGCCAGCCTCTGCAACTTAGTGGGAACCTGTCTCGAAATAAAAAGTACAGCCAGGCACAGGGTGCACACCTGTAATCCCAGCACTTTGGGAGGCTGAGACAGGAGAATCACGAGTTCAAAGCCAGCCTCAGCAACGGCGAGGCACTAAGCACCTCAGTGTCTCTACATAAAACACAAAATAGGGCTGGGGTTGTGGCTCAGTGGTTGAGTGCCCCTGAGTTCAATCCTCGGTACAAAAAAAAAAAAGTAAAAATGGCTGGGGGTGTGGCTCAATGATAGGGCTCACCTGGGTTCAATCTCCATAACCACGACGAGACAAAAAAAGACACACAAAATGAAACCAGTATAGTAAAAACAAATTGTAGAATCTAAATGGGTGTTTATAAAAATGTTCACCTTTTCTGCATATTTAAAAATTGGCTAATAAGATATTGGGACAAAATTGTACCACAAATTGGAGAAACATAACTAACCTTTTACTGAAAACTTAATATTTGGCCAGATATAAAATCAAGTTGTGATTCTAGATGTGCAGCTTTCTGCTGGGCAATCTGAGTTTGCCACCATTTTCCCATATGCAACATAAAGATGCTGCTTCTCTTGTGGGATTGTCTGAGACTCAAATGGGATAATCTACTTAAAGTGACTGCGTCCCACCAGGAACATAACAGGTGAGAGAGAAGGGGAACTTTCATGATCTTAGTGACTATGATGTGGGAGGAATTCAGCAGTAGACCAGGGTGTGGACCAGGAAAATCTAAGGAGGCTTCACGGAAGAGATGTCATTTTATTTTATTGTTTTATTGGTACTGGGGATTGAATCTAGGGGCACTTAAGCACTGAGCCACATCCCCAGCCCTTTTCTGTATTTTATTTAGAGACAGGGTCTCACTGAGTTGCTTAGGGCCTTGCCGTTGCTGAGGCTAGCCTTGAACTTGTGATCTTCCTGCCTCAGCCTCCCGATCTTCTGGGATGACAGGTGTATGCCACCGCGCCCGGCGGGAATTCTGTTGTCTGGAGTAGAACCTTGCTGTCTACTGCTTCAGTCTTCTGGGGGAAAAGTTCCATTCTCTTTGGCACAGGCATGCCTGTGCGTTGGAGCTGGCAGAAAGTCACCTGTCAGAGGACTTCTCTCTCAGGGCAAAAACTCTCCCACGCCAAAGAGGAAGCCAGCACTGAGGAGCAGACCCAATCTACAGACGTTGTGATGGGCTGGGGGATAGCTAAGTTGGTAGAGCACTTGACTAACATGCACAAAGTACCGGGTTCAAACCCCAGTGCGGGGGCACACACCTGTAATCCCAGTGGCTGGGGAGCCTGGACAAGAGGATCACAAATTTAAAGCCAGACTCAGCAATTTAGTGAGGCCCTAAGCAACTTAAAAAACAAAAATAGGAGCCGGGCGCGGTGGCTCACGCTTGTAATCCCAGCACTTAGGGAGGCTGAGACAGGAGAATTGTGAGTTCAAAGCCAGCCTCAGCAATGGCGAGGCGCTAAGCAACTCAGTGAGACCCTGTCTCTACATAAAAACACAAAATAGGGCTGGGGATGTGGCTCAGGGGTCGAGTGCCCGTGAGTTCAATCCCCGGTACCAAAAAAAAAAAAACTGAAAAACAAAAATAGGGCTAGTGCTCAGTGGTAGAACACTCCTGGGTTTAATCCCCAGCAACACGCATCAGTTCTCTATCTGAAGCCCTTAAATACCCTCCTGTCACTCCCAGAATAAAATTCACTCATTCTAATGTGGTCCCTGCCTACTTCTTTCTCCTCAACCAATTTCTTCACTAAAACTGGCTCAGCTCTGCCTCAGGGCCTTTGCCCTTGCTGTATCTGCAGACCAGAGTGCTTTTCTCCCAGCCTTTCCCTTGGCTCCTTTCCTATGTCTGTCTTTTCCGAAATGACATTGTCTCAGAGCAGCATTCCCTGAAACACCCTATTCAAAACAACAGGAGTTTCCTAGCTCCTTAACCTCCTTTAGTTTTCTTTGGAACACCACTTCCTGGAATTGTACCATATCATATCTTTAGTTTGCTTCTTGCTTGCCTCCTCAGCAGAATGCAAGCTCCAAGAGGGCAGGGAATTTGGCTGTTGACCGGTATGTCTCTAACCCCTTGGCCAGACACATGGGCCATCCTAACACCTGAATGAATGAATGAACAGTCAGACTCTGCATTCCTGATGCCCACACCTGTTGTTGATAAACCCGCACTGGGAAACCTTATTCATGCAACATGAGGGGGAGTTGGAAAGTCAGGCCTATTAGGTTGCTTTTATTTTATTTCCTGTGCTTCCTGGAGAACCTGAGGATAAACCAGCAAGGAGTCCCAATCCTAACCACTCAGACGCTGAGCAGGAGGTTCACAAGTTCCAGCCCAGCCTGGACAACTTGGCAAGACCCTGTCTCCAAAAAATAAATAAAGAGGGTTGGGGTTATAGTTCAGTGGTATAGTACCCTGGGTTCAACCTCTAGTACCCCCCGAAAAAAAACAGTACAAGAGGCCCCAAAGCCAGTATTGAACTAAGAAATGGACCCCCATCCAAAATCTCTTCCCTACATAATGCAACTGGAGATTGAGAAAAACATTAACAACAAAATCAAAACAAAAGATTCAAAGGCCTCACCTCCTCCTCGGCCAGGCTAAGTCCTTCCCTACTCTGATCACCCCAAGTGGAGCAAAGTCCTAGTGGGAACCACTTCTTTCCAGAGGGATGGAGGGAGGGGAAAGAGGGAGAGCATAGGACGGTAAGAAGGTTGAAGGAGCCTCCCCTAGTGGCCCTGTCTCCTCAAATGCCCTCACCTGTTCCCTCCCAAGGGGGTGGGTGTAAGAAGACCCTCCCAGAGGGGCTGTGTGGGGCGCAGGGTGAGTTGTCCCTACTCAAAGCAGAGGGAGTCTTGTGTGCCCTTAGCCCATGTACTGGTTTTTTTTTTTTTTTTTTTTTTGGTACCAGGGATTGAACTCAGGAGCACTTGACCACTGAGCCACATCCCCGCCCTGTTTTGTGTTTTATGTAGAGACAGGGTCTCACTGAGTTGCTTAGTGCCTCGCCATTGCTGAGGCTGGCTTTGAACTCACGATTCTCCTGCCTCAGCCTCCCAAAGTGCTGGGATTACAAGCGTGAGCCACCACACCCGGCTCCATGTACTGTTTTGACACGCTGTTCCGTTGCCGTTCGTTGCCGCCACAGCATGGGTCATCAAGAGCAGACCGCAAGATGTTTTCCAGCTGCTTTACCACAGATCAGCCATGCCCGTGGACACTCCTGAACTGCGTGCAGAGCTCCAAGTTGGGGAACCTGCTCCTTGGCCTGTTATTCTGATTCTTGGCCAGCTGCACTACCGGGGAAGGGTTCAGATTACCCCAGAGAAGCTCCAAACTCCAGATTTGCTCAGGGTCTTGCGCACTTACTGAGGGGGTGTACCCAAGTTACCCTCAGAGGGGAATGCAGTTCTCTCAACTCTTTTGCGGCACTGGGGCTCAAACCCAGGACCTTGAGCATGTCAGGCAAGCTCTCTAACCACTGAGAGATGTTCCCTGCCAAGTCCCCTAACTTTTTTGAGAATCTCTAGCTCAATTCTAAACAGAGATAAACTGATCCCAGCCTGAATTCTTTTTTTTTTGTCCCTGTGGTTTTGACACCCAGGGGATTGAATTCAGGGCCTCCCACATGCTAAGAAAATGCTCTACCACTGAGTCATATCCCCAGCCCTGGTTTCAAAATTTTAAACAAAGTTATTATATACTTGTTTTAAAAAACTCAAAGCAAGCTGGTGCAGTGGTGCACACCTGTAATTCCAGCACTTTGAGAGGATAAGATAGGAGAATCATGAGTTCAAAGCCAGCCTTAGCAATGGTGAAGCACTAAGCAACTCAGTGGATCCTGTCTATAAATAAAATACAAAATAGGGCTGGGGAGTTCAATCTCCAATACCAAACAAACAAAAAAACCCTCAAAGCAGACAAATGTTTTAGAAAGCTTAAGTTCCCTTCCTACCCTGGGAATAGCCATGGTTACCAGTGCAGAAGTGATCTTGCAGAGCATCCACTAGGCTACATACATACAAATAGGCTCATGTTATGCTTACCCAAATATATTTATGACAATGAATTCTTTTTCTTTTTCTTTTGGTACTGGAGATTGAACTCAGGGACATTCTACCACTGAGCTGCATCCCCAGCCCTATTTTGTGTTTTTTATGTAGAGACAGGGTCTCGCTGAGTTGCTTAGCACCTCGCCGTTGCTGAGGCTGGCTTTGAATTCACGATTGTCCTGTCTCAGCCTCCCTAAGTGCTGGGATTACAGGCTTGCACCACCACGCCTGGCTGACAATGAATTCTTTTGTGCATTTTGTGGTGAGGAAATACTATTAGGTCAAATATTTGGCTTTTTTTTTGTTTGGTTTTTGTTTTGTACTGGGGATTGAACCCAGGGGTGCTGTACCACTGAGCTACACCCCCACCTCTTTTAATAGTTAACCCTGAGACAGGGTCTTGCAAAGTTGTCTAGACTTCCTCTGGAATCTGCGATCCCCTTGTCTCAAACTCCCGAGTTGCTGGGGTTACAGGTATGCAACCCTGGACTTGGCTGCATTACATTTTTAGATAGAACTGACACCTTAGTGATTCTTCCTAGAACTGTTGTGTCTCATTTACTCAGATCTTGTTTTATGTCAAAGAATTCTAGGGCTGGGGTTGTGGCTCAGTGGCAGAGCACTTGCCTAGCATATGTGAGGCAGTGGGTTCGATCCCCAGCAACACATATAAATAAACAAAATAAAGGTATTAAAAAAAAGACACTGTTTTTTTTAAAAGAATTCTAATCATAATCTGTTTTTCTTTGTAGAGAAAAATGCTCATTTTTGCTGGTGACCAAGAAGAACTATGTTGAGACCTGCAGCTGGGAGACAGCATGCACTCCTTCACCAGAGTACCAGGCTTGTTCTGGTATCTACAAGACTATTTCAGTCACATCAGCTCAAATAAAGTCTGTTGAATTTATCTAGTTCACAATAGTTTCAGAGATAAACAAAATAAGGAGAAGTGAAGCAGAAAGTGAGAAATCATGCAAGGACGGTTAGGTTTGTCTTTTAAATACATTTCTTTTGAAAACCCAAATCAGCATCAGTGGAAATGAGTCTTGCACATTTTAATATGCAACCGCACGTTACACAGGCACATCCAAGCATGCAGGACTTGCAACTTTTCTTCTCCATGAATCATGCATAACAGATTAGTGTATTTTAAAATTCTCATAAGTATGGGCTGGGATTGTAGCTCAGCGGTAGAGCGCTTGCCTCGCATGCGTGAGGCCCTGGGTTCGATTCTCGGCACCACATACAAAGCAATAAAATAAAGACATTGTATCTATCAACAACTAAAAAAAAAAAAAAAAAAATTAAAAAAAAAAAATTCTCATAAGTAACCTGAATTGTCAATTTATTGTCATTAGTATTAACACTTTTTGGGGGGGGAGTGTTACCAGGGATTGAACCCAAGAGTGGTTAACCACTGAGCCACACCCTCAACCCTTTTTTATTTTTATTATATTTTATTTTGGTACCAGGGATTGAACTCAGGGGCACTCGACCACTGAGCCACATCCCCAGCCCTGTTTTGTGTTTTATGTAGAGACAGGGTCTCACTGAGTTGCTTAGCGCCTTGCCATTGCGGAGGCTGGCTTTGAACTCGCGATCCTCCTGTCTCAGCCTCCCAAGGTGCTAGGATTACAGGCATGCGCCACCGTGCCTGGCTTTATTTATTTTTTAATTTAAACGAAGGATCTCTCCAAGTTGCTGAGGCTGGCTTTAAATTTGGCAATCCTTCTGCTTCAGCCTTCCGAATTGCTGGTATTACAAGCATGTGCCACAGCACCCAGCTTAACTGTACTTTTCCAAAGGTAAATGCTTTCAGATGTAAAACTTAATATTAGCATAATTTGCAGTTACATATTAAAGAAAGAACACAATAGTAACCTTTTTACTTTTTAAAAATGAGAATGTGTTGGGGCTCGGGTTGGGGCTCAGGGGTAGAGATGCATCCCTAGTCCTTTTTATTTTTTGAGAGGGTCTGGCTAATTTGCTTAGGGCCTTGCAAAGTTCCAGAGGCTGGCCTTGAATTTGTGATCCTTCTGTCTCCCCTCCCACGTCCTTGGGTTGACAGGTGTGTGCCACATCTGGCAGTCACACCGTAAACTATTAGGCAAGTATTAAAGCATTTTGCAATAAAGAAACTACTTACATAAATTCACCAACATGTTTAAAATAATTGTAGCTTCTAGGATTAAACACTTGGTTTGTATTTTTCATTTTTTTTAAATGTTATCCTCATTTTCATTATTTTTTTAGTTGTTGATGGACCTTTATTTTTTATTTACTCATATGTGGTGCTGAGAATTGAACCCAGTGCCTTACACATGCTAGGCAAGCGCTCTGCCACTGAGCCACAATCCCAGCTCCCCTAATTTTCATTATTTTAAAACCAGTTGTTACTGAGCTGCTTCCAATCACACAGTGAAACTCATTGTTTAGAAACTTCCAACTACCTTTATATTGCAAATTCAGGAACTGGGGATTGTGACTCATCTTTGGTTGTGGATTAGCAGAATGAGGTGCTGGGGATTGAACCACAATACTTCTTTTTGTGAAGAGGAAAAAAATCTAAATATCTGATATATTATGTTCTTGAAATAAACTACTCCCCAGTGCTGGCAAATGCTACAGGGTACTCACTGACAATGGGAGAGAGTTCACAGTATGAGAAAGATTACAAGAGATGTACACTATTTTATTTTTAAATTTTTTAATTTTTTTTTTTAGTTGTAGATGGACACAATGTCTTTATTTTACTGCTTTGTATGTGGTGCTGAGGATCGAACCCAGGGCCTCACGCATGTGAGGCAAGCGCTCTACCACTGAGCTAAAGTCTCAGCCAGTACAACACTATTTTAATACAATCATATAAATGTTAACAAAAGATTGGAGGAGAGTATCGTTATACAGCTATGTACAGTAGCTGTCCAAAGAAATTAGGCATGGGACTGGGGTTGTGGCTTAGTGGTGGAGCGCTTGTCTAGCATGCGTGAGACACTGGGTTCGATCCTCAGAACCACATTAAAAAAATAAATAAAGGTATTGTGTCCACCTACAACTAAAAAAAATATTTAAAAAAATTAGGCATGGGTGTCAGGCATCAGCATGTTTTATATACCCAACCCACATTTGACCCAAGTAAGCCTAAGCCTGAGATGGCAAGAGAATCTCCCCTATACTTTTAGGACATCTGACGGTAGTCTGTCCAGAACTGGTTGTTGGAAGGGAAAGCACCTCTCTAAATACTGGAAAATATGCCAGAAAATGATTGGTACCAGGGACTGTATACAGGGGGCACTTTACCACCAAACTACATCTCTTCCAGTCCCTTGCACTTACCACCACTCTTGGGGAGGGGCAGATTGGGTAGCACAACTAAGTAGATGGATGGACTACAGGGTTTACATCCTTCCCGTTTTTTTAGTACGGAGGATGGACTCCCAGGGGTGCTCAAACACTGAGCCACTTCCCGAGCATTTACCAGAGCAATTGCTGAGGATGGCCTCAAACTTACAATCCTTCTGAGCCACCGGGATTACAGGCAGGTGCAAATGCATCCGGCTCAAGCTGGGCATGGTGGCGCAAGCCTGTAATCCCAGCATTTAGGGAGGCCAGACAAGAGAATAGCAAGTTCAAAGCCAGACTCAGCAACAGCGAGGGACTAAGCAACTCAGTGAGACCCTGTCTCTACATAAAACACAAAATAGGGGCTGGGACTGTGGCTCAGCGGTAGAGCGCTTGCCTCGCATGCGTGAGGCCCTGGGTTCGATCCTCAGCACCACATACAAAGCAATAAAATAAAGACATTGTGTCCATCTACAACTAAGAAAAAATTAAAAAAAAAAACAAGCCGGGCGCGGTGGCTCACGCTTGTAATCCCAGCACTTAGGGAGGCTGAGACAGGAGAATCGCGAGTTCAAAGCCAGCCTCAGCAATGGCGAGGCGCTAAGCAACTCAGTGAGACCCTGTCTCTACATAAACACAAAATAGGGCTGGGGGTGTGGTTCAGTGGTCGAGTGCCCCTGAGTTCAATCCCCGGTACCAAAAAAAAAAAAAACAAAAAAAAAACAAAACACAAAATAGGGCTGGGTATGCAGCTCAGTGGTTGAGTGCCCGAGTTCTATCTCCAGTACCAAAAAAAAAAAAATGCACCTGGCTCCTTCTTAGATTTCCCTTTAATTACTACAAGGTGCTACACCAATCAAGGTATTAAAAAAAAAGTTTTAGGGGTTGGGGTTGTGGCTCAGTGGTAGAGCACTTGCCCATATGTGAGGGCCTGGGTTCGATTCTCAGCACCATATATACACAAAAATAAAAGTACATTGACAACTTAAAAAACAACAACAAAAGTTTTAGGTTTCAAATTTACATACTTCAAAACCAAACTACCTATATTTAAGAATCAGGGGCTGGGTTTATGGCGCAGTGGTAGCGTGCTCGCCTGGCACGCGTGAGGCACTGGGTTCGATCCTCAGCACCACATAAAAATAAAGATATTCTGTCTACCTGCAACTAAAAATAAATATTTAAAAAAAAAAAAAAGAATCAAAGCAAATCTATCCATCCCTGTTTCAAGTCTCTTTACTATAGTGACCACTAAGAACTGGGACACTTGCCTCAATTGTCCCACCCAAGGGGTTACCAAAGCCCTCTGGGTGTTTAGCCTAAATCAAGTACCCCTTGGCATTTTTTTCTATAGTCTATTCTCCAACTTTGCTCAATGGTCCTTCCAGTTCCAATGTCCCAGGAGTCCTTTTCCTAAGTGCTTTGGCCAAGTTTCCACTTGAGCCAAAATCAGTGCAGTTGCCCCACACCACCTAAAAATTGTGGAAGGCAAACTGTTTAGTCCAGTACACATGAAAGATCACCTTATTCTAGTGGCTTGGGAGGCTGAGGCAGGATTGTAAATTCAAAGCCAGCCTCAGTAACTCAGGGAGACCTGGTCTCTAAATAAAATACAAGAGGGCTGGGGATGTGGCTCAGTGGTTGAGCACCCCTGGGTTCAATGCTCAGGTAACCCCCCCAACACAAAGCTAACTTTGCAAGCATGCAAGCCAGGTACAGTAGTGTGCACCTACAGTCCCAGCTAACCAGAGGCTGAGGCAATAAGATCACTTGAGCCCAGTGCGAAAAATGTGAACTGCTCTTTAAAAAATGCGTAAACCTGTAATCCCAGCACTTAGGAAGGCAGAGACAGAATTACAAGTTCAAAGCCAGCCTCAGCAATGGCAAGGCGCTAAGCAACTCAGTGAGACCCTGTTCTCTAAAACACAAAATTGGGCTTGGGATGCAGCTCAGCAGTACCAAAACAAAAATAAACCAAAAAACCAAACACAATAGAGACATTCTACCAGCTGGCCGTGGTGGTGCACGCCTGTAATCCCAGCACTCTGGGAGGCTGAGATAGGAGAATCTCGAGTTCAAAGCCAGCCTCAGTAACAGCGAGGTGCTAAGCAACTCAGTGAGACTGTCTCTACATAAAACACAAAATAGGGCTAGAGATGTGGCTCAGTGGTCGAGTGCCCGAGTTCAATCTCCAGTACCAAAACAAAACAAAACATTATACCTACTTGGAGCCTGTTCTGTACTTATAATCCTGCCTTACATGAAGGAAAAATTAAGAACTGTGGACTGTTTTCCATTATTAAACCAAGTCAAACATCCTGGGCTGGGGTGTAGCTCAGTGGTAGAGCGCTTGCCTTACACATGTGAACTGGGTTTGATCCTTGGGCACCACATAAAAATAAAGGTATTGTGTCCATTTGCAACTAAAAATATTAAAGAAACAAGTGAAGTATCTTCAAAGTACACAGATGTTCAAATATTACAGAAAAACTTAAAAATTGATTGACTGTTAAAAAACAAACAAACAAACCTCTGCAAGATCAAGTATGGAGATTGCCCAAATAAAATTCAAAACATTTTTGTATTTGAGATTTTTATTGGCTGTATTGAGAATCAGTACAGACATTTCACTTTGTACACAATTCTTAACACACGTACCAGAAATCTAAAAAGCCTTATATACTGTGATTCTTTTTCAGTTATTCCAGTGACTTTCCAGCTTTGAATTTGGAGGCAAATTTTTCTGAATAGAATGTCAAGTACCAGTATCTTTGA
>CM053409.1:114922766-114947555 GCA_028644305.1 Xerus rutilus
AACCAGTAAATGATTTCACTTCTAAAAAAAAATCATTTACACTTAAAAAATGGGATGAGGTGGGATTCCCTCCTTTTTAAAAATGTTTCTAGAGCTACTAAAAAACTTGCATTTACAAAATAGTTGATAAAAATATTCCTCTGGATTGTACAAGAAGGGAGACGGGACCACTGATAAGACATGGTATATGATTAATCCGACTTGGCTTCTTTCTCTTCTGCTTCATCAGAGGCTGGACTCTGTAAAATCAAAGAAAGGCAATCAAACATCTGATTTCTGGGACATCTTTGAGATCTTTAGAATTTAACAGAGTTTTAACCAGTACTTCGTCAAAATAGTCAATCCTCATCTGTAAACTCTACATTCACAAATTTACCCATGCTTGCTAAGATTTATAACCCAAAACTAATATTCATGGCAGGCAGTAATATTTATGGACAGACACAAAGGCACAAACCCAAAACTTCCCCTCCCCCACTCCAAGTTGAACTGTTCCACATGTACATTCCCAGCCGAGACCATTCTGTCTTGTTTTAATTTATAAAGAACCCTTTTAGTGGTCCAGTTAGTGCCACGTACTTCACATGTGGATGCTTTTTGTTGATTTTGCTATTTAACTGGCACCCAAACATCGTCTTAAGTAATGTCTAGTGTTGCTAAATCCAAGAAGGCTGTGATGTGCCTTACAGAGAAAATGTGTGGATAACTTCACCATTCAGGCATGACTTATTAATGTATTAAATAAGATGCCGCTAAACAGAAATACACACAAAACAAAGTAATGTATTCATCAGTTGAAGAAAATGTTGTAATCCTACAACTGCAGGGACCTAACCCTGTTATTTCCCCCGGTGTGATGGTCTAGCATTTGAGGTAACTTCATAAAACAAACAATAAGGAGAATCAACTATAATTTGGTAACATGTACTAGAAGGTCAAATTGTTCCTTTATAATTAGGACTAGATTAATCCAGGCATGGTGGTGCACTAATCCCAGTATTTTGGGAGGCTAAGACAGGAGAATTACAAGTTCAAAGCCAGTTTCAGCAACAGTGAGGCGCTAAGCAACTCAATGCTTGTCAATCTGCAGTACCAAACAAACAAAGACATTCTCCCCATCTCTACAATTTTTTTGGGTGGGGGGTACCAGAGATTGAACTCAGGGGTACTCAACCACTGAGCCACATCCCCAGCCCTGTTTTGTGTTTTATGTAGAGACAGGATCTCACCGAGTTACTTGGCGCCTTGCCATTGCTGAGGCTGGCTTTGAACTCACAATTCTCCTGTCTCAGCCTCCCAGAGTGCTGGGATTACAGTTGTGCGTCACTGCGCCAGGCTTATTTGTATGTTTTTATGTGGCACTAAAGATCAAACCCAGTGCCTCATGCATGCTAGGCAAGCGCTCTGTCACTGAGCTACAGCCCCAGCTCTTGTTATAGTCAACTATAACACATATATACACAATTTGAAAACAAGAAACTACATGTCTACATAAGGTCCATGTTCATGTGGAAGGAAATTAAGCTTTACAGCATTTAGTAAATTCTTTCCTAAAATTTTCATACCAAGAATCATGAATAAATACTCTGTATGACTTAGATGGTGGACAGATACAGTGCTGGTGAAACTGCATTAAAATTTTGTGTTCACTTGTTTACATACATACTTTCAAAGAACACCTAATTCATAAAGAAAAATCTGATTTTCAGAGTCAAAAATCAATGCCAAACACAACACTTCTGACCTCCTCATTTTTCGTTTCTCCATTTTCTGCAGGTAAATCTTCTTTAGTTTCTTGGTTAGCCACTTCAGCCTGTTTTCCCTTTGCTCCTCTTTTCCCTTTTTGAACTTTTTTGTCTGAAGATTTATCCTAAAACAGATTAGGAGAATATTCTAAGTATAAACTTCACAAGTACACTGTCCGACTCCATATGGATTACATCCACGGTAACTACTATGGCAACGCTACACACACAGCAAGTCAACGTGAGTTACCTCATCCCCCTTTACACAAGGTAACTAAGATCCACCCCCAGTAATGAAGACAAAGTATGCTAAGGAGATTTAGAAGAGTGCTTGCACATCCAGTCTCATTAGCCATAAGGATTAAAACTAGAGCCTGTGCTTCACTTCTCAGCCAATTACCACTACTTTCTTAAGTTCCACATGACAAAACAAGCAGAAGAGCTTGAAGAATATCTTCCCAGTATAACCCTACCAACCCACAAATGTATTTTAAGCCAGAATAATCATCCAACTGCCAGATAATCATTGTCCTGAGAAACTATTACCCTCACATGAAGACCATTCACCTGAAAAAAGCACCATCTTGTATGGTCATGTTGACTATTCTGCTACAGTTAATCCCTTGATATCTTTTAATGAGTAGCTAGAAAAGGATCAATTTTGAGCTTATCTTTTTCATTTAGGTGTTTGAAGAATCTGAAAAGCACAGGAATTAGTATGATATCGTAAACTAAAACACTAAAATTTAAGCTGTTTTAAAGCAATATAAAACAGTATTTTTGGATATCATCAATCAATGGGGAAGCAGCAGCTTACAAAAATTTCACAGTTCCCTGTAAATAAAGACTGTAGCAATAGTTAAGTTAGGTCACCAGTAGGTTGTACAGAAGAGTCTTATGAGTACTAACCAATTACTTAAGTTAAAGGGCCACAAGACATGTAGACTCACATCTTCAATACTAAGGAGGGGGGCAATCACTGCAATGTATTCTGTGCCAGTGGTGGCCTTTCACATACAGACACCAAAATGACTACTAATCCAACAAATACACTCATAAACAAATACATGTAGAATAACATGGCTATACATTGTTACCATCAAGTGTTATGACTACTTCTATACTTAAAAACTTCTTTGCAATCTGATTTCTACAGATGTCAACTTCATAACCACTGTCCCAATAACTGTACAAATGTAAAGCCTTAAAAAATATCAAAATAAAATACATAATAGCATTAACTTGAAATAACTTTTTTAACCATCAATAGCTGGTAAGTGGGGAATAGGGCTGTACCTTAGTGACAGAGAGCTTGCCTAGCAATGACAAGGCTCTGGGTCCAAACCCCAGCACCACCAAAAATAAGCCAATCAAGTTTTCCTAAGTATGATGTTTCAGTCTTCGAAATATTTCCTGCTAAAGAAATGATGCAAGTCAGGGGCGGTGTGCAGTGGCGCACACCTGTAATCCCAGAGGCTCTGGAGGCTGAGGCAGGAGAATCCTGAGTTCAAAGCCAGCCTCAGCAAAAGCGAGGCGCTAAGCAACTCAGTGAGACCAAGTCTAAATAAAATACAAAATAGGGCTGGGGATGTGGCTCAGTGGTCAAGTGCCTTGAATTCAATCCCCAGCACCAAAAAATAAGGAAGGGAAAGGGGAAAGGAAAGAGGAAAGAAAAAAGGAAAGGAAAAGAAACGGCAGAAGTCAGAATCTCACACAGTAATTGAGTTGAAAAGGTGTATGCATTATGCAGTTGCTTACTTTGTATTACTGAATAGAGCCTGACTGTATGTAATGATGAAGACGGAGGTTTATTACAGAAACTAGATATAAAAACAAACTCTTCTCCCATTTTTCCTTTGGCAAAGCTTAATGGCAAATTTGTTCCTCAAACGGACTGGAAGACTTACCTTGAGAAGGGGGGAAAAAGATTACATCTGCTGTCCCAAACCCACTGGGAGTTAAACTGAACTGTTTGCATCTAAAATTTTTTATAGATATATCAAGGAAGAAGAAAAAATTAAGAGTAAAACAAGCAAGTATTTTAGCCAATTTGTTTAAAAAGCAGATAATGGGCAATAACGGTACATTGCCTATACCAACATTTTATAACAAGATTCACTGTTTTTTTCAAGCATTCATGAAAAGTTTTTCTATGGCACTGTGTGTATGGAGAACCTAATTGCCTGCTGGGGTGATCTATTATATCCATGACTTCCTTGTACCTTTATCTTTAAAAATACCATAAAAACATGCTTTTTATTTTTATACTCACACCTACACAACTCAAAACCCCCAAAAATAAACCAGCTGGCCTCTTTTGACAAGTACGCAGTGCCAACCTTCTGTCTACGCTTTTGGGAACGGAACGTAGACGTAATTTTCAAGTAATTCCCACTCTAAAGAAATTAATCCCATTATGAAGTACACGTAGAGCTTGGCAGAGGGTGGTTTCAACGATACACCCAAACATGAAAGTTCATGAACGACTTGCATGTATTTTGCTTTTCCAACTTAAAAGTTACCAAATACACATACACCCAAGAATAACATCTGTTCTAAAAACTTGCAAACCACAATCTGAATACTGCATCATAAATCTATTCTGGGGCAATAATCATCACGTTTGACTCAAAGGCTGTTAGAACAAAATGATTCTGTAAACTCTCATAAAAGCACTGGCAATAAAACACTTCCCAGAGGACAAACAATTCTGATCTACCCCCACCCAGGGTGAAAAGATAAGATCTCGGCTTGGAAACGGCACAAACCTACCCGTTCCCTTTCCCCTGGCTGCAGTCCCAGCGCGGCCGCGTTGCTGTGGCGAGCCAGTGGAAGCTTGCAGCGAGCCGGCCGGTACCTACCCCGACGCCAAGTTTTCCTTTGAAACCCGAAGTCAACGTTCCGCCCGCTCAGACTCGCTAAGTCCTGCGGCGGCGTCACCGAGCCACCACATCCCCACTCCCCAGGCGCGGACGGCCGCCACCCACCTTGCCCGCCGCCTTCCGGGGCTTGGCGTCCGCCTTGGCAGGAGCAGGCTTCTGAAAGGCAAAAGCGGCGCTGAGCCGGCGGCCGCGCGCGCCGCGGCCACCCCAGGGCCTCGGGGCGCGCCATACTTACAGCCGACAGGCGCGCCGACCTCCGCTTGGGCTGCGGGAGAGAAAGGGCGTCAGCGGGCGTCCGCAGGCGCGGCCGCGCGACCCCGCCCCCCGCCCCCGGGCGCGCGCTCACCTCCTCCTTCGCCGCGCCTTCGGCCGAGCTGACCTGCGGAGGAAGCACACCGAGTGGGCGCCGCCCGCCGCGCCCGAGAACAATACCCGGCCGCGGGACCTCCGCGCCCCCGCGCCCCGCCCGCCACAGAACCTTCCAGAACGCCCCCCAGCCCCCGCCCGCGCGCCGTCCAGTCCTGGCGCGGCCGCCGTGGGTGCGGCGGGGCCGGGCCGGAGCCTGGCGCGGACGGTGGGGCGCCAGGGGCCCCGCGCCCCGCGCTCACCTTCCTCTTGGGCATCCTGGCGGCGCGCGAGGCGCGTGCGGGTGCTGCGGGCCGCGGCGCGCGGGAGCCTTCCAGAGCTACGCTGCCTGGCCGCTGCCGCTACTCCCGCCGCCCGAGCTGCTGCGACCCGCGGCGGGGGCGGTGGGAGAACCGGATGGAACCGGATTGGGAGCCCGCCCCCTCCTCCCCCCGCGCCCCCGCCGCCCGGGCCGCCCCCCACCCCCATTGGCTGCAGCGCCTACCGCGCGGCGCGCGCGCCTTGGCCCGCGCCCGGAATAGGTGAGGCCGGCCGTCACTCGACCCCGCGCCCCGCCCCCGCCCCCAGCGCCCCCACCCCGGCCGGCGTCTCGCGGGGCCCCAGACCCAGACGGAGGGGGGAGGACCCAGAGGCCGCCCGGCCTCGCGGTAGTTTGTTTGAAGCCGAGCCGCAAAGTGCGGTCTGCGCGCCGACTGGCGGGAGCTCGTCACGTGGCCGCGGGCATCCGCACCCACAATGCCCCTGGATACCTGAGGCCCGCAGGTCCTGAAAGTCGCGAGCATGGAATCCTCGCCTTCTGCGTGCCTCGGTTCGGACTTTCATAACTGGTTTCTTACACGGGGAAGGCAGAGGGACAGCGGTTTCACGAACGACCAAATGCCCCCCACTTTAGTCGGCCAGAAAGGCGAATCAGGCTTAGTAGGCCTGGCGGGGTGGGCGTAGTGCGCAGGCGCCGGCGGGGAGTCGTGGGAAGATTAGCGGGCGCGGGCAGTCGCGCAGGCGCGGTACTCCTGCTCCTCGCCTCCCTGCGGGGTTGTTTGGGTCTGCCCTTTCTGTGTAGCTGAAGTATCTACCCTCCTGCGCCTACGGTTGTGTGATCGTGGGTTCCGGATCTGGAACGGGCCAGTTCTCTGGACCTGGCTTCTATGAACCGGTCCCAGCTGTTCTTTCTGTGCTGAAGGAGCACCTGCCTCTTTTAAACCAGGTGCTTGCCTAAGCTCCGTTTTAAGGCGGGAAAATGGCTTCAGGCCTGCGGTCTGAGCTGGTAACCCTGGGTTGCATGCTACTGTTTTTTTAATAAAGTTTAAGAAGCTTAGCCGGGCGCGGTGGCTCAAGCCTGTAATCCCAGCACTTTGAGAGGCTGAGACAGGAGAACCGCGAGTTCAAAGCCAGCCTCAGCAATGGCGAGGCGCTAGCAACTCAGTGAGACCCTGTCTCTACATAAAACACAAAATAGGGCTGGGGATGTGGCTCAGTGGTCGAGTGCCCCTGAGTTCAATCCCCAGTACCCCCCCAAAAAAAAATTGGCTTAATTTAGCTGGTTTACCGTAGAAAAAGTTTTTAATTGAAAAATTGTCAGGTGTAATATTTAAAAGGGAAGAAACTTAGGAGTGCTTTGAGTAAAATTTTGGAAGTAGGCTAAATGTCTATCATTTGGTAGCAATTAGGTAGACCATGGTGCCTTCACACACAGCAACTGCAAAAAAGAAGGGGCGTGGGCAGTGCTCCTCTAAAGTGGACTTTTAAAACCACAAGTTAGACCTTTTGACTCCTGGTCAAAAACGCAATGCCTTGCTTTTTCACGAGACTACAGTTCTTAGAGTGGTTTATAAAGCTCTCGCAGTCTCACCCAGCTTACGTCATGACTTTCATCCCTGTTCAGCTCTTTCACCTTCCGCCCCTCCAACAGGCCAGGCGGCCCCTGCTTCAGGGCATTATCACCTACTTCCTTTCTACCTGGAATGCACTACCTCAGACATTCCCTAACTTCCAGATCTTTGCAGGATATCAACTTGTCAGTGAGGCCTTTCCTGCTACTCACCTTCTCTTCGCAGTCTTTTGTACATAGCATCCTCTGGGGGTTTGGAGGGTGGGGTGGGACACACAAACACACACTCCTTATATATTCAAAGAAAGTGGTGTCAGTTACTGGGAGTAAAATTTTACCTTTTCTAGTCTAATGTTTTTTACCCCCATTACCTTAAAAAAAAAAATGAGCATCAAGGAATGCCTGAGTTTGTGCACAAATTTGAACCAAGCACGTGTCCTGTGTCAGGGACTATGAAGGTCTGAGGTCAAGAGAGAGTTCAGGCCTGTATCCCATCAGTGGGGCTTGTAATTTACTAGGGATTGAGGAAGGGGGAAGTCACAGGCAGTGGGGACAGCATTTTTCAGTGCATGCAAATTAGCTGGAGCCTGGCAGCCTTCCAGGACCTTCAAAGTGGCAGGAATGGTGTGGAAAATGTCCACATTCAGATCAGGAAAAGCTGGGGATGTAACCCACGGGTAAAGGTGCTTGCCCAACATGTATGAGACTGTGTTCAATTCCCAGTGTCACTAAAACAAGACAGAAAGATCAGGAAAGAGACAAGAGGAAGGCTGCCTGTGTAAGGAGTAAAGAGTTTGATATTATCCTAGAATCGGGGATGTTGCAAGGCATTAAGGGCATGCCATGCTGAAATTGAAAGTTATCTCATGAAGCTCCTTCTCCCATAAGCTAAAGATGCACTAGGCCAGAGATGACAATCCAGTGTCCCACAATTGTTGGTTTTGGCCCAGGTTGGTTTTGCTTTGTATTTTTTGGAGTTGCCAACACAAGAAGTTAGTTAAAAAACCATTTGGCAATGCCTTTCAAAGCTAAACAGACATTCTGACCCTAATTCAACTCCTTGAAATGTACTCAGTAAAAATGCTTATACCCTTTCACCACAGAACATGAAGTACCACATTCACAGCTGAACTACTTGTTAGAAGACTAAACTGAGAGCAACCTAAACACCTTTCAACAGAAGAATGGGTGAACAAATGGAACACTATCAGCGTTGAGAATGAGCCAGCTGCAACCACATTCGATGATATGGATGCATCTTACACATACAGTATTAGGAGAAAGACGCCAGATCCAACAGTATATATTGTGTGATTCTATTCAGATAATGTTCAAAAGCAGGCAAAACTAGTCTGTTAAGAGTTAGGATAAGCCGGGCGCGGTGGCTCACGCCTGTAATCCCAGCACTTAGGGAGGCTGAGACAGGAGAATTACGAGTTCAAAGCCAGCCTCAGCAACGGCGAGGCACTAAGCAACTCAGTGAGACCCTGTCTCTACATAAAACACAAAATAGGGCTGGGGATGTGGCTCAGTGGTCGAGTACCCCTGAATTCAATCCCCGGTACCAAAAAAAAAAGTTAGCATAGAGCCACTCACAGTGGCGCACACCTGCAATCCCAGCAGCTCAGGAGACTGAGGCAGGAGGATCGTGAGTACAAAGCCCACCTCAGCAAAAGTGAATTGCTAAGCAACTCAGTGAGACCCTGTCACTAAATAAAATACAAAATAGGGCTGGGGCTGAGTGCTCTTGAGTTCAATTCCCAGTACCAAAAAAAAAGACAAGTCTATCCAAATATGGAAAGAGAAATACCCAGATTTATAAATGCTTAAAGAACTCAAAAATAGTTGACCATAAAAAGACCTTCAGTGATATAGGTTGTAATCAAATTGTCAAAAGTCAAATATAGAGAATTTTTTTTGTGTGTACGGGGGATTGAACTGGAGTACTTGACCACTGACCCACATCCCCGGACCTATTTTGTGTTTTTTTGTTTTAATATATGGAAATTAATATTTATATAGTTTTATCAAAATACACTCATACTCCTTCATTTACATAACACCTACGGCTACTTGCATACCACAGTGGCAGAGTTGAGTAGCTGCAACAGGAAATATATGGTACTTAAAGTCTAAAATACAAATTATTTGGCCTTTAAGAAAACATTTGCCAACTCCTGTCATAGTGCAGAGAACATTCTGTGTGTTTCTGAGCCATGTGAAGAGTGTTTAAAGAACCGCCCTCTCGTGGGGACAGGGCCCTCTACCCATGTAGTTTACCCCTCATGTCTCCACATGCTCATCTTTAAACATGGCATCTGCTAAGCTTGCATCAGGATCCACCTGAGAGGAAGAATGTTCCAGAAGGCTGGAATTGTGGGCCCAAAGTCCAGGATGTTCATGAGTGCCATTACCTTGCTCTGAAATCTTTTCTCGCTGGCTGTTGCTCTCTTGGAACCAACGCCTTTGCCTAGCTTGCTGCTTCTTGTACTCCTAAGTTGCTTCTCATTAATCTATAAACTTGAATATTTTGAGTTTTGTGCCACAAAATATTCAGATTATCCCACTCTGACCTCTTCTAGAAACTAAGCCTATTCTTGATTAATGCCATACTTTGTCAGTAGCTTTTAAAAATATTTGGTTAAATACAGTTGGCTTTTTTTGAGGCCCAGCATTTTATGTCCTTATTTCATTGTAATCATTTTTTATTTATTTTTTAAAATGCATCTCAAGTCATAGTACATACATAGAGCTCAATTTTCCATCTCTCTGGATGCAGACAAGATACAGTCACAACATTCTTGTCTTCATACATGTACCTAGGGTAGTGATGTCCATCTCATTCCACCAATTTTGCTACTCCCATTCCCCCTCTCCTCCCCACCTCCCCTCTGTTCCGTCCAAAGTTCCTCCATTTCTCCCAAGCTCCCCACCTCTACCTCAATTATGGATCAGCATCCACTAATAGAGAAAACATTCAGCCTTTGGTTTTTTGGGATTGGCTTACTTCACTTAGTATGATGTTCTCCAGTTCTGTCCATTTACCTGAAAATGCCATAATTTTATTCTCTTTTATTGCTGAGTAATATTCCATTGTATATATATATATACCACAGTTTCTTTATGCATTCATCTGTTGAAGAGCATCTAGGTTTGCTTCCACAGTTTAGCAATTGTGAATTGTGTTGCTATGAATATTGAAGTGGCTGCATTACTGTAGTGTGCTGTTTTTAACTCTTTCGGGTATAGGTCCAGGAGTGGGATAGCTGGGTCAAATGGTGGTTCCATTCCAAGTGTTTTTTTTTCTTTTTTATTTTTTTGGTACCGGGGATTGAGCTCAGGGGCACTTGACCACTGAGCCACATCCCCAGCCCTATTTTGTGTTTTATGCAGAGACAGGGTCTCACTGAGTTGCTTAGCGCCTCGCCATTGCTGAGGCTGGCTTTGAACTCGCAATTCTCCTGTCTCAGCCTCCCTAAGTGCTGGGATTACAAGCGTGCGCCACCATGCCCGGCTCCAAGTGTTTTAAGGAATCTCCATACTGCTTTCCAGGTAGGTTGCACCAATTTGCAGTCCCACCAGCAATATTTGAATGTGCCTTTTTCACCACATCCTTGCCAGCACTTATTGTTGTTTGTATTTTGGTTAGCTGCCATTCTGACTGGGGTGAGATGAAATCTTAGTTCTTTTTTTTTTTTTGGTACTGAGATTGAACTCAGGGGCACTCAACCACTGAGCCACATCCCCAGCCCTATTTTGTGTATTATGTAGAGACAGAGTCTCACTGAGTTGCTTAGTGCCTCACTGTTGCTGAGGCTGGCTTTGAACTCACGATTCTCCTGTCTCAGGCTCCCTAAGTGCTGGGATTACAGATTTGCGCCACCGCGCCCGGCTTCTTAGAGTAGTTTTGAGTTGCATTTCTCTAATTGCTAGAGATGTTGAACATTTCTTCATATATTTGGTTATTGATTGTATATCTTCTCCTGAGAAGTTTCTATTCAGCTCCTTAGCCCATTTATTTATTGAGTTGTTGTTTTTTTTTTTTTGGTGTGATGTTTTTTTGAGTTCTTTATATATCCTGGAGATCAGTGCTCTATCTGATGTGTATGTGGCAAACATTTGCTCCCAGAATGTAGGCTGTCTGTTCACCTCATTGATTGTTTCTTTTGCTGAGAAGAAGCTTTTTAGTTTAAATCCATCCCATTTATTGATTCTTGTTTTTATTTCTTGCACTTTAGGAGTCTTGTTAAGGAAGTCGGGGCCTAATCCGATGTGATGAAAATTTGGGCCTACTTTCTCCTCAGTTAGGCGCAGGGTCTCTGGTCTAATTCTTAGGTCTTTGATTCACTTTGAGTTTAGTTTTGTGCATGGTGAGAGACAGGGGTTTAGTTTCATTTTCCTGCATATGGATTTTCAGTTTTCCCAGCACCATTTGTTGAAGAGGCTATCTTTTTTTCAATGTATGTTTTTGGCACCTTTGTCTAGTATGAGATAACTGTATTTATGTGGGTTAGTCTCTGTGTCTTCTATTCTGTACCATTGGTCTACATGTGTATTGTGATGTCAATACCATGCTGTTTTTGTTACTATAGCTCCGTAGTATAGTTTAAGGTCTGGTATTGTGATGCCTTCTGCTTCTCTCTTCTTCCTGAGGATTGCTTTGGCTATTCTGGGTCTCTTATTTTCTCTTATTTTTCTAAATAAATTTCATGATTGCCTTTTCTACTTCTATAAGAAAGACTTTGGGATTTTAATTGGAATTGCATTGAATCTGTATAGCGCTTTGAGTAATATGGTCATTTTAATAGTATTGATTCTGCCTATCCAAGAGAATGGGAGATCTTTCCATCTTCTAAGATCTTCAATTTCTTTCTTTAGTGTCTTGTAGTTTTCATTGTAGAGGTCTTTCACCACTCTTGTTAGATTGATTCCCAAGTATTTTATTTTATTTTTTTGAGGCTATTGTGAATGGAGTGGTTTTCCTGATTTCTCTTTCAGAGGATTCATTGCTGATGTATAGAAATGCACTTGATTTATGGGTATTGATTTTATATCCTGCAATTTTGCTGAATTCCTTTATTAATTCTAGAAGTTTTCTGGTGAAATTTTTTGGATCCTCCAAGTATAATATCATGTCATCTGCAAATAATGATAGCTTGAGTACTTCTTTTCCTATTCATATCCCCTTAATTTCTTTCATCTGTCTAATTGCTCTGGCTAGAGTTTCAAGGACTATATTGAATAAGAGTGGTGAAAGAGGGCTTCCCTGTCTTGTTCCAGTTTTTAGAGGGAATGCTTCCAATTTTTCTCCATTTAGGATGATGTTGGCCTTAGGTTTAGCATAGATTGCTTTAATAATGTTGAAGTATGTTCCTACTATCCCTAGTTTTTCTAGTGTTTTAAACATGAAAGGGTGCTGTATTTTATCAAATGCTTTCTCGGCATCAATTGATAAAATCATGTGATTCTTTTTTTTTTTTTTAATTATTTTATTTTTTTTCCCAAAAGTTGCATTTTAATACATGTTGGCAAACATAACATCATGTGATTCTTATCTTTAAGTCTGTTGACGCGATGGATTATGTTTATTGATTTCCATATGTTGAACCAACCTTGCATCCCTGGAATGAACCCCACTTGATCATGGTGCACTATTTTTTTTAACATGCTTTTGTATGCGATTTGCCAAAATTTTATTGAGAATTTTTGCATCTATATTCATGAGGGATATTGGTCTGAAATTTTCCTTTTTTGATATGTCTCTGTGTGGCTTTGGTATCAGTCATACTAGCCTTGTAGAATGAGTTTGGAAGGGTTCCCTCCTTTTCTATTTCATGGAACAATTTGACGAGTATTGGAGTTAGTTCTTCTTTGTAGGTCTTGTAGAACTCAGCTGAGAATCCCTCTGGTCCAGGGCGTTTCTTCGTTGGAAGGCTCTTGATGGCATCTTCTATTTCCTTGCTTATAATTGACCTGTTTAAGTTGTGAATGTCCTTCTGGTTCAGTTTGGGTAGGTCGTATGTCTAGAACTTTGTCTGTGTCTTCAGGGTTTTCTATTTTACTGGTGTATAGATTTTCAAAACAGTTTCTAATTATCCTCTGTATTTCAGCAGAGTCTGTCGTGACATTTTCTTTTTCATCACGAATTTTAGTAATTTGGGTTTTCTCCCTCCTCATTAGAGTGGCTAGGGGTGACTTTTTCTTCTTTGAATAAATGAGCTTAATGCAATGAACTTTCCTCTTAGTTCTGCCTTCATAGTGTCCTAGAGATTTTGATATGTTGTATCAGAGTTCTCATTTACTTCTAAGAATTTTTTTAATCTCCTCCCTGGTGTCTTCTGTTATCCATGCATCATTCAATAGCATATTATTGAGTGAGTCTCCAGGTGTTGGAGTATCTTCTTTTTTAAAAACTGTCATTAATTTCTAATTTCATTCTATTATGGTCAGATAGAATGCGGGGTAGAATCTCTATTTTTTTTTTTTTTTGGTACCAGGGATTGAACTCAGGGGCACTTGACTACTGAGCCACATCCCCAGCCCTATTTTGTGTTTTATGTAGAGACAGGGTCTCACTGAGTTGCTTAGTGCCTCGCCATTGCTGAGGCTGGCTTTGAACTCGCAATTCTCCTGTCTCAGCCTCCCTAAGTGCTGGGATTACAAGCGTGAACCACCACGCCCGGCTAGAATCTCTATTTTTTTGTATTTGCTAAGACTAGCTTTGTGGCATAGCATATGATCTATTTTGGAAAAGGATCCATGTGCTGCTGAGAAAAAAAATCCATATTTGCTTGTTGAAGTATGGAATATTCTATATATGTCTGTTAAGTCTAGAATATTGATTGTTCTATTGAATTCTGTAGATTCTTTGTTTAGTTTTTGTTTGGAAGATCTATCTGGTGGTGAGAGAAGTGTGTTAAAGTCACCCAGTACTATGGTGTTGTGGTCTATTTGATTTTTGAAGTTGAGAAAGGTTTGTTTGACATACATGGCTGCCCCATTGTCTGGGGCATAGATATTTAAAATTGTTATCTCTTGTTGATTTATGATTCCCTTAAGCAGTATGAAATGACCTTCTTTATCCCTTTTCACTAACTTTGATCTGAAGTCCACTTTATCTGATATGAGGATGGAAACCCCTCCCTGTTTATGCAGTCCATGTGAGTGATACATTTTTTTCCATCTTTTCACCTTCAATCTGTGAGTGTCTCTTTCTATGAGATGAGTCTCTTGGAGGCAGCATATTGTTGGGTCTTTTTTTAAAATCCAGTCTGCCAGTCTGTGTCTTTTAATTGCTGAGTTTAGGCCATTGACATTCAGTGTTATTATTGAAACATGGTTGTATTACCAGACATTTTGGTTTATTCTTAGTTTTTAACTTGACTGGGTTTCTCCTTTGGCCTTTCCTTTAGTGTAGTTACTCCCTTTGCAGGTTTTCATTGTTGTTTTTCATTTTCTCCTCATGGAATATTTTGCCAAGAATCCTCTCTTTTTTAAAAAATATTTTTTAGCTATACATGGACACAGTCTCTTTATTTTGTTTATTTATTTTTATGTAGTACTGAGGATCGAACCTAGTGCCTCACACGTGCAAGGCAAGCGCTCTGCCACTGAGCCACAACTTCAGCCCAAGAATCCTCTCTTGTGCAGGCTTTCTTGCTGTAAATTCTTTTAATTTTTGTTTATCTTGGAAGGTTTTTATTTCATCATCAAATCTAAAACTTAATTTTGCTGGATATTAGATTCTTGGTTGGCATCCATTGTCTTTCAGAGCTTGGTATATGTTGTTCCAAGCTCTTCTAGCTGTAAGGGTCTGGGTTGAGATGTCTGCAGAGATCCTAACTGGTTTCTCCCTATATGTAATCTGATTCCTTTCTCTTGTGGCTTTTAAGATTCTCTCCTTATTATGAATACTAGGCATTTTCATTATGATGTGCCTTGGTGTAAATCTGTTGTGATTTTGTACATTTGGTATCCTGTAAGCCTCTTGTATTTGATTATCCAATTTGTTCTTCATGTTTGAAAATTTTTCTGATATTATTTCAATGAATATATTGTTCATTCCTTTGGTTTGAATTTCTATGCCTTTCTCTATCCCAGCAATTCTTAAATTTGGTCTTTTCATGTTATCCCATAATTCTTGAATATTCTGTTCATGGTTTCTTACCATCTTCACTATGTGGTAAATTCTATTTCAAGATTAAATATTTTGTCTTCATTGTCTGAGGTCCTGTATTGCATGTGATCTAATCTGTTGGTGATGCTTTCTACTGAGTTTTTAATTTGGTTTATTGTTTCTTTCATTTCGAGGATTTCTGTTTGGTTCTTTTTCAGAATCTCTGTCTCCTTATTGAAGTAATCTTTTGCTTCCTGTATTTGCCTATGTAGCTGTTTATCAAAATGATCTTTTGCTGCCTGGGTTTGCTCTTTTATATCATTCTTTAAATCACAGAACATTTTAATCATGCACATCCTGAGCTCCTTCCCTGACGCTTCTTCTGCTGTGCTGACCGTGGATTCTAACAATATAGCATCTTGGTTTGTTTGAGGCACTTTCTTCCCTTGTTTTTTCATGTGTTTGTGTGTCTTCCCTTCTAGCTTTGCAGATCCGAGGTGTTAGTTTTTATCTCATAGGCTAATAGATGCCCTACAGGGTTTCAATACCTCTCTGGTATCTGCCTGCTCAGGTCAAAGATGGTGAAGCCAGAGTCTCACAAAGAAGCTGTCTGCTTCAGAGATAGGGTGAAGAGTCGGGCCAGGCAGTGGTGTTGGGTGATGTGTTTGGAGATGCAGTTCTGTGGTGTGCTGTGCCGAAGTAAAAATTTGTCTCCAGATCCTGTCCCGTGTCCCCAGGTGTAAGTGAACAGGGAGGTTCCACCCTGGTAGGTGGAGATACACACAAGAGCAGCAAACAGGGGTCCTGCATGGGAGCCAGTGGTCCCGCATAGGAGCAACGGCTAGGGGTCCTGCGTGAGTGGGTGACCTGAGGTCCTGTGGGGTGTGTGGGTGCTGGAGCCTGGGATCCTGTGCGGGAGCGGGTTTTGCAGGGCCATGGGTCAGAATCCTGCACCAGCTTGTGGCTGGGGTCTGTGCAAACGCTGGGGTGTGGTGACCCTGCGGGCACACTAGTGCTGTTCCTGCGTGGAGGCAGCTGTCAAGTGTCCTCTAAAAACTCGCTGAGAAACAGTGTTTCCACTACTTTAAACACTGGTCCTGGAGAGACTAGGAATGCTGTGCCTGTCTAGGCTGCCATCTTGGAAGCCATTTCTTGTGTTTTATGTAGAGACAGGGTCTCACTGAGTTGCGTAGTGTCTCGCCATTGTTAATGCTGGCTTGAACTCACGATTCTCCTGTCTCAGCCTCCCAAAGTGCTGAGATTACAAGTGTGCACCACCGTGCCCGGCAAATATAGAGAATTTTGAGAGCAGTAAGAAAAGTAGCTACTCAGTTATAGGAGAACTGCTATTATATTACTGTCTGAATGAATTTCTCAGCAGAAAAACTTGCAGGCCACAACTGTAAGGTAGAAAACAGCCCTCTTGTACCCAGTTTTAGCATCCCTTCCCTAAGAGCCTAAGGCAGTCCCTGTCCCTGAGGGTTTCTCTCCTGAATTTCTGCCAGAGAGAACAAAGCCTGGCCACTCAGGTTACCTACTTCAAAGAAACCCACCATGGAACTACCTATAGCGCCAATTTGAAGTGACCAATCCATAGTCCACCATGCATTTGTAGCGAGCCCTATAAAATCCATGCCCTGCGCCCCCTCTTCCCTTTTTTTCCTCCTTCCCTCTCCTGGGCGCCCACCTGCACTGATCCCTGTGAATAAAGATCTCCTGGCAGCATGAGGTGTGTTGCGTCTGGCTGGTCAGAACCTTTACAACAACGAAGCCGCTTGATACATTCAAAGTGCTGAAAGAGGGGCTGGGGCTGGGGCTCAGTGGCAGAGCGCTTGCCTAGCATTCATGAAGCATTGGGTTCGATCCTCAGCACCACGTATAAATAATAAATGAATAAAATAAAGATCCATCAACAACTAAAAAAAAAGTTTTTAAAAAAGTGTTGAAAGAAAAGAACTGCCAACTATGAATACTATACCTAACAAAGCTGCTCTTCAGAAATGAAGGAGAAATAGACTTTTCCACAAAAACAAGCTAAAGGACTTTATCACCATTAGACCTGCTTTACAGGAAATGCTAGGGGGGGTTGTTTGAGCTGAAATGGAAGGACACTAGCAAATGAAGACATATAAAGGTGTAAGACTCACTGGTAAAGGGAAGTATATAGTAAAAATCAGAATAATACTGTAATGGTGGTAAGTAAATCACTTTATAGTATAAACATGGAAACACAAAAGTATGAATAATTTTAGTTTTAAGAATTTGTTAATGACTTAATGGTATCAGAAGAGGTAAACTGTGACAGCCGTGGCACAAATGGGAGGGAGAAGCATTAAGTGCAGTTTTTATGTGTAACTGAAACTAAGCTGTCAGACTCTCATGACGATGTTTTGTATGTGTGTATGGAAATAAAGGGAAACAACCTGTAGCAGATACATAAACAGAGAGAGGAACAAAAACATACCAAAAATATGTACTAAAACCATAACATCACAAAGGATGACAGCAAGAGAGGATTAAGACAGCAAAGAAACTACAAAACCATTAACCCAACGCAGTAATAAATCCTTAAACATCAACAATTTCAATCAGTTGAAATCAGAGAGTGACTGGATTAAAGAACGAACACGCACCTATACGCTACCTACGATATACTCACTTTAGACTCAGGATGTGGATAGGCTGTCAATGAAGAGGTGGAGAAAAGATTCCATGCAAAAGTAACCAAAGGGAGCATGGGTGGGTATATTAGCAAAATAGATTTTAAGTCAAAAATGGTCACAAGAAACAAAGGAGAAAATTTTACAGAGGGGTCTATTCATTAAGAGAATATGAAAACTGTAGACATAGCACCCAATATCAGTGATCTAAATATAAAAGTAAATACAAAACTGAAGGGAGAAATAGGGATAAAACAATAGTCGGGATATTCAGTGCCCACTTACAATACTGAACAGAGACACAGAGAAAAGATCAGTAAGGAGGAGCAGCTTTGAACAAACGCAGGACGTGCCACACACGTTCTCCTGAAGCACACATGGAACATTCTTTGGCATAGACCACAGATCAGGCCACGAAGTTTAACAAATTTAGGAAGGTTAAAATAATTCCAAGTATCTTTTCCAAATACAATGGGAGAAGCTCAAAAACAATAACAGGAGGAAAATCGGAAAACTCACATGTGAAAATTAAGCAACACACTTCTGAACAACCAAGGAATCAAAGAAGAAATCAAAGTGAACGAAATATATCTTAAGCCAGGCACAGTGACACACGCTTGTAATCCCAGTGACTAGGGAGGCTGAGGCAGGAGGAGGGCACGTGTGAGGTCAGTCTGGGCCACTTAGAGGGACCTTACCTCAGAGAGAGAAAGGGAGACAGAGAGAGGAGAGGAGAGAGAGAGAGAGAGAGGGGAGAGGGGGCGATCTTAAGACAAATGAAAGTGGAAACCCCACATTCCAAAATTTACTCTTAACAGTAGTTGTAAGAGGAACTACAATAGCAGTAAGTGAAAAAAAGAAAGACCTCAGATAAAAAACCTAACTTTATACATCAGAGAACAAGAAACAGGAGAACAAACTAAGCCCAAATTAGCAGTAAGGATACATAGTAGAATTGAAATAGAGAATAGAAAACAGACAGATGAAACTGAGTTTTTAAAAAAATTTTTTTTAGTTGTTGATGGATTTTTTATTTTATTCATTTACTATTTATGTATGGTGCTGAGGCTTGAACCCAGTGCCTCACACATGCTAGGCAAGTGCTCTACCACTGAGCTACAGCCCCAGTCCCCTGATTTGGTTTTTTAAAAACATCATCATCAGCCAGGCGCAGTGGCGCATGCCTGTAATCCCAGCACTTTGGGAGGCTGAGACAGGAGAATCGCGAGTTCAAAGCCAGTCTCAGCAACAGCGAGGTGCTAAGCAACTCAGTGAGACCCTTTCTCTACATAAAACACAAAATAGGGCTGGGAATGTGGCTCAGTGGTCGAGTGCCCCTGAGTTCAATCCCCAGTACAAAACAACAACAATAACAAAAAAAACATCATAATCCCAGCAAATCGGAAGGCTGAGGCAAGAGAATTGCAAGTTCAAAGCCAGCCTCAGCAACTTAGTGAGGCTTTAAGCAACTTGTCTCAAAATAATAAATAAGGGCTGGTGATGTGGCTAAGTGGTTAAGCACCCTTGGTTTCAGTCCCTGGTGCAAAAAAAAAAAATTGACAAAATTTTATTTAGAATACAACATGTGTCACAGAAACACAAAGGATCATAAGAGACTAGTGTGAATAATCACATGCCAAAAATTGGATAATTTAGAAGAAACGGATAAACTAGATACAAACAACATACCAAGAAGAAATAGAAAATCTGAAGAGATCAATATGAGTAAGGAGATTGAATCAGTAATAAGAAAAATTCCCATCAGAAAATCCAAGACTGATGGCTTAACTGGTGAACGTCACTAAACTTTTCGAGAACTATGTCAATCCTCAAACTCTTCTAAAAAATTGAAAAGAAGGCAACACTTCCAGACTAATTTTACAAGGCCAGTATTACCCTGACACCAAAGTAAGGACACTACAAAAAAAAAAAAAACAATTATAGGCTAGCATGTCTGATGAACACAGACACAAAAATGCTCAACAATATACCATCAAAGCCAGGCGCGGTGGTGCACGCCTGTAATCCCAGCACTTTGGGAGGCTGAGACAGGAGAATCGTGAGTTCAAAGCCAGTCTCAGCAACAGTGAAACACTAAGCAACTCAGTGAGACCCTGTCTCTACATAAAACACAAAATAGGGCTGGGGAGGTGGCTCAGTGGTCAAGTGCCCCTGAGTTCAATCCCCAGTACCAAAAAAAAAAAAAAAAAAAAGAAAAGAAAAGAAAAAATACAAAGAAATTTAATAGCACATTAAAGGAATCATACACTATCATCGAGTGGGATTTATCCTTGAGATGCAAGAATGATTTGATATATTCAAATCAATAACTGTGATACAAGACATGAACAGAATGAAGGATGAAAATTTTATAATCATCTCAATAGCTACAGAAAAAGCATTTGACCTATTTCAAAGAAGTGATGTGCAGGTGAGAGCCGAAAGCCCAGACATGTGGATGGGTCAGGTTGGGTTTGTAACATACCCGTGACATGTATTGAGGCAGCAGTTTCAGTGAGTGGCAGGGAGGAATCCAGACCTAAGTCAGAGAGAGGAAGGGAGGAAATGGAAACAATTCTAGACTGCTGTGCTGTGCTGTATCATACAGTGTCCCCTAAAACCTAGTCTCAGAGCCAGTTTGTCCAGTGGTGAAGATGGGAGATGAATGAGGGTAGGTGTGGGACCAGGCTGTGAGTGAAAGGGAAGGTGGGGGCGTGGCAGCCGGAGCACCTGAAGGCTTAGTTCACTGCTCTGTTGGGTACTCACATTGCTTTCGAAGGGTGAGAAGCAAGGGATGCAAACGAGGGAAAACACGGGAGCTCTGCATTCTGCATGCCAAAAAGAGCGCAGGCATGATCAACAGGCATAGAACTCCCCATGAAGCATATTTCTAGTCTACTCGCACAGTTTATGGGTACATGACTATACAATTAATTGTCACTAATAAAATTACTGGAATTTCGATTATTACAAGCTTTCCCTTCTAGCAGTCCACAGTATTGATTGTTATTTTTGAAAGAACACTAAGCCAGCCACATCATTTTGTCCTGCTCAGGAGAGAAGCATGGCTTTCCAAACATGAAAAGAAGGACTCCTTGCTTCCCCTCCAGATTGCTCAGCTTCTGTGTCTTCAAAGGAGAGGTACTCTCTCAAAGCAGCAACTACTCAATAGTCAAGAGTTGAATAAAAAATATCTACTGTGTCAAAAAGGGGCACTTGGTCTGCCTGACTCTCAAGATCACATGAAGAAGTTAAAGGTTTCCCTGCCCATGTGGGATTGTAAAAGCAGAGGCAAAGGCATAGGTGTGTTTACCTGACATGTCCTGAGGGAGACCACATCTATAAACCTAGAGGAGGACGTTGTCTTAGGTTTGATTAACCCACATTCGTAGTTGGCAGTGTTGGTGAGAGTAACAATCAAAACTGAAAAAATAGCCGGGTGCGGTGGCACACGCCTGTAATCCCAGCACTTTGGGAGGCTGAGACAGGAGGATCTCAAGTTCAAAGCCAGCCTCAGCAACGGCGAGGAGCTAAGCAACTCAGGGAGACCCTGTCTCTACATAAAACATAAAATAGGGCTGGGGATGTGGCTCAGTGGTCGAGTGCCCCTGAGTTCAATCCCCAGTACCAAAACAAAAACAAACAAACAAAAAACTGAAAAAAATGTTCTCTTTATGTTACTCTTACATTTTTTTAAAATAAAAGATTCTTTTCTGAATTCTTAAAAGCATTGTAACTAATGAAGATGGCACTTTGGTGTAACTTTCTTAAGGACAAAATAGGAAACAACACAATGTGGCTTTTCATTATAACCAAATAATATAAAACATTATTTCTATCTGAATACCTTCTCATTTTCTTCTCCTTTCAGAGAAATCAAAACACAGCTTGGCAAAAATTGGCGAGTCAGATATATTTTTTCCTCTTTTTTGAGCATAGCTGCAATGTAGTGTAATTTGTGATTTAAGGTCTTTATTGTCACATGATTCTTCAGTGTCTTCCTGCTGCTTACACTGATATTTTCACATTGCAAACTGCAGTGGTACCATGTGTTGGTTAGCTCGCTGTTCTTACCTATGTAGGGAATATCAGACTTTTAGGTTTGAGCTAAAATGGAATTTCTTATTATGTAAATGAATAACTTTGGGCCTGCAAAGTTATTCTTTCCTTTATAGCTCCAAGTGGGATAACAGATCTCACACTTGTAGATTAGTCTATTTCACTTGTTGTCTTGAGTACATTCAGATTCTTTGTGAAACTTGGTGTGAAACAGTCCAGTGTTCTCTCTCATTTCTGAGCCAACCTCAAGGGAGCAGAGAATTGCCTCTGCAGTGTGTCTTCATGAGTTCCTGGCCCTGTGGGAGTCAAGATCAGAAAGTTGATTTTCTTGTTTTCTTGTGGGATTTTCTAACATAGATCCATTGAATTAGTGCAGTGTATTTTTCCATTGGGAGTGAGATAAAAAGATGAAGTATAGGAAATCCTTGTTGATCCTCATGCCCAACCCTCACTTTAGATCGCCCCTCTATATTTTAGAGTGACCCATACTACTTTTTTGGAAAAAGTCCTAAATGATGCACACACCATTTTTACTTCATGCACAACCCTCCTTTATTTTATATTATTTACTAACAACATGAGCACCCACAAACTCATCATGCAACTTGGAACCAGGACATGGACAGTTACCTAGTTAAACCTATGTGTCCCTTCAGAACACTTTGCGCTGGTAGTTATTTATAAGACTTAGAGTTATTTGTTTAGTTAAGCTAAGTGAACAAGGACAGGAGGCATTTGATTCACCATATATATATAGTGGGATTGAACCCAGGGGAGCTTAACTACTGAACCACTGAGCCACATCCTCAGCCCTTTTTTGTATTTTATTTAGAGACAGCAACTCACCCAGTTGCTTAGGGCCTCACTAAGTTGCTGAGGCTGGCACTGAATTCATGATCCTGCTTCAGCCTCCTGAGCTGCTGGGGTTACAGGTGTGCACTACTGTGTCTGGCTCATCTTCATATTTTACCTGCAGTTGGTAAAATATCTGATACACAGAATTTAATACCTTTAAATTTTCTTTTCTTTTCTTTTTTTCCAGCTGTGGTGGTATTTGCCTGTAATTCCAGCCACTTGGGAGGCTGAGGTAGGAGGATCGCAAGTTTGAAGTCAGCCTCAGCAATTTAGCAAGAACTTGTCTCAAAATAAAAGAACGGGTTTGGGATGTAGGTCAGTGCTAGATCATCTGCATTGCATGTGCTAGGTCCTGGGTTCAATCCCTAGGAACTCCCCACCTGAAAAACATTTTTTTAAAAAAATTCTGGTAAAAAGTCATATATGGCAAATTTATGGTATATTTTTTCCAGTTCGAAATTTGAATTTTATTAACTTAAAAGGTGAGCCAAATGTGTATTACCAATCTTTTTTAAAAATATTTTTTAGTTGTCAATGGACTTTTATTTTATTCATTTATTTATATGCGGTGTTGAGAATCGAACCCAGTGACTCACGCACACTAGGCAAGCGCTCTACCACTGAGCCATGACCCAGCCCTGTATTACCAATCTTATTAAACTTATTTATCTGACATATATGTTTTCATAGACAACAGAGGATTTTAAATAACTTATAGCATAGTCCATTGTCCATTTAAAAATATTCTTACTTTTGCTGGGTGTGGTGGTGCATGCCTGTAATCCCAGCGACTTGAGAGCCTGAGACAGATAGATCCAAATTCAAGGCCAGCCTCAGCGAGTTGGCAAGATTCTCAGTGATTTAGCAAGACCTTGTCTCAAAATAAAAAATGAAAAGGGGGGCTGGGGTTGTGGCTCAGTGGTAGAGCACTTGCCTAGCATGTGTGAGGCACTGGGTTTGATTCTCAGCACCGCATATAAATAAATAGTTTTTTTTGTTTTTTGTTTTTGTAGTGGGGATTGAACTCAGGGGCACTCGACCACTGAGCCACATCCCTAGCCCTATTTTGTGTTTTATGTAGAGACAGGGTCTCACTGAGTTGCTTAGAGCCTTGCTGTTACTGAGGCTGGCTTTGAACTCGCGATTCTCCTGTCTCAGCCTCCCAAAGTGCTGGGAGATGTGCGCCATTGTACCTGGCTAATAAATCTTCTTGCTACCGAGGAAGATGTAAGCCACTTGAGAAATTAAAGTCTAGAATAATTAGTAAAGAACTAAAGACAAAGTCACAACCAGGCACAGTGGTGCACGCCTGTAGTCTCAGCACTCTGGGAGGCTGAGACAGGAGAATCGCGAGTTCAAAGCCAGCCTCAGTAACAGCAAGGCTCTAAGCAACTCAGTGAGACCCTGTCTCTACATAAAACACAAAATAGGGCTAGGGATGTGGCTCAGTGTGTCCCTAAGTTTAATCCCTGGTACCAAAAAAAAAAAAAAAAAAAGACAAAGTCATAAAGATAGTTTCAAAATTTGGAGTCCCTGATAGGTCCAGTCCATACAGGAGCTGGAGCTAGACAACAAGAAAACAGTTCCCGTGGTTATTTAAGGGGTACATCAAAGGCAGGGATAAGGTTTCCAGGGCAGAGTCTTGCTTCCCGATGTCTTGCAGTCAGCAGGTTGATTGGCATCTTGACAGGTCACACCCATCTCAGAGGGACTGTGAAGCTACAGCAGGTCAACCTATCTCTGGTGCTGTGTGGCAGAGCTGAGGGGGAAGTTCACCTGCATCAGGCGGTCTATCCCTATGGGGGTGCCCCGGAAGTTCCCAATGCCAGACCTATCCCTTTGCTGGCTGTGATGCCAATAGTCCACATACAGCCCACAGATGGCTCTCCACAGGCGTGGGCTATGGGTGGGGGGTGGGGAACACCAGATGCTTTCCTCTTCAGCCTGAAAAGCAGAGGTTGTGTACTGGCACCGCCTCCTCCACAGAAAATCTTAATTAAACTTCTCCAGAGACCCTCACTATAACTGTTCTTGGACTATCAGCAAGAATTTCTGCAATGAAGCCGGGCGCGGTGGCTCAAGCCTGTAATCCCAGGATTTAGGGAGGCTGAGACAGGAGAATCGCGAGTTCAAAGCCAGCCTCAGCAATGGTGAGGTGCTAAGCAACTCAGTGAGACCCTGTCTCTACATAAAACACAAAATAGGGCTGGGGATGTGGCTCAGTGGTCGAGTGCCCTTGAGTTCAATCCCCAGTACCAAAAAAAAAAAAAAAAAAAAA
>CM053409.1:114947655-114966241 GCA_028644305.1 Xerus rutilus
CTTTGGACCTGGCTGCAGCTAATAAACATGCTTCCTGCTAATTCCTCAATGTCCAGCCCTGTCTGCCCTACAGCAGTTGGGGGCGAATGAAGGAGAGGGAGGCACAGCCATACTATTCAGCAGGCAGCTTCTTCTCCGTGCATCGAAATCTCCTGGGACTGGAGGACCCTGGAGTCTGACTGCAGCTTTGGCCAGTCTAGCTGGAGGGGAAGGTTATGGGCGAGGCAGGCTCCAAGCTTGTTTTGTTTAGTTCAGCAGTCACCTACCAGCTAATATGTTTTTTTCGTGGAAATAATTCATTCTACTGCTATTGAATAGCTGCGCTTCACATGTTTTCTAGAAACAAATTTGTGGAATCACAGATCCTTGCATTATTTTGGGTAGGAATTAGTTCTCAGAATCCAACCATGACAGAAAAGACAACTAAAGATGTTTTACTTTTTATTCACTTTATTCAGACATGAGTTGTGATTCTTTTGCTGCAAAACATAATCTTCATATAATTTTATTATATTATTAGATTGATTGTAAATAGATTGTTTTTGGTCTGGAGATAGAACCCAGGGCATGGTGCAAGCCCCTACCACTGAGTACATCTCCAGTCTCTGAACATTGTCTTCTGACTGATGAACTTATTTTTCAAGCATGCAATTTTATACGGCATTTAGATTTATTAGTGTTTAGTTTCTGAAATGGACCCCTAAGACATTTTACATATAATAACTGCTTAGAAAATGTTTTCTAGTTACCTGCCACCACAAGGTAGTTTTTATTTACCCAAAGGCTTATTTTATCTTAAAGTAAGTTTACTTGGGAACAGAAGTGGGTGAATTTAAAGAAAATATTCATAAAACAAATAGTTTGTATATATGACAAAACTGCAGTTGTGACGATGACCCAACAGGAATTTTGGAAGACTCACCCAGGCAGTGGGATGGGTAGGACGTTACGGAAGTCGGGAAGGCCGGGAAAGGTCTCCGTATTCCGAGCTCCACCGGGACTGGGAGGAAAAGTCGGCCCCGCCTTCTCGCCACTGCGGCTCAGTGCGCAGGCGCACCGACACTCCGCACCAGGGCCGGTGGGACTCACTGCGCAGGCGCGGACGCTCCCGCCGGCGTGGTCCCCATGGAGCTGCCGTAGCGGTGCAGGCGCCGAGGGGAGCGTCCGGGATGAGCGCGGCCGAGGCCGACCGCTGGGCGTGGCTGCTGGTGCTCTGCTTCGTGTTTGGGTGCAATGTCCTTCGGATCCTCCTTCCATCTTTGTCCTCCTTCGTAAGTGGCTGCCTGCCCTTCCAGGGCCGGTGGGGCCTGCTGGCGTGGCCGGGGTCGCGACCTGCCGCCCGGGGCCGGGACCTTGGCTGGCCCGCTTGGTGTAGGTATCGGGAGGTAGTTCCTAGCTTCTGAAAGGTGCAGAGCTTGGCCTCCGCAGCCGACGTCATGGATTCTGGAGCGGCGGAGGCGCCGGCAGCTCGTCCGGCCTTCACGTGGCAGGAGTCTTCCCGCCGTGGGGGCGGCGGCGAGCCTCGCGCGTTCGGTTAGCCCTGGTCCCTGAGCATTCGAGCGGCCCTCGGCTGCAGGGGCTTCCCGAGGCCTCGCTGCATGGTCCGCGGTGCCAGGTCCCGGAGCGACGGAGCCCAGGTGCAGCGGCCTGCGTTTGGGAGGAGCGGGACAAGGAGACTGGTGCAGAGAAAATCCCAGTACAGTGTGATGCTTTCTGGGTCCGAGTGGGCAACAGGCAGTGAGGACCCGCCTCGCCCGGCAGTGAGTATCTTACCTCGTGGCCAGGTGTCACGTCACGGCTGCTGTGAGACGGCAATGTCATCAGCGTCTCTTACCAACCAGAGGAGGGGACGGGATAAGAGTTTAGTAGTTGCACTAAGTCGTGACTGCTGGGTGGAGATTGGAGCCTTGCTTTGTGATTCTTCCAGCTCTGCACTCTTGACTATTGGAGCATGAGTAAGGGATTTGGTGCACATTGTAGGGCAGGGCTGGGGCGCCCTGTCTTTGCTCACAGCAAAACTGAAGGGCTGTCTGACTCAGACTGAGATTTCAGACTAGAAACAGTTCTTTCTCTCCTAATATAAATTGGCGGTAGTGGCATATTTAAGACTAGGCAGGACTTCTGCTTCTTCATTTTATTCTACCAGGATTCATTCAGTGTCTCTTTTGGGCAAAACTCTATTCTAGGACCTTAACCCCTTACCCTGAAGTATAGAGGATTTTCTATTAACCCTTGCCGCCCGCCCCCCCCCTTCAGAATCTTTCCTGATGCTGTTAAGAGAATATCCTAGGTTCTTAGCGTTGCATAAAAGACGTTGAAGAACTAACTGCCTTTTGCTTTTTGTTATGGTTTAGCTATGAGATGTCCCTCAAAAGCTCGCCTGGGAGATGATGCAAGAAAGTTTAGAGGCAAAATGATTGGGTTATGAGAGCCTTTCCCTAATCAGCACCGTAGCCACTGGAGTGGATTAAGTGGGTGATAGCTGCAGGCAGGTAGAGCGTGACTGGAGGAGGTAGGTCACTGGGGGTGTGCCTTTGGGGCATCTCTTTTGTTTTGGGTGTGCAGAGCCCTTACTGTTTCCTGCTTGCTATGTCCTGAGGTGCTTTCTTTTTCTTTTTCTTTCTCTTTCTTTTTTTTTTTGGCACCAGGGATTGAACTCAGGAATACCACACCACTGAGCCACATCCCCAGCCCTATTTTGTGTTTTATTTAAAGATAGGGTCTCACTACATTGCTTAGTGCCTCACCCGTGCTGAGGCTGACTTTGAATCCCTGATTCTCCCATCTCAGCCTCCCAAAGTGCTGGGATTACAGGCGTGGGTCACTGTGCCTGGCTCCTGTCCTCACCTGCTTTCTTTGGCCATGATGTTCACCTCAGGCCCAGAGCAATGGAGTTGGCCGTCTATGGACTGAGACCTCTGAAACTGTGAGCCCCAAATCAATTTCTCATCTAGAATTGTTCTTGTCAGGTCTTTGGTCATAGCGGTGAAAAAGCTGACTAAAACACTTGTCTTTCTTTTTATTGTAAAGTACAGTAACAGAATTTGTCATCATCATTTTTTAGTTATGCAGTCCAGTAGCAGGAGGACATTCTCATTGTTTTGCAGGCAACTCCATCCCAGGATCTTTTTTTTTTTTTTTGGTACTGGGGATTGAACTCAGGGGCACTGGACCACTGAGCCACATCCCTAGCCCTGTTTTGTGTTTTATGTAGGGACAGGGTCTCACTGAGTTGCTTAGTGCCTCGCCTTTGCTGAGGCTGGCTTTGAACTCGCGATTCTCCTGTCTCAGCCTCCCTAAGTGCTGGGATTACAGGCTTGAGCCACCCCGCCCGGCTCCATCCCAGGATCTTTTATCGCCTTTAGCTGAGACTCTTGCCCATTGTTCCCTTCCCCCAGTCCCTGACAGTCACCATTCTACTGTCTCAATTCGATGACACCAGGAGCCTCATGTAAATGGAACCACAGAATTTTTCTTTTTGTCTTATTTTACTTTCATCCATGTCGTAGCATATGTTAGAATTTCCTTCCTTTTTAAAGATTGAATAAAATTCCATTGTATGTATGAACCACATTTTGTTTATCCATTTATCTTTTTTTTTTTGTACTGAGAATTGAACTGTTGTCTCCAGGGGTGCTTTACCATTGAGCCACATCCCAGTCCTTTTTATTTTTTATTTTGAGACGGTCTCACTCAGTTGCTTAGGGCCTTGCAAAATTGCTGAGCCTCCTGAGTTGCTGGGATTATAAGCGTGCACCTGCTTATTTATCCTTTGATGAAAGCCTGGGTTATTTCTTCCTTTTGACTTCATATACGTGAAGCTACTGGAAATGGATGTACTAATTTATGTTTGCGTTCTTGCTTTCAGTTCTTTTGAGTTTATACACAAGTGAAATTGCTAGAGCTGAGCATGGTGGTGCATGCTTGTAATCTCAGCTACTCGGGAGCTGAGGCAGAGAGATTCCAATTTTGATGCGAGCCTTGGCAGCTTAATAATGAGAACATGTCTCCAGATAAAAAAGTAAGAGGGCTGAGAGTGTAGCTCAGTGGCAGGGGGCCCCTAATTTCAATCCCCAGTACTGAAAAAAAGAAAAAAATGTGGACTTGCTGGATCAGGTGGGAATTCTGTTTGGTTTAGTTTTACTGAGTAGCCAGGCCACTTTGCTTCCCACTGCAGTGCTCAGGTGTTCCCACTGCCTCACATCCTCCTAGCACTTGTTTTTTTTTAAAACCACTTGCCGTCCTGATAGATGCCAATGGTCTGTCGCTGTAGTTTTGACTTGCAGTTTCCTGATGATGACGTCGAGCATCTCTCCATGTGCTTGTGGCAATCTGTGACATTAGGGTTTATATACTTTGTTTTTTGTTTGTGGCTCCTGGCTCATAACATCCATGGCTCTTGTTATTTTGGGAAGGCTTCAGAGCAATAAAGATTAAAGCCTTTTTTAAAAAATACTTTTAGGGCACTGTAGGCCTCAGAAAGCAAATTCTGTCTCTCATTTTTCTCCCATCCTCCTTTCACCTGCCTTTTCTCCCCAGTGCAGGCCATAGGAGCCAGGATTTCTCTTCCCTGAGGCAGGTCATAGAAACCAAAAATATAATCTTCCACTTTTCTCTTTAGAGCTGGCCGCAAAGAAATGCTTCTCAGCTCGTTAGCAGTGGGCCTTGTTCTTTATGCCCACTCACATTCCTGTGTGGCTGGCCATTCTTCAGTCATGCCTGTGTAGAGAAATCTCCATAGCCCCCCAAAGCGTAAGGTGTGGGCAGCTTCTGGCCAGCCTAACACGTGGAGGCTCTCAGGAGAGTGAACAGGAACTCATCTGTGTGCTGAGAGGGGCCACCTCAACTGGGGATGGGGGTCCCACGTTCAGGATCTTCCAGATCTCACTTTTTATATCTCTTTGGCTGCTCATCTGTATCCTTTAAAATATCCTTTGTAAACATAGGCAAGTGTTTCCCTGAGTTCTGTGAGCTGGACTAGCAATTTTTTTTTTTTTTTTTTTTTGCAGACCTGGGGGTTGAACCCAGGGCCTCTTGCATGCTAGGCAAGTGCTCTACCATTAAGCTATACTCCCAGGCCTTGGTCTAGCAAATTAATGGAACCTAAAGAGGGACTCAAGGGAACTCATAGTTGGTCTGTCAGAAATTCCAGAGGCTGGAACTTGTAACCAGTGTTTGAGGTAGGGATTGTCCTGTGGGACTGAGTCCTTTACCTGTGGGATCTGATACTCTCCTGGTAAATAGTGTCAGAGTTGAATTGAATTAGAGGACATCTAGCTGGTCTCTCTGTGGGATTGATTGCTTGGTTGCTGGTCAGGAGAAGTCCCCATACAATTTGGGGTCACAGTGACGATCTGTATTGTGAGGGGTAGTAAGAGAAAGTTTTCATCTCTACCTTCACGTCTGAATATTTTCTTTTTTTTAAAATATTTATTTTTTAGTTGTAGGCGGACAGAATATCTTTATTTTTAGGTGGTGCTGAGGATTGAACCCAGTGCCTCACGCGTGCTAGGCGAGTGCGCTACCACTGCGCCACAGCCCCAGCCCCCTGAATATTTTCTTTAGAGACTGTTGGGGCAGGTCTTTTGCCCTTTTAGTCCAGTTCATTGATTTGCTGTGTAGGTGCAGGAGAGTCACACTACGGGTAGGCCCCTGGGGACTGGTGTTGCAGAGGCTGGGATGAGGGTCTTGGCGAGCCACATGCACTGTGTAGGCGCCAGCAGCTCATCTCTGACACTCAGCTGCAGATGGTTGGGTACAGTACAGGCTGCTCTGGGTTTGGTTTGTGGGGCCTACAACTGCTTTATAGCTTCAGCATTTTCAAAATTATCCTTCACTTTTTACTGGAAAACGTGGCCACCTCCCTTTCCTGCTAGAGGACTGAAGGAGAGCTGGACACTGCAGGATCTGCATAGGTGGCGTGTTCCTTAGACACCTCCTTTCCAAAGCAGTCAGTAGCTCAGTGAGTCCCTGCTGTGAACCTGGCTGGAGGATGGCTCCAAGTGTTATTAGGACACAGTCCGCCTCCCAGGCCCTGCCTGGGGGTCTGTGGGGTGGAGAGCAGTTGTGCAGCTGTCTGTGCTCTTGTGAGGGAACCAGTGTCTCAGGAGGAGGGGCAGCCGCAGGCCTGGAGCTCTGGCCCTGGCTGGGCGGCATCTGGACTTTTCAAGGTCTGGAGCTCTGCAGGGGCCTTGGTCCTTTTCCTAGATGGGTGTCCATCCTGTGTCCGAGGGTGTTCCCATGCTTGCCCTCAGAAATCGTGGAGAGACCTCTATGATTTTCAGATGGATCTGGCCTTGATTTGTGACTGTCATTTTGAGCATTAGGGCTGCGCCCGCTGGTTTTGTTCAGGCCCAGCTGTCTCAGGAGGGGCACTGTGTTCTCATCGCCTCTCGTCCACTGGCACAGGACTTCCATTTGAGGGTGTTTGCTCATTACTTGGGGCAGATTGCTGGAGGCCGGCATCCCCCACCAGGACCTGCCTGCCTCCGTGTGCCCTCGGAGTGCTGTGACCCAGGCCCATCGTGAACAGTTGGCGGGCGCCACCTGGCGGCCACTGTCATCTCATCCTCATGTTCCTGGCCCACTGGTGCAGGTGTATGGGAAAGGGAGATACCTTTGGATGGCAGTCAGCCTAGGTGGGCTACAATTCCATACAGGTCTCCTCTGCCCGTGGAGTCCTTGGGTCTTGCTGGGGAGAGTACTTTTTCTCAAATCACGAGTTCATATCCATACTTCCAGTTCTAAGTTCCAGTTCTCTCCCAGTGCCCATTTCTGTCTTTTTCTGACAGAAGACTGGTTCCCTTTACCCTTAATGCTTATATGATGTCCTGGCACATAATTTCCAATCTCCTCTGCCACCTGTAACCAGTGTGGACAGCTGCCTCATCCCTGCTTGGCTTCTCATGCCATGTTGGCAGGGCTCCTGTTCTCTGACTTGGGCATCTATACTCCTCACCTGTTTAGATTCTGACTCCCTGTCTGGCAGCCCTGTCTTGGGGGACCTCTATGACTATGCTTGGCCCTGAACTGCCTTGCTTGGATGCCCTGTGTGGGAAGACCCTCCCCACTGGGCTCTGACATCCTGCTCTGGGCCTTTACCTCATCCCTGATGCCCTGCACCCCCACCTTGCTCAGCCTCATTTACTCTGGGACTCGGTTCTTCAGGACGGGAACAGGATGTATGTTCCCTGTCACTCCAATGGCTGCTGTGTTGATGGAATTGATTTTCATTTTATAATCCTAATTGGATGGTAAAGTGAAAAATACACACATTTGTACTCTAGCAATCCATGGACATATCTGCAAAAAGAAAAATGTAGTTTGTATTGTCATTCAAATTCAGGAGAGTTTGGGGCTTTCTTTGTGTTGTTGGAAAGACTAGGAAAATGCCACAGTGCCTGGCCATGTAGGTCAAGGGCAGCTTGAAAGGTGCAGCAATTTGATGTTGGTTTGTCCTATCCAGCCAAAACATGGTCAGAGTCACCTCAAAAGCAGTGGCAGGGAAGTCCCCTCAAGAGGCTGTCCCAAACCATCTGGAGACAGGGCTGGGTGGGATTCCAAAGAAAGAAGATTTAAATGCTAGGGTAATCTGTGCAAATCATTTCTCAGGGGAATTAATTTACAGAATGCCGCAGTCATCCTTGTGACAGACAGTGAGAAATAAGATTTTTTCCTAGGTATGTCCTCCACAAGGGGGTTGGGTTACAGAGTTTATCTAGGTGTTTGAGGATTTGCTGAGGGTGGCTGGTTTCTATATGTTGAGCAACAAGGCTAATCGCCCAGTGTTTTCCGGCAACTGCATAACCTATGTAAGTATCTGGGAATGTTCAAAGCCACATCTTGGGTTCAAGCCTGCAAGGAAAATAGGCAGTTGGCTGGGTCGCAGAGTAGAGAGCACACTGTGCTTCCCATCAGAACACAGAAGGACAGGGGAGGGCTGGGGAACCCTCCTCTCCCCCACGGGAAGACACTGATCTCAGCTGTCGACCCTGCCAGATGTCCAGGGTGCTGCAGAAGGATGCAGAGCAAGAGTCCCAGATGAGGGCAGAGATCCAGGAGATGAAGCAGGAGCTCTCCACAGTCAACATGATGGACGAGTTTGCCAGATACGCCAGGCTGGAAAGGAAGATCAACAAGATGACGGATAAACTCAAGACCCACGGTACTGCAGTGAGTGGCACCTGGAAAGTGTCACAAGAGCTGGTTAATAGAGGATTCTTTATATGTGGATTTGTGCACATAGGCTTTGCTTCTTAGGTGTTCTAAATGTTGATAGAAACTTCTATGTTGTCTGGAAGAAACCCAGTAATAAATACTACTTTCTCCTTATTTGCTGGTGAACCTTTTCATTCGAAATGCAGAAACATCTAGGAATTCTTTTAGATTTTCTTGGGAGCCAACATGTTTTTGTAGGTTTTCATTTTCAAATTCAGCCTTTTTCTGAGGGAAGCCTGGAAAAAGGTCTCGTGTGGGTTCTCAGGGCCTTTTGTTCTGCTCTCTGGATAATGCCCAGAAGTGAAGGCCCTGCTGGTTTGCGCTTAGCGAGAGAGCTGTCTTCAAGGTACGAAAAGCACATCTTTGGGCTGGGGACAAAGTGGACTCCTGCTTGGGGGAATACTTGTGATATAGACCAGGAAGTAGGGAAGAGAATTAAGTCCTGCTGACAAGGGGTAAATGCATTATAAAAGATCCTCCAGCTTAGGTGAATAATTTGAAGGGTTTTCAAAAGTGAAGCTATCTCGACTTCACAATCTAAGTGGGTAAGATGTTGAGTGACTTTTAAAAAGTTCTGTTTTATATTTCTAAATATATTGGGTGATTGTTCTATCTGTAATCGGAAGTACTTTATAAGGCAAAGCGTTTCTGGGGGCGTAAGTGCTTTCTCAGTTTTTCAGGACTGGCCTCTTTCATCCTGCTTCTCTTTTTTCTTTCAGTTAAAGCTCGGACAGCTCAACTAGCCAAGATAAAATGGGTGATAAGTGTGGCTTTCTACATATTGCAAGTAAGTGTACTGTCCCTAGGGACTTTGTGACCAGGGACGGATTAGTCTCCAGATGCTATGGCTTGTGGGCTTGAGAACACTAGGTTGCTGTGTCCCAGGGTCCTGCCAGCATGTGGCTCTGACTCCTGTGAATTTCTGGTTACACTGAAAGAAAGCCTTTCTCTGGGTCCGGGTTGTTAGAGGTTGGGACATGGGCACATGAAAAGTGCCCTCTCAGCAGTTCCTACCCTGCCTCTGTTCCAGTATAGTTTTTTTTTTGGTACTGGGGATTAAACTCAGGGGCATCGACCACTGAGCCACATCCCCAGCCCTATTTTGTGTTTTATGTAGAGACACGGTCTCACTGAGTTGCTTATTTGCTTAGCTCCTTGCCGTTGCTGAGGCTGGCTTTGAACTCCCGATTCTCCTGTCTCAGCCTCCCAAAGTGCAGGGATTACAGATGTGCGCCACCATGCCCAGCTTTCAGTATAGTTTTAAGGGCCTGGCATGTTTTGTTGTAAGGAGTTTATAAGGACTTACGTTTTCTAAGATCTGTAGTCATTGTGGACATTGGCTGCCCTCAGTACCCTCGGGTGGGGAGCCAGCTCCTCTCCTCAGCCTGGCCCCGCTGCTCAGCTGTGCTAAGGGAGGCTGCTGCTGCTGCCGCTGCTGCTGCTTGTGGAAGGCTGTGGCTGTGCGCTGGTAGGCAGGCCTGCAGCTGCTGGAGAGGAGTTTAACATTGTGTGTGGTCTTCACTGAGCTGAAGTGTTCAAACCAACCCCTCAAAGTCCACGTGTTGGGATACACTGAAGTGAAATGGTCTGAGGCACTGTATTTGATACCAGATTGGTCTCGCAGACACTCAGGGTCGCCCCAGCACTCTCTTCTGGCTCTGCTCATTGCAGTGGCATATTCAGGGCTGTGAAGGGGACAGAAGACCACTCTTTGGTTTTCCACTCACCTTTGAAACTTGGGCTCACCTCTGCACTCACATGCTGACACCGCTGTGGGGGCTTTAGCTCCAAGAATCATGGAAGTGAGTGCGTGCTTTTGTCACTTGCCTGTGTATTTAGCTGCAGCTCAGCTAGTCAGAGCCAGGCAGTGGGAACAGAATAGCTGTCTTACACAAGGACTTGGTGAACTTATCAGCTGACTTACCCTGTGTATATTTGTATTCATAACAAAATAGGAAGATGCCAGTTTCTGCGGCTTGTTGGCAGTGTGTTCTGGACGTGCTCACAAGCTCCTCCTCAGTTGGATGTTCCTTCTCAGGCTGTAGCACTGGACAGCAGAGGCTGGCGTGTCTGTTCCTTTGGCTGCGAGGACTGGGTTGACAGGCTTGGGGCCCTCGGTCCCTCAGTCTGTTGCCGTCGTCTTCCTTGTGGTTACTTGTGTGATGGCAGATGGTCTTTACTCACTGGGAGTGTCTTTCCAGGCTGCCTTGATGATCTCACTCATTTGGAAGTATTATTCTGTCCCTGTGGCTGTTGTGCCGAGTAAATGGATAACACCGCTAGACCGTCTGGTAGCCTTTCCTACTCGAGTGGCAGGTAAGAACTTTTTGGAAAACACAGTGGAAGACTCTGGGTAGGATTCTGCAGAAGTGTGCAGTGGGAGGCTGAGTTACCTGGCGTAATCCTCCCCATCTGTTGGTGAGCTTTGGTTTGTCTCAGCCTTGTACAAGCCTTGCATTGGAGAAGCTGGAGTCCAGAGAAGCTCTTTAACTTGTCCATGGTCACTGCAGTGTTAAAGAGCACACTCGAATCAGCCGAGGTCTGCTTCCAGAAACCAGGCCCGACACGGGGAGGCTGCTGTCCCCTTCATTGAAGCACCACCTCTAGTTCCCGCGTTCTGTCTTTCAGTCTGCAGTGTGGTTGGCCTTTCTGCACACTTGCTGCTGTCAGCCCTTCTTTTACTTTTGAATGATACCTCTTTTGGATGTTAAAAGTAGTACCTGTCATTGAACAATGCTTAGAAATAAAGGAACAATCGAAAAACCTGAGCTGGGCGTTACAGTACATGACTGTAATCCCAGCAACTGGGGTGCAGTCCTTGGTACCAAAAAAAACAACAGAACAAAAACAGCCGACAAACTCATTAGTTATGGATAACACCTCTTATAGTAGTATATTTTTTCCATTTATCTGATATAGCTAAGAACATCTGGTATATAGCATTCTGCTACTCTGTTTCTTGGAGGTTGGAAGTCCAAAATCAAGATGCTATGCGTTCTATGTCTGATGAGGGTGCATTTTCTGGTTCATAGGTGGCTCCACCTTGCCTGTCCTCGAGTGGTGGAGTGAAGGCAAGAATGAGCCCTCAGGTCTCAGAATACCAAAGGCCCTGCTTCCTAACACTGTCACTGGGGTTAGGGTTTCAGCATGCGGATTTGGGGTGTACAAACGTGTAGACCATGGCACTGTATCGATTGACTTTTTACTAGTGAATTTTCATTTTCTTTTTTTTAAAATATTTTTTAGTTGTCAGTGGCTCTTTTTATTTAATTTATTTATTTATATGTGGTGCTGAGAATCAAACCCAGGGCCTCACACATGCCAGAAAAGCACTCTACCACTGAGCCACAACTCCAGCCCCGTGAATTTTCTTTACTAAGGAAAGTTCTTACAGTCTATCAATATCATACAGAGTAATGCATCTTTCTGGCAGGAAAGGAAAATCAAACCAGTATCTATTGTTCAGTGTAATTTCTCCTTAGTCAATGATGCAGCCCTGTCGGTCTGTATAGAGTTTGACAGATTTGGACCCATGAACTTAGTCTTTCTTAGCCTAGCCCTGCTCAGAAAAAATCACAGTCCTGTAATTTCCTCTAATTAAGTTGAAGGTGACAAGCAGGAAGTGTGGCGAGCCTGTTGGCGTATTCTTATGTTCAATTTCTTTATTTTCAGGTGGTGTTGGAATTACCTGTTGGATTTTAGTCTGTAACAAAGTTGTGGCGATTGTACTTCACCCTTTCAGCTGAAGAGGAAGATGAATACCACCGTGGGATGTTTTTGTTGTACTGGGGATTGAATTCAAGGGCTCCTTACCACTGAGTCCTAGCTCCAGCCTTTTTTATTTTTAATTTTGAGATAGGGTCTCACTAAGTTGCCCAGGCTGACCTCAAACTTACCATCCTCCTTCCTCTGCCTCCCAAGTTGCTGGGATTACAGGTGTGCCCCACCACACCTGGCCCAGCTATATGACTTCTAAAAATGATTCTCTTATTAGGTTAAAAGACTGATTGCCACTTAAAAAAAAAAAAAAAAACAACAGTATGGAGGGTTGTTTTTCTGTTGAATATGTGCATGGGCTTCATGTGAGATTCTTGTGGAATCCCAGTGTCCTGCAGTTGGTGACGTGTGCATCACCCACCCAGCACCGGATTTGAAACACCGAGTTGCTCTCTTGGCGCGTTGTCCTGTTGCCAACTGGAAAGTCAGAATTTTCTAACAACTTAAGTACTTTTTAATCCAGTTTAAGAAAGTAGCTTATTCTTATTATCACTACTAGAACCTTAACATGTTTTTGTCTCATGTAGTACAACTGAAAGAATAACACTAACTGACGTAGCTTGTTCTTTTCTGTGTCCACATGTCTTCTGTTGGATGAACATTTGTATAGTGTATGTTATCTACTTATTTGGAGCTGTGAGTTTTTCACTACAGTGTTTTATAAATGTACTGATGAGACCATAATGAATTGTATTGTATTTAAAGCATTTCAAATTAAGTATGTTTTATAAGCATTTAATATTTATGCTTGGCAGAATGGAACAGTTAACAAAGTAGGGAATCTGATTAAATTAATCTGAACTGATACTTGTTTGACCTCTAAAGTTTAATTCTGCTTAATCTATTTTTTAAAAATATATATATATTTTAGTTGTTAATGGACCTTTATTTTATTCATTTATTTATATGTGGTGCTGAGAATCGAACCCAGTGCCTCACGCATGCGAGACAAGTGCTCTACCACTGAGCCACAACCCAGCCACTAAATCTTTTTTTTTTTTGGTAGCAGGGATTAAACTCAGGGGCACTTGACCACTGAGCCACATCCCCAGCCCTATTTTGTGTTTTATGTAGAGACAGGGTCTCACTGAGTTGCTTAGCACCTTGCTGTTGCTGAGGCTGGCTTTGAACTTGCGATTCTCCTGTCTCAGCCTCCCTAAGTGCTGGAATTATAAGCGTGAGCCACCATGCCCGGCTCACTAAATCTACTTTTTGAAGCACTTTTTCTAATTAAAATATTTGCAAGTGCTGGTGTGACTTCTTCCTTGTTACCACTTACTTACTCTGAATGATTTGTAACTGACAAGTGGCGAGAGACTTGGCTATTAACGTGTGCAACCATAGCACAGTACAGCTAAATTCTATCACTCGTTTTTGAAAGATCATATTCTTTTTTGGGGGTACCGGGTATTGAACTCAGGGAACTCGACCACCGAGCCACATCCTCAGCCCTGTTTTGTGTTTTATGTAGAGACAGGGTCTCACTGAGTTGCTTAGCACCTCGTCGTTGCTGAGGCTGGCTTGGAACTCTCAATTCTCCTGTCTCAGCCTCCCTAAGTGCTGGGATTACAGGCATGTGCCACCGTGCCCAGCCAAAAGATCATATTCTAAATTCTTGTGTTCCTCATGATCTAATATGTAGCTCATTATTATTTCAGCTAATTGTACTGTGAAAAGACAAAGTGCTTCGGTCCTTTAGTTTATTGTCATATTGAGGTTTTACTGACATAAACTCATGAGACACTGCAGACTTCCCCAGCACCCACCTTACTTTATGAAGTGTGCAGACCTGGAAACGTAGCGGTATTTGTAGCAGATAGCGTCAGGAGGACCTGGTGGCAGCTCTGGAGTCTCGTTGCCACACAAGAGGTGCTTTGGCTATGAAGGATAGAAGCCCACAGGAGGAGGAGCCTAGAGGGGCACAAGGAGGCTGCAGAGCGAGGCAGCCTCCATGGAGTGTAGAAGTTTAGCATGAGGAGGCTCCTGCCTGTGCACCTCCCTTTCCCAGTGAGCCACAGCCCTAAGTGATGGGGTCATACAACAATCGGTGGGGCAGCCAGGTACAGTGCGCCAGGCGTCGGTGCATCACCAATCAGTGTGGAGGACCTCAACAAGACCCTCTGCCTTCCAGTTGATACCACAGGAATTGTGGCAAGTCACTGAGGCTAGAGGAAGACTGAGTTCAGAGCTTTTAGTTCCTTCCATGTACACAAATGGTTTGGGGAGATTAAATAGGGAAATATAATGAAAGTCCCTTATGTTGCACATCTTTTTTTTTTCCTTCAAAAATTGTACTTGTTTTAAGTAGATAATAAACATGGTGTTGAATTAAAAAGATAACAAAGGCATACCATCTTGTTACCCAATTTTCCAGAGTTCTCATGTTATCAGTTTCTTATGATTTTTCCAAGATATTCTGTGTTTATGAATACTGATGTATGTACTCGTAAAATAATGTTAAGTTATAAAAGTAAAACCTGAAAAGAAAGTAATTCTTGTTTTATCAATTTTTTAAAATCTAACTTGAAAAGTACAGAAAAAGAGTGAAAAAGCACAGCCTCTGATTCCACGGGACTGGGATCGCTGGGTTTGGCTTTTTCCTATATGTGGTGTATATCATATTTATGGATAATATAGGGCTTTTATTTTGTTCAAAATATTTTGTATATATTTGGAAATATATACAAAATGTTTATTAAAGTTCCATATTTTGAAACAGCTTTACATGAAAACAGACCTCTTTGATTTAAAATATCCCTCAAACTCTCTTCTGACCAGTTTTGTCATAACTTGTGGTGTCATAAACACGCTGGGAAATCTTGGTATGCACAAACCCACAATCACTTTCGTTGGGTCCCTGCTCCTCCTGCCACCGCAAGGGACATTGGATTTCCCTTCCCTGGACTTTTGGGCTCTGGCCTTGCGTAGTATTTCTTGTGCTGGTAAGGGTGGGTGGACTTTGAGACTCCATGGAGCTGCTTCTGACCACTCCCTGTCGGACATCTAGTATCTCTGTGACAGATTGTTAACCAGTTTTGTGTTGACTGATGACGTCTGCCATTGTGTCCTTTTTTTTTTTTTTTTTTTTGTACCAGGGATTGAACTTGGGCACTCAACCACTGAGCCCCATCCCTATCCCTATTTTGTGCCTTATGTACAAAGTGCCTCGCCATTGCTGAGGCTGGCTTTGAACTCACAATTTTTCTGTCTCAACTTCCTAAAATGCTGGGATCACAGGCGTGTACCACCACGCCTGGCTAGCTGTATACTTTTGTTACTTATGTTTTAGATCCTGTTTTTTGTAATAAAAGGTTTATATTGATACCCTAAGTGCCCTAAGGGCCAGAGACAGTTGCTTAGACTGTTAAACTTCTCAGCATATTTAGGTCAGGAACAGTTAACTGAAAAAAAAAAAAGTCACATGGTGATTGTCTACCAGGACCATAAGACTTAGAAAAACTGTCAGAATTTTCTGGAGTGCAACTTTTGAGGTGAAGGCCAGGCCATTCCTGCTGCCCCTGGGTGCGTGGGTGTGGGGCAGCTTTTCTGCTTGCATGTTTGGGGTCTGAAGCGTCTTTTCCAGGGAGTTCAGTCTTGAATGAATATTGTGAATTTTTGACAATATTGTGGTTAAGGACATTGGACTCATTATCAGGAAGAAAATTTAGTGAACATGAAGGAATAATGATATATATATATACACACGTGTATATATATACGTATATATACATATATACACACATATATATATGTGTGTATATATATATGTGTGTATATATATATATATTTCCTGGTACTGGGAATTGACCTCAGGAGTGCTCTACCACTGAGCCACATCCCCAGCCTCGTGTTTGCAGCTTCTTGCCATTACAGATGGCGCTGCCACAGTGTTCTTAGCTAGGTCTTATGGTGGCAGGCACTGTGCTAGGGTTTCTCCAGGGCATATGCCCAGGACTCAGATTGCTGGCTCCTAGGTTATGGGCCTGTTTGTTTGCTAAGTAATGCCAAAATGTTTTCCAATGTGGGTGGACCAATATATGCCCTTCTGTCGGTGTACACAAAAATTTCACTTGATCCGCACTGTTGCCAAGGCTTGATTCTAGTCCTTTTTCACTTTTTTTGGTATTGGAGATTGAACTCAGGGGCACTCAACCACTGAGCCACATCCCCAGCCCTATTTTGTGTCTTATGTAGAGACAGGGTCTCACTGAGTTGCTTAGCGCCTCGCCGTTGCTGAGGCTGGCTTTGAACTCGCGATTCTCCTGTCTCAGCCTCCCTAAGTGCTGGGATTCCAGGTGTGCGCCACCGCGCCTGGCTAAAAGGGACCTTCTCTGCTAGACAATTGAAGTCATGAATGTGGAAGGAATGGTGGACACGTTGGCAAGCACCACAGAAGTGCTGCAAGTGGGCATCTTCCAGGTATGCAAAGATTCATGGGTGGAAATGTGAAGAGCGAGGTATTTGCATTGTCTCATGGCCTCTCCATAAAATACTCATTGCAAAGGGTAAAAACAGTGACTTTAAGTGGGGAAACTTTTTTTTTTTTTAACCAGGGATGGAATCCAAGGGTGTTTAACCACTGAGCCACATCCCCAGCCCCTCCCTGCCTTTTTAAAAAGATATTTTTAGTTGTAGATGGGCACAATATCTTTATTTATTTTTATGTGGTGCTGAGGATTGAACCCAGTGCCTCACATGTGCCAGGTAAGCACTCTGCCACTGAGCCCCAGCCCCAGCCCTTGTGTGTTTGTTTTTTTTTTAAAATTTTTTTAAAGATTTTTTTTTTTAGTTGTAGATGGACACAATGTCTTTATTTTATTGCTTTGTATGTGGTGCTGAAGATTGAACCCAGGGCCTCACGCATCCGAGGGAAGCGCTCTACCACTGAGCTACAATCCCAGCCCCCCCTTGTGTGTTTTGAGACGGGTTCTCGCTAAGTTGCTGAGGCTACCCTTGAACTCGTGATCCTCCTGCCTCAGCCTTCTAGGTCACATGCATGTGCCACCGTGCCTAGCTAGAGTCAAGCCTTTAATCCACCTGGAATTGATTTTTGGATATGGTTGAGTTCATAATCTGTTTCTTCCCGTCTCTCCTCACCCACTTGACCATTGCCCACCTGGCAGGCACCAGAGCTCTAGGATTTCCTAAGGCCTGGCTTATGATAGATTCCTCCAGAGAGTATTTGCATTTCTACTGCCATGGGGTCCTGCCAGTCTGGACCTCTTTGCGGTTCAGTTTTAGGTTATACAGACTGCTGGGGTGATCCAATTTCAAGCTGTCTGAGATGAGGACTGACTCTGGCCACAAAATCTCAGCATTTTATAAATACAAGGTTGTAGTTTGCTGAGGCTGCAGACCCTCGGTGGTGGGGAGGGGATGCCAAGATTAGGTGGGAAAGGGACCTGACTTGGCCGCCCAGGTTGGCCCTGGGATGGCTTCCTGATGCTCAGTTCTCTGGTTTTGGCCGTGCTGGCGGCAGAGCCTCACTCCCCTCCCTGCCTGGCGCTCTCCCTCACCTGTTTGCCAGCTGACCAGCTGACTTAAGGCCTGTTCTTTTTTTTTTTCTTTCTCTTATAGCAAGAGTGTCCGAGTATCTTCTCTATCAGAAGGTAGATATGCATCCTCAGGTGATAAATCTGTTTTTATTTTTAAAATCATATTTCCTTGATTGTAAAGTTTTATTCATGATATAAAACATATAAAGAAAGCCAAAGTAGGAAGCACTAAAAATAAATTTGAAAGTTGGCCACAGTTTTATTCCTCAGAGATAAAAAGTAGCATTCTAATGTCTCCTCTCAACTTGCTGGACACACACGATGAGTGGAGGGCAGTGGCCCGGAGCCCGCGGGCACTAAGCTGTGTAATAAACCAGTCTTCAAAAATTAATTTAGAAAAAAGATGTAGATTTGTATTTAAAATGTTACCATTGGATAATATACAATGGATTTCAAAAATTAGCAATAAAGCAACAGCCTAATTACCTAAAGTCAATTTAAATACTAACACATACACACACAACCTCTCCCATTAGAAGCGGTTAAATTGAAAGCACATAAGCAGCAGTATATGAAACCAGCATGTATTAGGATATTGAGTATACTTAAATAATTACTTTCCTTTTTCCTTCTGTAGGTGAAGATGACTGGATAGAATTGACCACAGTCAGATTAGAATCTCCGAAAGCGTTGCTGGCGGAGGCCTGGCTGGGAGGCACGGGCTGTGCTGCCTTATTTTTCAGAGTCTCCTCAGATCTGTCCACAGCAGCCGTGATCTGGTCATTTTTTAAGACACAGCCTGACCCAAAGAGTTCTTCCATGAGGCTGCTCTTCTTCTCTTTGAAGCTTGTGTCCTTGGCTTTTGCTCTGGAGGACTTGCCAAACGAGGGCTCGTACCTGCTCACAGGGTGCCCGAGCTTCACGTCCTGCGTGCTGCCGTGGTGTCTGCTGGAGCTGTGCCCGCACCGCGTGCTGCCGGTTTCCGCGTGCCCACCGGCAGCCGGCAGCCCCTGGTGCAGGTTTTCGGTGGCCTCGGTGAAGGAGTAATGCTTCCGCTGTCTGCAGGCGAGCTTGGTGCCGGGAGCAGGCCCCTTCTC
>CM053409.1:114966741-115043614 GCA_028644305.1 Xerus rutilus
CCCCACCTCCCCACTGCCCCATCCAAAGTTCCTCCATTTCTCCCATGATCCCCACCCCCACCCCCATTATGGATCAGCATCCACTAATCAGAGAGAATATTCAGCCTTTGGTTTTTTTGGATTGGCTTACTTCACTTAGCATGATGTTCTCCAATTCCATCTATTTATCTGCAAATGCCATAATTTTATTCTTTTATTGCTGAGTAATATTCCATTGTGTATATATACCACAGTTTCTTTATCCATTCATCTATTGAAGGGTATCTAGGTTGCTTCCACAGTTTAGCAATTGTGAATTGTGCTGCTATAACATTGAAGTGGCTGCATTACTGTAGTAAGCTGTTTTTAAGTCCTTTGGGTATAGACCAAAGAGTGGGACAGCTGGATCAAATGGTGGTTCCATTCCAAGTTTTCTAAGGAATCTCCATACTGCTTTCCAGATAGGTTGCACCAATTTGCAGTCCCACCAGCAAAACTTACTGTTGTTTGTATTCTTTTTTTTTTTTTGGTACTGGGGACTGAACTCAGGGGCACTCGACCACTGAGCCACATCCCCAGCCCTATTTTGGGTTTTATGTAGAGACAGGTCTCACTGAATTGCTTAGCGTCTTGCTGTTACTGAGGCTGGTTTTGAACTTGCGATTCTCCTGTCTCAGCCTCCCAAAGTTCTGGGATTACAGGCTTTCACCACTGCACCTGGCTTGTTTGTATTCTTGATAACTGCCATTCTGACTGGCGTGAGATGAAATCTTAGAGTAGTTTTGATTTGCATTTCTCTAGTTGCTGGAGATGTGGAACATTTTTTCATATATTTGTTGATTGATTGTATATCTTCTGAGAAGTGTCTGTTCAGCTCCTTAGCCCATTTATTGATTGGGTTGTTTTTTGGTGTTAAGTTTTTTGAGTTCTTTATATATCCTGGAGATTAGTGCTCTGTCTGAAATGTGTGTGTTAAAGATTTTTTCCCATTCTGTAGGCTCTCTCATCACGTTATTGATTGTTTCCTTTGCTAAGAAGCTTTTTAGTTTGAATCTATCCCATTTATTGATTCTTGATATTATTTCTTGCATTTTAGTAGTCTTCTTAAGGAAGTTGGGGCCTAATCTAACATGATGAAGATTCGGGCCTACTTTTTCTTTTATTAGGTGCAGGGTCTCTGGTCTAATTCCTAGATCCTTGGTCCACTTTGAGTTGAGTTTTGTGCATGGTGAGAGAGAGGGGTTTAGTTTCATTTTGCTGCATTTGGATTTCCAGTTTACCCAGCACCATTTGTTGAAGAGGCTCTTTTCTCCAGTGTACGTTTTGGCGCCTTTGTCTAGCATGAGATAACTGTATTTGTGTGGGTTAGTCTCTGTGTCTTCTATTCTGTACCATCATAGCAGGGTTTTTAGGGTACACCTTCTATGATTGCTCATCTAGACTTGACAACTCCTTATGTTCTGAAAAGGTATGGGAGTGAGTTAGATTGAGGAACTTTGTAGGTGGTGTCTGTGGTCTTTTGTATTATTTTGTTCTGCTGTTACTGTAGGAGTAGATGTCCATGAGTGGGACCTGAGGCCCGTCCCTAGCCATTCATTCTTTGGGCATGGCCATCAGGTAGGGGTTTTCTTTCCCCTATTGTTTGTGTTAAAGTGTTGCTGAAGTCTGACAGGGTTGGACTGTGTGTGGAGCAAGGCTCCTGTTTCTTAGCTGAGCTGGGGGTATAGGTCAGCAGAGTATCCACCCTGTGAACTCACAGTGCCACACTAGATTCCCAGCATCTTGCAGAAAATGGTGGAAATATCAGTAACAACAGCAGTGAACAATATATAACATTTAAAAAACTCCCACAGGCCTACTATGACATTTATGACTAATAACCACAAAAATAAGAATGGCAGGGTCAACAACTAACACCACCAGCAGCTACAAACAGCTGTGGACTAGATAAATGGCATTAAAGGAAATACCAGGTTTCAACTATGACATATACAGCACTAATAACTGCAGTGGCATGAATGGTGGAGGCAGAAATTACATAGACTAAATAGTTCTGAACTGGTAAAAATATAGTTCATTAAGAAAAATGAAATGGGGTAGGAAGGCAAACGGAAGTTTTGAATATTCAAAAGATGAAAACAGAAAGCAGAAGGGAGGTGGCAAGGAGGCCACGGAGGAGGAGAACAAATAAAAGAAGCAGGAGAGGGGCTGGGGGAGAGAGTATAGTATGAATTTGCGTATTGCAGGGAAAAGAGGAGAAAAAGAGTGGCAAGAGAAACAAAAACACAACAAAAAATAAACAGTCTAACCTAACCTAACAAAAAGAGAATAAAAAGCAAAAAAAAAAAAAAAAAAGCCACTGTGTATATATATGCATATACATGCACCAATTAGAAATACAAGAATAATACCAAATTTTTTTTAAATATTTTTTTTAGTTGTCAGTGGACATTTATTTTGCTTATTTGTGTGCGGTGCTGAGAATCAAACCCTGTGCCTCACACATGCTAGGCAAGCGCTCTACCACTCAGCCACAGCCCCAGCCCCCAAAATTCTTTTTTAAGAAAATACTTTTAGTCATAGATACACACAATGCCTTTATTTTATTTATTGATTTCTATGTGGTGCTGAGGATGGAACCCAGTGCCTCACTTGCTAGGGAAGTGCTCCACCACTGAGCCACAACCTAGCCCAACACAAAGTCCTTAAAGAAAAGTGAAAGTGGGGCTGGGGTTGTGGCTCAGTGGCAGAGTGCTTGCCTACCATGCGGGAGGTACTGGGTTCGATTCTCAGCACCACATATAAATAAATAAAATAAAGGTCAATCAACAACTACAAAAATATTTAAAAAAAAAAAAAAAAAAGAAAAGTGAAAGTGTCGTCTCTGCTGAGGTGGCTGCAAGTGTGGACAGTGGCGGTATTCAGAGTCTCTGCCAGGTTCTCTTCTTTCCATTTCTTCTTGGGCTGTGCACACTTAGAGCAAGAGCTGGGGATGGACAAACTTTTCCTCCTTGTGTTGCTTGCCAAGCTGCCCACTGCAATGTCCTGCACCAAAGCTGCTGGGATGGCTCTCAGCTTCCCTCCTGACCAGCGTGCAGTAGGATGGAATGGCGATTGCTGGTTATTGGAGTTTTGTCTGGACTGACTAGATGGACACACTTCCAGGGTAGGGCCCATACAGAGTTCTGAATGGGAAGTTTTTGTGGTTGGGGCCTGGCTCTGATTAGAACTTTGTCAGGTGAGAGAGAGGAGTAGTTCATATAGGAAAGGTCAAAAACATTTGACCTTAGTTAACTTTTTCTTGCTTTGTATTTTCTTTCTTACATCCTCAAATCTGAGTTCTAATGATAGCAACATAATCCATCATGTTCCATAGGGATTAACACAACATTCTCAAAATAACAACATCAACACTATCACTACTAAAAATAGTGATTTTTTTGTCCTTACAGTGTATCTCAGTGTATTTTATTGTATGCAATAAATCACATACAATATATAATACAATGTATGTATGTAACAGAATGCAATTCATATATGTATGTGATACAATAAATGAAATCACTTGGAATTGTTTCTCTCCATGACATTATGCCATCAAAGGAATATAAAGTTGTTTTTTTAAAATTTTACTTTGGATTTTGGAGGATAGGTTTTTAGTTTTCTTTTTAACATTTAATCCTGCTTTATAATTTTGCAAAATATTTGTATGGTTGCAAAGTCAAAACTACCAAAAACGATATTCAAGAAATATAGATGCTACAATCATTCCTTCTATCAATCCTCTCTGCCTTTTCTATTGTTATCATTCTTTTTCTTTTTAAAATATAAGCAAATACATGGAAAATCTGTAATGCCTCTCCTTTCTAAAGTGGTAGCTATTTTAGTCAACTTTTTTTGCTGCTGTGATTAAAAGATTCCACAAGAACAATTTTAGAGAAGAAAAAGTTTATTTGAGGGCTCAGAGTTTTAGAGGTCTTAGTCCATAGACAGCAGGCTGTATTCCTCGGGGCTTGAGGTAAGGCTGAACATCACGGCAGAAGAGTGTGGTGGAGGGAAGCGGCTCACATGATGATCAGAAAGCAGAGAGAGACTCCACTCACCTGATACAAAATATATGCCCCAAAGGCACGCCCCATTGACCCACCTCCTCTAGCCATACCCTATCTGCTTTCAGCCACCACTCAGTTATCCCATCGGAAGACTGATGCACTGATTGGGTTTAGGCTCTCAACCCAATCATTTCTTAAACCTTGCATTGTCTGACATATGAGCTTTTCGGGGATACTTCACATCCAAATCATAACATTCCACCCCTAGCCCCTAAAAGCTCATGACCAGCTCAAAATGCAAAATACATTTAGTCCATTACAAGACTCCCCATAGTCTCAACAGTTCCAAGATTGCCCAAAAGTTTCCTCCCGGACTCAGGGCAAACTCGCATCATGAGTTCCTGAAAAATCAAAAACAAGCCGGGTGTGGTGGTGTGCACCTGTAATCCCAGCACTTTGGGAGGCTGAGACAAGAGAATCATGAGTTCAAAGCCAGCCTCAACAATGGTGAGGTGCTAAGCAACTCAGTGAGACCCTGTCTCTAAATAAAAAACAAAATAGGGCTGGGGATGTGGCTCAGTGGTTGAGTACTCCTGAGTTCAATCCCCAGTACCAAAAAAAAAGAGAAAAATCCAAAACAATTTGCAAATATCCAATTATGAAGGTATGGAGTAAATATTTCTATTCAGGAAAATAGGGGCATAGAAAGAAGGGATGAGACCAAAGCAAGAGCAAAATCCAGCTGGGCAGTCAAGTCCTGTAGTTCCATTTCTGGCATCTGGAACACATGGCACTGTGATGTTTTGTCCAAAGGGCTTGTGCAGATCTGCCCTTGTGGACTTGTTGGTTGCAGCCCACGTGGCCTCTGTGTTGGCTTGTCTCTGCTCAATTGCTGCAGCTTTCCTAGGATGATGTGCTACATTACAGGCATTTCTTAATCTTGGGATCTCCATTGCAGCCTTGGCTTCCTCTTCACATCTCCATGCACTGCCCTCCCAGGGGGTGCCTGCAAGGACTCTGACCCTGCCTTGCACTTTTCCTGGCTTCCCAGGCCTTGCTTTGAAATCATGGTGGAAGCCTCCATAGCCCCCTAACTCCAGCATTTTGCACTCCTGCGGAACCAGAACCACACGGTTGACGCCAAGGTCAGCTGCCATCTCCAGCAGTAGCCAAACCTCCTGGGATACTAGCTGCAGCTGCTTCTGAGAGCCTGGGTAGCTAAGCACATGGAAAAGCCTTCCCAGGCCCCTTGTGCAAGAAGGGTGCCCCACTGGTCTCAAGAGAATTTTCACCTTTACTCCTCTGAGCTTAACATGAGTGTGGTCTTGCCAGCTCCTTGAGATGCCCTCAAGCCATCTTTCTTATCATCTCTGGGCGGAGTCTTTAGAATTTCTTCACTGGCAGTAATGTCTTTTTTTTTTTTTTTGGTACTGGGGATTGAACTCAGGAGCACTCAACCACTGAGCCACATCCCCAGCCCTATTTTGTGTTTTATGTAGAGACTGGGTCTCACTGAGTTGCTTAGCACCTCGCCATTGCTGAGGCTGGCTTTGAACTCACAAATCTCCTGTCTCAGCCTCCCTAAGTTCTGGGATTACAGGCTTGAGCCACCGTGCCTGGTTGCAGTAATGTCTTTAATAACTGCAATTTCCTTAGCCCCAGTTTTACTCCCACCTTTGAAGACCAAGTTTTTCTACTCCTAAATATCACAAAAAACTTGGTTAAAAGCCACCAGCATTATGCATGGCACTGCCTGAATGGTATGCTGCTTAGAAATTTCTCCTGCCAGATTAAGAAGTCTATTGCTTTTATCATCAGCCTTACAAAAAGTCTGGGGACATGAGAAAAATGCAGACCAACTTCTCAGCCAGAATATAACATGAATGGCCTCTAGTCTAATTTCCAATAGAGTTCTCCTTCTCTGAACCTTCTTGAGCCCTGTCTTCATTGTCTATAATCCTAGTGACATTCTGGTCAAATGAGCTCCCACCAGAATCTGTCATTAAGCTCCACTCACAACAATTATAAAGCTTTTCCAGCGTTTACAGCTAAGCATCTCAAAATTCCTCAAGCAAAATCCATAAAACTCTAAAAGCTTCTGACCCACATGATCAGGTTAGTCACAGAAGCGACCCCACTTCTGGTACCAATTTTTGTTTTAGTCAGCTTTTTCACTGCTGTGACTAAAAGACATGCATGACAAGAACAATTTTAGAGGAGAACAAGTTTATTTGGGGCTCACAGTTTCAGAGGTCTCAGTTCATAGATAACCAGCTTCATTGGTCTGGGCCTTAGGTGAGGCAGAGCATCATGGCAGAAGAGTGTGGTGGAGAGAAGCAGCTCAGGACATGACAATCAGAAAGCAGAGAGACCTCTTGCCAGATACAAAATATATGCCCCTAAGGTATGCCCCCAAAGACTCACCTTCTCCAGCCACACCCTACCCACCTTCTGCTACCTCTCAGTTAATCCCATCAGGGGCGTAGTTCACTGATTAGGTTAAGAGTCTCACAACCCAATCATTTCTCCTCTAAATTTTCAGTTGTCTCACATATGAGCTTTTGGGGGACATCTCACATCCAAACTAACAGTAGCATACTGCAACTTTCCTCCTTTTTTCACTTACCCATATACCCTGAAGATTACTTCATAGTAGTACATAAAGACTAATTTTTTTTTTGCATCGCTGGGGATCAAACCTCGGGCTTTTGTTTTGTTTTGTTTTGGTACTGCGGATTGAACTCAGGGGTACTCGACCACTGAGCCACATCCCCAGATCTATTTTTGTGTTTTATGTAGAGACAGGGTCTCACTGAGTTGTCTAGCACCTCGCCGTTGCTGAGGCTGGCTTTGAACTCTCAATTTTGTCTCAGCCTCACAAAGTGCTGGGATTACAGGTGTGCGCCACCATGCCCAGCTAAACCTAGGGCTTTGTGCATTCTAGGCAAGTGCTTACTACTGAGCTACGTTCCCAACCATTTTCCTTTTTACAGATGCATTAAAATACATTGTGCAGAGGTACATTTACTTTTCTTTGTAAAAACTAATTTGAGGGCTGGGGTTGTGGTTCAGTGGTAGAGCACTTGCTTAGCACATGTGAGGCACTGGGTTCGATCCTCAGCACGACATAAAAATAAATAAGGAAAATAAAGGCATTGTGCCCATCTACAACTAAAAAATATATATTTAAAAAAAACTAATTTGGATTTTACTGTATATAGGATTTCGTGTTTTTCTTTTCCCTAAGCATCTCAGTAAGTACTAAGCATTTCTCCTGTCAAAAAGAGTTTTTAGTGACTGTATACTATTTATATTCATATAGCTGTATAAGGAAGCACATAATTTATTTAAAAATTTCCTGATTGTCTCTCTATATGTGTGTTTGTCTTGACCAGTGGGTCCTGAAGCCTCTCTGTTAGACTTCTGAACTGGGTGTTTCAGCCATGCCCATTTTCTGGCACATTCTTAAGTTTCCTGAAACTATAGAGGAAAAAAAAAAGCAGAAAAACTCTTTTTCCTGCTTTACAAAAGGAGAATTTTATGTATACCAGCCTTCCTTCTTCCTTGCCTCTGGTGTTCCCACCTAAGGCTCCCAGGAAGTCAAATTCCCTGTTTGTCCTGTAAAGGGCAAAGATCCTTGTCTCAAAGAATGAAGCTTAACATTTATTAACTTCTTCCTTGTCTTCTCTAGCTTTTCCCAGTCAATGGACATTTTAGAAATCTTGAAGGCAGAAAGATATCAAAATGTAAAAAGAAATATTTTAAAAATTCTTGAGGCTGGCTGCAGATGCAGCTCAGTGGTAGAGCACTTGACTAGCATGTGTGAGGCTCTGTGTTTGATCCCCAGCACAGGAAAAAAATTTTTTTAAAATCTTATTTTTAAAGCAGTGTGCGTACTTCAAAAGACAGTTTTGCAAAAGTCTTTGCAAGTGAGACCTTAAATGAACCCACAGACCATTGACATGTACCCTTGATATTACAATGTTGTAAGTTAATTTTTAAATTTAAAGACTTATTTTGCATTACATTAAAATGTTAACAAAATGCAATAATATTACTTAATGTGATGAAATGAAAATGGTAATAAGAAGTCTTATGAGCGAATGAAACAGAGCTTTAATTTTTCTAATTGCAGTACATATTCACCAGGATGTGAGCTCATTCTTTTTCTTTTTTGGTACTGGGGATTGAACTCAGGGGCACTCGACCACTGAGCCACATCCTCAGCCCTATTTTGTGTTCTATGTAGAGACAGGGTCTCACTGAGTTGCTTAGCACCTTGCCCTTGCTGAGGCTGGCTTTGAACTTGCGATTCTCCTGTCTCAGCCTCCCTAAGTGCTGGGATTACAGGTGTGTACCACTGCGCCCGGCTTGGATGTGAGCTCATTCTATGGCTGCAGATCTCTGCCTGACCAAGATCTTAAGGCTGGGCATGGTGGCACACATCTGTAATACCAGTGGCTAGGAAGTCTGCAAGTTCAAAGCCAGCCTCAGCAACTAAGGGAGGCCCTAAGCAACTCAGTGAGACTCTGTCTCTAAATAAAATATAAAAAAGGGGTTGGAGATGTTGCTCAGTGTTTAATCCCTGGTACCAAAAAAAAAAAAAAAAAAAAAAAAAAGAAAGAAAGAAAGAAAGGTCTTACGGATTTTAGAAATTACCTAAGAAACAGTTATGAAATTAAACAATCTGAAGGCATAACAGATATAAATAGCTCTGATACTTTGGGACACAGAATTTCACAGCTTTCTAACATGCCGTTTTCAAGACATACCTTGAGTTTTTGTTGCAGGCGTTTGACTTCTGTTTGCAGAGTCTTTGTAGCTGCATGAGCGGCTAAAGTCTTCCGATTTTCAATAGCCAGCTGCCGAGTGAAGGTTCGATTGTTCAACCTCAGTTGTTTTTCCAAGCTCTGAAAGCAGTATATATTTCAACTACTCTGTAACCAATTTGGCATTATGAAAAACTTCAATTACAATGGAGCTAAGTACATTTATGAGAAGTACAAAGTTTTAATACAATTTTAGTAAATTGCTTGCTTCATAGGCACAGATTAGAACCAATTATCACCCCCGCCCTCCCCCAAATTCCCAGATCTCATTTCTAGAGAATAAATATCATGCTTTGAGCCCATGTCCCAGTGTTTTTTTAAAATATATTTTGGAATTTGGCAAAAAATTTGGATACATCCTGAAAAATCAATAAATATAATGTCATACTTCAGATATAAACCTAAGCATTTCTGCCAAAATGAACTACTCTGCCAACTCTGCACAGGATTCTCTTTCAGAACCTCTCCCACCCTCCTCCTTAAAAGGTGACCCAGCTCAGTGCAGACCATTGGTCACAGGGATTCGCAGAAAACAGATGCTGTAAGTTGTAAGGGGGACTCAGGTTGCCGTCCACACTGGTGGATGACAGCACAGTAACCTGGCCGCCATCCACACAAGGATCCACCTGCTGTCCGCAGCTGTGACTCAAGAACTGTCCTGAACTTTTGACAGAAGGCTTGGCCAAAAGGGCTTTTTCTTTTTTACATGAAATGAGGTCCTCCCATTATAACAATAATATTTTTCCATTAAACAAAAGTAGAAAACAGAAAGCTAAAAAGATGAAATTACACTAAAAATCCCACTCCCTAAAATACTGATAGTTAAAAAATACCTATATGTTTTGACCTACTATACATTTTTCTTCCACCAAATGCCCTATGACCAAACTGAAATTCCCCACATTATTATGTGCTTCTGATAGCCAAGAAGTGGCTAATTCTGAAGTTTGCTTTGCTTTTGCCTATAGGTATAAAAATGAACTACTTAAACATCTATATATAAAATATGTAAATGAGATAAAAATACATTTAATTTTACACAACAGACATAGGCTAAGATAGATGTGATATTATCCAAAAGGCTCAGTAATATGACTTTGGTAAACAAGAGTGAAACAGGTTTCTCATCAGTTCTTATACCTTATACATCCATTTTATGAGAGACAATTCTCTTTGGAAGTAGAGATTTTACCAAAGGAAGAAATAACTGACATAAAACATGAATGAAATGAATTTGATATTTACTTATTTCAAAATATTGGAAAACACTTGTGTAAGGTAAAAACAGCCCTCCCCTACCCAGTTTCGGTCCTCCCTTTTCTAAAGCCTAAAGTTTCCCATCCAAACTTTCCACCCAAGTTAAACCCTTCCCGCCTGAGTTAAACCCTAACCTTCAACTCCTAGAAGTGACCTCAAGAGTGTCACAACCAGACCACCAACTCATAGTCCACTACGTGTTTACCGCAGGCCCTATAAAACCCCATGCTCCGCACCCACTCTCCCCATTTTTCCCTTTTTCTCCCCTGACGTCCACCTGCACTGATGTCTGTGAATAAAGATCTCCTGGTCGCATGAGGTGTACTGTGTGTGTTCTGGCCGTAACCCTTACAACTTGCCTCTTGCCATCAAGTATCAAAGAATTAAACAGTAAATTAATTCCATTTATGTCCACAGAGACCAAAACATCCTTCAATGCAATATGGCAGGAGATTTCTCTATATGATCAGGGACCCAAATCCATCCTTCTAATGTACCCTGGCTTCTGACACTTGGGACTGTTGAGGAATCAATTCACTCATCAGTTATTTTAATTCCCTTTCCTTTCCTGTTTCAGGGAGCATTCTGGGAAAAGTTCCTATTTAAAAAACAACTAAAAATGTCTATGTGGTAATGACTGGCCAAACTGACGAGGGGGAATACAAGAAAAGGGGCTGAACAGGTGCCCTGTTCAGGTTTTGGGGAGGGAGGCTTTTAATGATGGTTCACAGAGGGTTGATTTGAAAGGGAGATCTTGCACAAGGCGGGCCAGCTTTTCCACACTTGACAAGACTTCCCGCATGCTGGCAGCCATGAGTTTCCAGTTACACTAGTCTAGCTCCAGAGTGAACTGGCGCTCACTGCAATGGAGCAGACCTCTCCAGTTTGGAGTTTTTCCTGTTTCTCTTCAAGCCTCTCCCTTGCCCTTGCCTCCACTAGACACAATCTGCAGCATGCCAAGCCAAGCAGTTGGTGATGCTCTGTGACAGGGGCCAGTGTGATCAATGTGTGCTCTCTGTATTTATTGTGAGGCCTTAAAATTTCTAGGCTTCTGAAATACGGACCTGTATTTTTTTGTCATTTGCCTCCATTTTTGTTGTAAGAGTAGATAATCTTTGAGTCAGTTCTTCCCTTTCTGCAAGATTTTTGTCTTCAGAAAGTTTCTGCAGAGCCTGCAAGGTGTCTTTGGTCTTTAATAACTCGCCATCAGTTTCTCTGAGTTTCCTGGATACAGCTCTTTCCTTCTCCTGGGATTTCCTAAGTAACTGCCTTAAATTTCTTACTTCATTTTGGTGTTTAATCGTGATTTGAGGTAGATTGTTTTGTGAATTCTCATATTTTCCTATGGCTTTCAAGTGCCTAAGTTGAAGTTGTTTCAAAAATTGATTTTCTATAATGAGGGCTTCCAATTTCCGATGCATATCAGCCAATTCATTTTTTAGCTCTTTAATCTTGTGAAGCCTGGCTGAGAGTATTCGATGGGCCATGGCATCTCTTCTCTGGGCAACTGCATTGACTTGAGAATTTAAAACAGATGAATTGTGCTTTTTTTCGACTGAGATTTCTTTCCGGCCTGTGTAAGAAAACAATCCATTTATTACTAGTAATATATGTAGATATGCAAATACACACATATGTGCACTGCCCCCACATATATACATGCACAAACATAACCATAACTAGAGGGGAAAGAGCTAATATTTAATGAATACCCATGCTTTTAGTCTATGTATTATTGTGTGTGTGTGTGTGTGTGTGTGTGTGTGTGTGTATAAAATTGATGCCAGCAGCTTGGGAGGCTGAGACATGAGGATCATGAGTTCAGAGCCAGCCTCAGCAAAAGGTGCTAAGCAACTCAGTGGGACCTTGTCTCTACATAAAATTAAAATAGGGCTGGGGATGTAGCTCAGTGGCCGAGTGCCCTGGAGTTCAATCCTCAGTAGCCCTCCACCCCCCAAAAAATCATTAATGCAATTTTGTCTCCTGCCTTTTTCATTTTTTATTTTGAGAAAGGGTCTTGCTAAGTCGCTGAGGCTGGTTTTCCTTCCTCAACCTCCTGAATTGCTGGAATTACAGGTATGTGCCACCACACCTGGCTCATTAATACAACCCATTAAGGTCAGTTGTAGTCTATTAAAATAGACTCTAGCTAGAGATTTTTTTTTTAAATACTTTTTTAGTCGTAGATGGACACAATGTCTTTATTTCATTGCTTTGTACGTGGTGCTGAGGATCGAACCCAGGGCCTCACGCATGCGAGGCAAGCGCTCTACGGCTGAGCTACAATCCCAGCCCCTAGAGATTTTTTTTTACAGCTAGAGATTTTAAGTCATTTATCCAAGCTTACACAGCCATGAAGTGACACAGAATGGATTGAATACCAGCTCTTCTTTGACTCTCAAACTTGTACTTAGATTTTTGTTGTAAAAGTTATACTAAAAACCATGCCACTGTAATAGCGCTGATGTTTACTAAGTGCTTATCATGTGTTGAACTAAGTGCTGGTGTAGATTATCTGATGTAATTCTTTCAATAATATGAAGTGGTTAGTGTAATGCAAGAGGCAACTGTGAAACTCTCTTATACTCAAAATGACCCTTAAAAAGTTATCAAACTATTAAAAATATATAAAATATATACTCCATTTCAATAAATCTAAGGCAGTCAATTTTGCTATTACTTTGGACACTAAATAAAGTAGTTGATGTGTATTCTCAGGGATATTTTTTTTCCAGTGCTGAGGATTAACCCAGGGACTCTCTCATGCTGAGAGGCGGCTATTTTTAAAAAAATTATCTAAAATATGTTATCCTGGGCTGGGGTTGTGGCTCAGTGGTAGAGCTCCTGCCTTGCATGCGTGAGGCACTGGGTTCGATCCTCAGCACCACATACAAAATACATAAATAAATAAAATAAAGGTTTAAAAAAATCTTTAAAATATGTTATCCTTAGCACCAAGTTTATATAACTGCTTTGGGTGTGTTACATGTATTTTACTATCACTATACTATTATCTCACTTTAAAGACAAACATACCAATACTTGGGGATGTCACTTATTAACAGGTACACAGCTAGTGAGTGGTGAGAACCCATGGTCTTCATGCCCTTGCTACTGCCCCAGAGGCGTGTGGACTTGTGTGCTGTATGTGTCTGTGCACGCCTGTATATGTAAATATGTGTGTGCCTGTATACCCACTAACATATCTATATTCTCAGAAAGGGAGATTGAAAATGGATTCTAAAATCTAAAATAGCCTGGTCCTCATTCTGAGGAGGGAAGGGTACTTAGTGGCCAGGGTCATGGAGTCCCAAACTGAAGCTATTGGCCCACATGTGGACACACAGAGACATGGTCAATGTGGTTGGCCTGGGTGGTGGGACAGGCAATTTTACTTGTGATGGAAGTCAACTGGTGGACTCAAAGCATGCTTTCTGTGACTGTGACAGTCACAGCATTGGTATCACATCAGTAATGGAGGGACTCTGCAGCAAAGCCTTGGAGGGCACCTGTTCCTCACTGGGAAGCGGCTGTGGCTGAGCACTTCCGTGTTGTGGAGTAGGTTACAAGCATATTAAAAGTGGAAAGCAGAGCAGGCCAGCTCCCAGAACCTGCTAGGAGGCTGGTGGACAGGTGTGTGCTTGTGTGGAGGCCAAATGCTTTCGTCCTACGGGCACTGACGTGGGGAGTTCCAGACCAAGGTAGTGTGGCTCAGGCTGGATTCAAACAGGGATGGACGGGGTGCCACAGTCTGCGCCATGCCAGCATGCCCAAACCTGCCCTGCCTCGTGATGGCTCCCAGTTCTGGACCGACTCTGAAGGCGAGAGGGATTTCTCTGAGATTAGGATGAGGGGCAGTGCATTCCATGGGCGGGGGACCCTCATGTCCCCTTTCCATGCCATCTTAATGACCGGAGGGTAGAAGAAGAACGTGAGTGTGCCCGGGGACTGCACACCATGGCCGCGGGAACTCGAGCTCAGGCCCCAGGAGTCAAGATGTGCACAGAGGGCACAGGCGCTTTGAAGCGGGGAGTGCGAGGGGCACATGAATGATAAAAATGACGGACCAGAGGCCCTCCTTCCCCACATGCTCCTGCCTTGTGTAAGTGGCCCCTTCATGGTCCCTCCATTCCTTAACCATGAATTTGCACCACTAGTACTTGGTGGTATATAGCAAGATCATACTGTATATATACATGGCACTCAGTTGTGTAACTATGGAGGTCATGGAAAACTGGAATAGGGTTTAATCCTTAATGGTTTTATATATCTCATTATTCTTTTTTTTTTTTGGTACTGGGGATTGAACTCAGGGGCACTCGACCACTGAGCCACACACCCAGCCCTATTTTGTGCTTTATGTAGAGACAGGGTCTCACTGAGTTGTTTAGCGCCTCGCTATTGCTGAGGCTGGCTTTGAACTCGTGATTCTCCTGTCTTAGCCTCCCAAAGTGCTGGGATTACAGGCATGTGCTACTGTGCCCGGCTTCATTATTCTTAACTACACATAGTAGGAATTGTATGATATATAGTTTTGATCCTATTTCACACAATAAGGCAGATTTGGCTGAATATACTACTCTTAGGATACCTAATTCTTAAACTGCTGAGCTAAAACACTCAGTCAGATTAACTTAATTCACAAAAAATATACACATTAGCCAAAAGACACTTCACATGACTTAAAATGTGTTCAAAAACTTTACTCTCAAGCTGCCCCTCTGTTCTTGCAGGCTTTTTTCCCAAGCCCCTTCCCTGGGTCACCTGGCCCAGCCCTTCCTTTATCAAGTGCTGCTGTCCTCCTCTACTCTTCTCTGCCCAGGCTCTGTCCTCCTTTCTCCTCCCTGGCCTCATCTCCTGGTGCCTCTCCCTTTGGGCCCACTGTCCCACTGCATCCCGATGATCCCCACAGCTTTGGTGTTTCTAAGTATCTTGAGTCACATGCCCATTCGCCTGAGCTGGCTGGGGCCTTATTCAGGCTCTTCTCTCCCTCTTCCTGGTCTACACTATAGCTACCCTTACAAAAGGATGGATCCATTTCCACCATGGACCAGGGAGGAAGAGGTTCAAAGAGAGGGCCTCTCCCCTGTCTGTCCTCTGCAGTTTGTTTCCAGTCTGATAGAGAAGGTGTCTCTTCCACACTGTCTTGGTCTGCCTCTCCACCCGGCCAAGGGCAGCAGGGCAGAGGGGTCTTGAGCTGTTTAGCACAGTAGTTCCTTTTTTGGCATACCAATGGTTTGAATGACAGTCACACATTTTGGCACTGTCTTGACATAGACAATATATCAAAGGAAGTAATTTTCTAATTAACAGGATATGTCACTGAATATTTAAAAAAATTTTTTTAGTTGTCAATGGACCTTTATTTTATTTATTTATATGTTGTGCTGAGAATTGAACTCAGCGCCTAACACGCTAGACTAGTACTCTGCCACTGGGCCACAACCCCAGCCCCCAGGAAACAGTTTTTGAGTAGCAAACTGTAGAAATATGTTTCTTGCTATTTACAATGATTTAAGTAAATATTTAGTGTTTGACCAAGGCAAAAATCCTATCAAATTGAAATCCTCACTTCATTCTCAAGATTTTTTCTAAGAAATGTTTTTATGTCATGAAATTTGCTTCCCTCAATTCTCTTATTTGGGAATCGAAACTACTCTCTAATGTTACTATTCGTTAGTAACTCCTGGGTCTATAATGATGATTCTAATCCAATGTTACCACCTCTTGAGAGTCAGAGATCTACTTTTAATATCAGAAAACTTAACAGACACTGAACATTCACTGAGGAAGGGACTACAGTGACTAATAAACCTTAAGCCTCTTTGCTTTCGGTTAGAATTATATTACCCTAGAGTAGGACAAATTACTTGCTGTTTACATTACTTTGGCAAACACTTGCAAAACACGAGCTGTATGGGAATAGAAGAGAAAAAAAACCACCAAGAAAATACTTTTTCACTCTGTGACAAAACTTTAAATTAAAATTAGTGTTTCCAGTTTTTTATACATTGGTGCAAGGATCCTCAGGGGTTAAATGCATACAAGATTTGTTTAAAACAGTAACTGAATATTAGATAACATAAATGACACCCAAATGAGAGTCAACCTTTTGCTCCCCTGGATAATGGAATTAGGATTCTAGTCTCCTGTGAAGTGACTGAATTAATGCAGGTTGCTTTCAATTTATGAACCAATATCTTGAGCATAATGTACTCAATAGATATTTGTAGAATAAATAAACAAGAAATCAATTTTAAAAAGCTAAACTGTAAGGTGCAGTTTTTTTCTTTCTTCCTTTTTGTTTTTTTTTTTGTACCAGGGATTGAACTCAGGGGCACTTGACCACTGAGCCACATCTCCAGCCCTATTTTGTATTTTATGTAGAGACAGGATCTCACTGAGTTGCTTAGCGCCTTGCCGTTGCTGAGGCTGGCTTGCGATTCTCCTGCCTCAGCCTCCCAAAGTGCTGGGATTATAGGTGTGTGCCACTACGTCTGGCTGTAATGTGCAATTTCTTATAGAAATAGTCTTATGGATTTAACTGCATTCTTGCATAGTCCCTTAAAACCTTAGCTTTGATGTAAAATATAGTGTATATATCTAGGATCCCTTCCCATAAGCCCTTGGGACAGGCTGTTTCATATATATATATATATATATATATATATATATATATATATATTTTTTTTTTTTTTTTTTTTGCAACAGGGTCTCACTACATTGCACAGGCTGGTCCCCAACTCCTGGGCTCACTCACTCTGTCTGTCTCTCTACCTATGTATTTATCTATCTATTTTTTGGTACTGGGGCTTGAATCTAAGGGTGCCCTGAGCTACAGCATCAGTCTTTTTTTTTTTTTTTTTGGTACTAGGGATTGAACTCAGGGGCCCTTGACCACTGAGCCACACCCCCAGCCCTATTTTGTGTTTTATGTAGGGACAGGGTCTCACTGAGTTGCTTAGCGCCTCAGGGTTTCACTGAGTTGCCGTTGCTGAGGCTGGCTTTGAACTTGCGATTCTCCTGTCTCAGCCTCCCTAAGTGCTGGGATTACAGGCTTGAGCCACCGCGCCCGGCTAGTCCTTTTTTTTTTTTATTTTGAGACAAAGTCTTGCTAAATTGCTGAGGCTGGCCTTAAATTTACTATCCTTCTGCCTCAGCCTCCTCAGTGGTTGGGGTTATAGGCATGAGACACCATGCCTGCTCAAACAATATTTTTCTATAACTATTCACTAAATAAAATAAATGAAGATCAGTTTCATGTAAGTTCAAATTTTTTTTTCCAAATAAATATTGGTTTTAGAGGTTGGGTTTTCAGAGATTTGTAAATTTCTAATGTGGATGAGGGATGTGTAATGGCAGGACCCAGCCATAGTGTTCTGCTGTGCTCTTTCTCCCAAATGCCATAAACAGACTTCTTCTGACAGAGCCACACCATGAGAGAGGGAAGCAGACTTCTCCTCTTCTGCCCAGAGGCTTGTGGTGGGCTTCACAGGCCCATTCCCTCCTCTCTTAGAAAGGGACTTTTAACCTCTTGGGTGTCTGGTGAAAACTATGGGTCCTTCTCCTTAGAAAAGTTAACACATGTACAAAGATTAAAAATAATAATAATAAGCTGGGCGCGGTAGTGCAAGCCTGTAATCCCAGCACTTAGGGAGGCTGAGACAGGAGAATCGCAAGTTCAAAGCCAGCCTCAGCAACAGCAAGGCTCTAAGCAACTCAGTGAGACCCTGTCTCTACATAAAACACAAAATAGGGCTGGGGATGTGGCTCAGTGGTCGAGTACCCCTGAGTTCAATCCCCAGTACCAAAAAATAATAATAATAATAATAATAATAGAGATTCTTGAAGAATCCCTGCTCAGGCTGGGGTTGTAGCTCAGTGGTGGAGTGCTTGCCTGGCACATGTGAGGCACTGGGTTTGATCCTATATAAATAAACAAAATAAAGATATTGTGTCCAACTATCACTTAAAAAAAAAAGAAAGAAAGAAGGATCCCTGCTCTGTAGCTAGGAAGAGGGGTGTGACGGGACAGTCTGGATGTCCCAGAAGTGGCACGGAGGACCCAGGACACGGTAATAACAGCTGGGGAGGAAAGACCTGGGTAAGTGAGGCAGTGGCAGATGAGCCCCCGAGTTGTAGGCTCTCAATTAAGCATTGCCAGCTGCTGGCCAAGGAGCACTGGTGGCCAGAGTGACAAAGTCCCAGCTGCTTCTACGAGAGGAATGCAAGGGGGAGAAAGTGGTTAAAGCTGGGGCAGCGATGCAGGAGGGAGGGTCAGTGCCTGATTCCAACGGGGACAGGCGGGAGTTGATGGAGTTAGTACTTTTACATTCTACAAGGAAATGGCATTAACAACAGCCTTTTGAACCTTTCTGGTTCAAAAGATTATTTTTGCCAATATGCCTTACCAGACTTGGCGACCGTCCTCTTGGGATGTTGGGTCAGGCATTTGCATTTCACTGGCAGTTCAAACTTTGATTCCTCAGCTGAGATGAAAGGCAAGAAGCTAGTGAAATCCAAGTACTGTGGTACTCTGTAACAAGGCCACCTGTTAACTGAAAACAGAACCCACCTCACTAGTTGGCTGCAGTAGGGTAAACCATGTGAGGACTAGACTTCACATTTTAAACTTTTCCATTATTATTATATTTATTTATTTATTTGGTATCGGGGATGGAACTCAGGGGCACTCGACCACTGAGCCACATCCCCAGCCCTATTTTGTGTTTTATGTAGAGACAGGGTCTCACTGAGTTGCTTAGTGCCTTGCCATTGCTGAGGCTGGCTTTGAACTCATGATTCTCCTGTCTCAGCCTCCCAAAGTGCTAGGATTACAGGTGTGAGCCACCGCGCCTGGCTAAACCTTTCTATTATTTTGTAATCATCCTTAATTTCTTTGTTTCCTATTTCCTTCCATAAGTTTACTTATAATACATGTTTACAATATAGAAAGTTAGCAAAACAGAACATGGACCACTTGAAAATACTAGCATGTTAATTAATAACATTATTATAACCAGGAATCCAGCCTTGGCTGAGAAATATTGCCTCTTACCTGTAGGCTGGGTGGCTTTAGAAGTATTATACTTTTTATTCTCCTCCTTTTCTTTTGCCACAGATTGCCCTAGGTAATTCCTGCTAGCAGCTACTTCTGAACACTCAGACACAAAGTCTTCTGAATAGTCATAGTGGGAGCTCAGGCTCCTGCAGGAGCACTGAGACCTGCTGTAGTCTACACTCCCATTGGAAGCCCTTCCATTCCTTGACAAGCCATCGGGGCCTGGGCTTCTGCATTCTGCAGGCCTCCTGATGTCTTCCAGGGCCCTGCTGGGGAGATGCTCTTCTGTATGCATTTTTGTTGTATCGGCCAAAGACATAGCAGCCAACCTAATAATAGAAAAGTATCTTTGAATTTGACTATTGACATTAAAATGAACCTATGCGTTCCTGTGTTTGATTTAACTACATGAGTGCTAATGAACATGGAACAAGACATTATTTGGAAATATTTTCCAGAATAATTTGTTTGGTTTTTATGTTATTTCTACATAAAATATAAGATCCCTGAGACCAAGATTTGGTACCGTATACAAATGACTTGAGCTAGAATCATATTGGGTAACAACAGTGACAATTATTTATGAATTAGTGGATGACATCCTTGTTACTAAAGGCTGGTTATTTGTTGGATATTTTTGCCTTGATTAGAACTGAACAAAATGACAATTCTCAGTAAGTTTGGCTGATGGGTATGAAATGCAGCTCATAACATTCGGACATATTTATGGAGATGTTCACTTTCATTTACTAATGATGAGATCACACACTTTTGAGGTTAAACATGTAGAGCACAATGTAATTAATCTTCTAGTTTTATAGAGCCAGTATTTGTTCTAAAATCCAGAGTAACAGTGGGTTCCAGTGATGTGAACTTATCTACTGATTATAAGTTTCTTTATGTTTTAATTTAGGAAATCTGCTTTTCTTTCTATGTGTCATTTAGACCATCAGAGCATAAACATGACTCCCATGATCATATATACAAGATGGAAAGGAAGCAATTCAGGAAACCGTGCCTATTTTCAAGGGAAGCTCATCTAGAAATTAGAACTGCTGTAAAGGAAGTGACAAATGGAAAACGTACATTTCTCTAATAAAGAACTGAGCATGTTTTCATCTGCACCAAAAACCAACTCACATGAATAATGGGTCTGGGAAAATCAAAGTGAACTTCTAATGTGAAAACTCAAGATCTTATTTGGGAATTAAATAGTAAAGTAGACTTCAGAGAAAAATGTTACACAGACAAAAATGAATGAAATGTGATGGTGTCATAGGGGCATATGATACTATGTAGTTAAAGGTCCTTGTAAGCAAAGGCCATGACTGAAAAATTAACCAAGACCTACCTGCTGTCATACTTCTGTCACTTAGGGTGGGCTTGTTTCAAATTGAGTACAATTTGAAGTGGTTTAGAAACAGCTGTTTCAGTCAGCTTTTTCACTGCTGTGACTAAAGGACCTGAACAAAACAACTGTAGAGGAAGGAAAGTTTATTTGAGGGCTCACAGTTTCGGAGGTTTTAACCCATAGACAGCAGACTCCATTCCTCAGGGCTTGAGGTAAGGCAGAACATCATGGCGGAAGAGTGTGGCAAAGGGAAGCAGCTCACATGATCAGGAAGCAGTGAGAGAGACTCCACTTGCCAGATATAAATATACACCCCAAAGCAACGCTTCCAAGGTCCACCTCCTCCAGCCACACTCTACCCCTTCAGGTACCACTCAGTTAATCCCTATCAGGAGATTAATTCACTGATTGGGTTAAGACTCTCATAACCCAATCATTTCTCCTCTGAACCTTCTTGCATTGTCTCAAATGTGAGGTTTCAGGGGACACCTCACATCCAAACCATAACAACAGCAGCTCTTCATTTGTAGATCCAGAATGTTTTGGTTCAGCAAATCATTCCCCAAAGCAACTCTCACAGGTTGCTTCAGGATTCCATGGAGGTAAAACAACTTCTCAGCTTTTCGCTGCTAGGATTCTAGCCTTCTGTAGATAAAGATGTTGCATCTGACTTGCAGTTTATTTTGACATTACTTCTTGGCACTGGTTGAACTAAATCATCTGCGTGGCACACAGGCTGGGGGACACTGTCCCTCCTGTGGGTTGACATGCTCTCGCATGCGTCCCCTAGACCTGGCTGCTCTTGACAGCCCTGGTGGTATACACTCTCCCTAATAACCCAGAGGTTTCACATGGCAGTTGTCTCCCTGAAGAACATCAAGTCCAGCTTCCACCTGGCTCAAGACAGCTGCTCACAGCAGCAGAGCCCTCACCCCGACAACTGAGAGTGGGTTCCAGAGGACACAAACTTCTGATACTTTCAATATGCTCTCTTAGTTGTCTAAGTGAGAATTTAAAATGGAAGAGGAAGTCACATAGAAGGAAGTTACCTTTAGTTAAATAGCAGAGAGTTCTGCACGTCTTCATAATGCTCCCGCATTAAGGCAGCGTAATGCCACCGGCGGGTCATAGCAACTACCTCAACAGCAGATAGAAACAAACAAATCCATCTTCCAGGACTTTGAAAGGCTTATCTTTTCATTTAATTCTCAATTCTCCTGTTTCATCAAGGAAGCAAAAGAGAAATTAGAGCCTTTCCAACAGAAATTTAATCTCACTCTCTCTACTGGGAGATTTTTTTCCTAAATCACATTCTGAACCTCTCGGTAGTTCCTGCCTGTCACTCTGGCTCCTCATCCCACCCCAGGCAACTGGGTCATTTGTATAGATTAGTTTGCATTTGCTAGTTTTATATAAATGAAATCATACATATGTACTTTTATTTGGTTTGATTTCTTTAGCTCTGCCTAACTAGAGATTCAACCATATTACTATGTGTATCAACAGCTTATTTTTTTCTAGGTGTGGTGGTGCACACCTGTAATTCCAGCAATTTGGGAGGCTGAGGCAGGAGGATTGCAACTTCTAGGCTAGCCTTGGCAACTTAGCAAGGCCCTAAATAACTTAATGAGACCCTGTCTCAAAATAAAAAATAAAGGGCAGGGATGTAGCTCAGTGTGTAAAGTACCCCTGTGTTCAATTCCCAGTACATATATAAAAAAAGTTGACATTTTAAAACTGCTCAGTACTCTCCAATTGTATGCATAAACCATGATGTTTATTTGTATGCCTGTGAACAGATATTTCAGATATTTACAGTTCTTGGATATTAAAAAAAATTGCTATAAACATTCACATACAGGTTTTGTGAATGGATGCTGTGGTTTGCATATTTAATGTTTCCCAGAGTATCCTAACCCCTTCCTTCCTGTCTCCCTTTGCTTCCTGGAAGCCCCGAGGTGAGCAGCTTCCTCCATAATGATCCACCTTCCCACAGGCCCAAGAGCAACTGACCAGAGACTGAAACCTCCAGAACTGAGTCGAAATAAACCTTTCCTCCTTAAAAGTTATGGTCTCAGGTATTTGGTCACAGTGGCAGAAAGCTGACCCACGCCATGGATGTACACTTTCCTCAGTGTTGATACCTGGGAGTATAATGGCTGCATGATAGTGTAGGTATATGTTTAACTTTTTACAAAACTGTGCAACTGTAGCTGTACCCTTTTACATTCCCACCATTAGTGCCTGAGCTCTAGTGACTCCACATTCCTGCTAGCACTTGATATTAATAGTACTTTAGCCTAACAGGCTTGTGTAGTGATATTGTGGCTTTGCCTTTGCTGAGTAACTGATGCTGTTGAACATCTTGTTGTGTGCTTTTTGCCATCTGTTTTATTGAGCCTTTTTGTCACTGTGGCCAAGATACCTGACAAGAACAACTTAGAGGAAGAAAAGTTTATTTGGGGCTCATGGTTTCAGAGTTCTCAGTCTGTAGAAGGCTGATTCCATGGCTTTGGGGCCAAGGTGAGGCTGCACACCATGGGAAGGGCCCAGCGGAGGAAAGCTGCTCAGCTTTCAGTGAGGCCAGGAACCAGAGAGGTGGAGCAAAGGGGGAAGGGGCCACAGGGAGGCTGCACTCCTCCAGGGAACACTCCAGTGACCCACCTCCTCCAGCCACACCCACCTCCACCTCCTACATTATCGCTTAGTCCATTAAAACCGGGATGAAATGATAGCTCTCACAATCCAGTTCAATCCAACAATTTAACCTCTGAATATTCCTGCATCAACTCAGGAGCTTTCAGGGGATGCCTCATATCCAAGCCATAACAACCTCTTTATATCCTCCTCACTGAAATATTTGCACATTTTAGAAACTGGGTTGTTTTGTTATTGAATTTTCAGATTTGTTCATAAACTCTAGATGTCCTTTGGCAGATATATGCTTTGCAAATATTTTATTTTTTTAAAACACTTTTAGATCCACTTTTATTTTCTTTTTTCCTCCTCACATACAGAGCTTCTCCACACACATTGCTTGCAGCTATAAAGTTACTTGATGTTGGCCAGGTACCATTTTATCCCTTAAACTTTGTTGGCATCAAAATATGACAGTTAACCAGTGTTAAATCCATAAAATGTTTATATGGCATAGCACGGTAGGCTTTAGACACCTGGCAATTAAAGCACATAAAAGAGGGCAAGACCCCATCCTACATGTTCAGAATCAGGAGTTCACTGGTCCCTATCAGGCAACTGTACACTGGTTCAAAGGGCAACAGAGGCAACAGGAAGTTACTTCAGAGGATACTGAACACTACGATCTGGAGCACGTCATGATGTCACCCAGTGTCGTGCACCACACACTTTCTCCAGGCAGTCTCACAATTCTAGAATGGCAGGTCCAGCTGATGCAAAATGAAGACAGCACAGCATTTATTCTGTGGAGACATCCTACACACACTATGCACATGTTGTGATTTTGAATACAATGTGTCCCAAAATCTTGTCACGATCATGCTTGTTTTTTAGGTTGGGTAGTCCATCAATTTTGCACTCAACTGTTACTTCACTCCTGGTACTGTTAGATCCAAAGATGACCCAGACGGCACCAATGGCTGCAGATATCCAACATGCAGTTTTTTCCCATAATATGGAAAATACTTTAAGTCTATAACTCCAAGATTAGGATACATTTCTACAGTTGCTATGCTTCCATCCTTTGGAGCACACTCTATCCTTGGATCTCCTTCAGGCTTTAATCCAATTATTGTGTTCATTTTCACAAGAATACAAGGTTTTCCATTGGAATAGCCAAACTCAGGATCATCTATACCATTGCATTCTTGAAGTAAGCCAAGAGGAAAGTGACATGCAGCATAAACTGGACCCTTCTGTTCAAAAAGTACTCCATCAGGGCAGTCTCTGAGATTACTTTGTTCTTCTACAGAATATTATTTTAGAAACTTCTTAAGGTCTTTAACGTACCCTTCATAGGAACTTGGATTTGATATACTAAATGTATATTCCAACGCAGTCACTGGTTTTGGAAAAACAGTAAGTCCTGGACTAGGAATCTGGTCACGATATTTTGGAAGCTCATCATTCAGAGTCTGAAATATAACCCACATTGTGAATGAGAAGAGTGCAGCCAACAACCCATAAAAAACTAAGTAGAAGAGCAAGATCAAACCTGTAATCCCAGCTACTTGAGAGGCTGAGGCAGGAGGATCGTAAGCAAATTCAAGACAATTTGGTCTTGTCTCAAAAGATAAAAAAAGGCTGGGGATGTAGAGGATGTAGTTCAGTGGTAGAGCATCCCTGAGTTCCCCAGGAACTCTCTGGTGGTCAGGTTGTAGATGAAGAGCTTCCACTTGGCCAGGCTCTGGTTGAAGGACTTATGTCCTGCCCAGCTCTAGAGGCACAGCCAAGGACACCTCCTCCTTGGGAGCTCTCGAGCCGATTGTGCAAATATTTTCTGAGAGTTGCTTTTTCATTCTTTTAAAAGTGTATTTTGAAGAGCAGACATTTAAAAATTTTTCGTGAAGCTCAATTATCAATTTGTTATTCTAAGAATGGTCTTTTGGTATTGTACCTAGGAGGAATTTGCATAACCTGAGGTTACAAAGATTTCCTTGCTGTCTCCTATAAGTTTTATAGTTTTAAGTTTTACTTTAAGTCTGTGATACACTTTGAGTTAAAATATTATGGATTTTTTTTGAGATGGGGTTTTACTCTTGTCCAGGGTGGTCTTGAACTCCTGGGCTCAAGTGATCCTCTTGCCCCAGCTGGGATTACAGGTATGTGCTGCCGTATATAGCCAAAGTTTGCTTTTTTTTTTTTTTTTTGGTACTGGGGATTGAACTCAGGGGTACTCGACCACTGAGCCACATCCCCAGCCCTATTTTGGGTTTTATTTAGAGACAAAATGGGTCTTACCGAGTTGCTTAGCGCCTCGCTGTTGCTGAGGCTGGCTTTGAACTCGTGATTCTCCTGTCTCAGCCTCCCAAAGTTCTGGGATTACAGGTGTGCACCACTGTGCTGGCAAAGTTCACTTTTTTGATATGTGTACATATGTACATATGAATTCTATTGCACTGATCTTTTTCTCTAGGTTTGGTTACTGTGGCTTTATAATTAATCCTGACATCAGGCCATATTAGTTTTCCAAATCTGTTCTTCTTTTTCAAAGTTGTTTTGGCTATTTTAGGTCCTTTTGAATTTACATCTAAATATTAAAATAAAATTTTCAATTACTGAAAAAAAGTATAATAGAATTGAGGTTGGGATTGTGTTGAATCTGTAGATAAATTTAGGGAGAACTCACACCTTGTCAATACTCGGAATTCTGATGTATGAATACGGTACACCTTCAATTTATTAGATCTCTTTGGATTTCTTTCAGCAACATTTCGCAGTTTTCAGTGTATGTCTGAGACAAATTTTGTCACATTTCTCCCTAGGTGTTCTATATTTTTGATGGTATTTAGTGTTGCTGTTGTAAGTGGTTTTTTATTTTCAATTTCTGATTGCTGCTAGGACATAGAAATATGACTGGTACTTTCATATTAACCTTGTACCCTCCCACCTTGCTAAACTTGCTTATTAGTTCTAGTAGTATTTTTTGGTAGCTTCATTCAAACTTTTTTTTACTTAGATGATGATGTCACCTGTGAGTAAAGAGAGTTTGGTTCTTTTTCACACAGGCCTTTCATTTCTTTGTTTTGTGTGATTGCTCTGGCAGAATCTTCAGGGCAATGTCAAATAGAAGTGATGGTGAGAACGCTGTCCTTGTCCTGCTTTGGCTTTGGAGGAAAGCATTAGGGCTTTAATATTAAGGATGATACTGACTTTGGCTTTTTCATACATGTTCTTTACCAGGTTGAGGAAGTTGCTTTTTATTCATGATTTATTTAGGGAAGTAAGGTAGAATCCTAGGAAAAAGTGGGAAATGAGAAGCCATGAAGACAGAGAGGGGGCTGGGGTTGTACCTCAGTGGTAGAGCACTTGCCTAGCATGTGTGGGGCACTGGGTTTGGTTCTCAGCACCACATATAAATAAAATAAAAGTCCATCAACAGCTAAAAAAATATTTAAAAGAGAGGGAACACACAAGAGGGAAAGAGAATCAAGGAAGGAGCAAAGTCATTGGGGCACCTGATGAAGACCTAGAGAATGCCCACCTGGAAGACCCTTTCTCTGGCAGCTGTGGCAGTGGACACTCCCACTGCACAGGACAGGAAGGAGCCACAGGAGAACAAACAATGCTTTACTTTCTCAAGCCAGTTTTACTTCTGAATCTTTCTGTAACTACATAGAGTTATTAACCAATTACAAACTGCCACTCAACTCTAATTACTTAAGTAGGACTCTATGTGCTGTTTTGAGTTTAGGAAAGGGTGATAAAGCACCGTCGGGAAAACTAGAAGGCCTCCAAGCTGTCTATCAAAAGGGTTAAAAATTAAACTGAAGCCGGGCGCCGTGGCGCAAGCCTATAATCCCAGCACTTAGGGAGGCTGAGATAGGAGAATTGCGAGTTCAAAGCCAGCCTCAGCAATGGCGAGGCGCTAAGCAACTCAATGAGACCCTGTCTCTACATAAAACACAAAATAGGGCTGGGGATGTGGCTCAGTGGTCGAGTGCCCCTGAGTTCAATCTCCAGTACCAAAAAAAAAAAAAAGAAGCCAGGTATGATGGTGCATGCTTGTAATCCCAGTGACTCCAGAGCCTGAGGCAGGAGGATTGCAAGTTTGAGTCCAGCCTGAGCAATTTAGTGAGACATTGTCTCAAAAAATTAAAAAGAGAGCTGGGATCTAGCTCAGTGATAGAGTGCTCCTGGGTTCAACCCCCAGTACTGGTGGAAAAAAAAAACAACTGAAGCACATGAGAAAATTTTTAAAGGGTTTATTTATGCAAACATTAATTCACGAATCAGCAGAACCCAGCTGTGCTTTGTGTTTGGGGCACTGTTGGAGGGGCTTAAAGAAAAGCTTTTTATAAAGTGAATGAGGAAACCAAGAAAACAGTGGATTAGTTATGTAGTTTTCTTATTTAGACTATTCAGTTGGAAAAGTCCTATTTAAGTAATTAGAGTTGAGTGGCAGTTTGTAATTGTTAAAGTTATTCATTTCCCTCTACATTTGTCATTTATAAGAAATGCATCTGAGGTAGGCTTTGGTTTGCTTAGGTAGCAACCCAGGGCATTGGCCACTCCAGTCTAATGGCCTCCTCGCCGATTATTTTAAAAAGCAGCAGAAGCAGCACCCCACCAATGGCTGCAGGGTGCCGAGGATCACCTGGCATCCAGTGATTCTTCCTACATACGATCAGGTCCCTTTTCCTTCTCTAAAGTTTTGGGCAGTCCAGCACCTCCAAGTGATCAAGAGGAAGGTCATGGGACAAGTCACACCAGCTTCATTTTTCTGACGCTGCTGATGGAATGCACACTGTGTAGCAGGTGGCTTTGAAGGTAGCTCCCAATCGCCCTCACTTCTTGTTCTCAAGCACCTGAGTGGCCCTCTCCCCTTGGTTTGATTTGGATGTCACTCCAAGACTCAGCAACTGAAAGACTCACTGCTGTCTTAATCACCCTCTTTCCCTCCCAACTTGCTCACACTGATAGACGCCAACTACCACACAGTGAGCTGGCTCATGGGCACAGGGCAAGACACAGGCTTCAACAAAAGCCAATGAGGAGCCGAGCCTCAGTCTAACAGCCTGTGAGGAATGGAATCCTGCCAGCAACCACTGCAGTGGGCTCGAAGCTCGGATCTCCTCCCAAATGTCTTCAGGTAACTGCAGCCCTCACTGATTCTTGATTTGTCTTAAGAGACATCCTGAGCGGCATGAATCAGCCATGTCTATGACCCATGGTATGATAAATGTTTGTTGTTTTCCAGCCAGTAAATGTTCACTTGAAAACTGGAGAGACTTGCAGAACAGAAGACTTCTGTGTAGAACATGGGTGGCTACAGTTCGCAGTGATCTTGCAGAAAAATGGGGGAATGAAAGACCTAGTTCACGTAGGTCAATAGGCGCTTTCTAGAATGTTAATTACCTGCTTTGAAAACAACCTATGTAATGGTATATTTTCTCCATCTCTAATCCATTAATTTTAACAAATAATGATCTTATCAAAATATTTTTTTGAGGGCTAGAGTTGTGGCTCAGTGGTAGAGTACTTGCCTAGCATGTGTAAGGCACTGGGTTTGATTCTCAGCACTGCATATAAATAAATGAATAAGATAAAGGTCCCTCAACATATAAAAATTTAAAATTTTTTTTGAGTGGTGGCCAAGCACACTATTGGTTTAAGTTTTGGGGTAATTATCATACGGCACAGATGATAAACCCAAGTAGATCTTATTAGGGTGGTTCAGTTTCCAAAATAAAAAAAAAGTGGATGCCCCTGACTACCAATGGTTCAATTTACATTTTTTGACTTGAAGGTGGCCTGTAATCCACATGCATTCAGCATAAACTGTATTTGGAATTTTCACCTTTTTGTGGTACTCACAAGTGCTCACAAGTACTCACAAGTACTCACAGTACTCACAAGGCTGGGCAGTGAGCTGCAGCTTCTACTCCAACAAGCAAATACTCAATACCCTATAGTCTTGCCAGCAATTTTTTTGATACAAGTATTCAATAAATCATATAAATTATTCAAAATCTTGTTACAAAATAGGTTCTGTTAGATGATTTGCCCAACTGCAGGCTAATATAAGTATTCTGTGCACATTTAAAGTAGGCTGGGCTAGGCTAAGTCAGGTGTACTAAGTGCATTTTGGGGTTTATTGGAACACAACTGTATCTGACCTTAACATAAATTATACCTGCCAAAGAAACAGAACACTCTTAGCTTTCTGGAATTCCTGGGACTCCAAAAGTGTTCTAAAATTTCTACCTGTGACCTGAACTTGAGTCTTTTTGGTTTCTCCTGGATATTCTATGAGAGTTTGTTCTTGTTCATGGAACTCAGTCTGAGACACATTATCTGTGGTGTAAACCAAAGAAAAACCAAATCTGAATTTTGGCTGTGACTGCAGTTAGCAATGAGAAGTACCTTTAATACATATATAAAGTGGCTCTGTGGAATATTCAATCTATTAAGTACCAGTTTTCTTACTGATCTGCTAAAAATCAATTGATGACTAGTATTGGGCCTATTCTATTAATGCACTTCTAAGGTAACTAAACTGTTTTAGAGTGTCTGTGTTAATATGCATAGGCTACTAGCTATTGTTATCAATAAAAATGCCTGCAATCACACATATATGCAGTTCTGATTATGCAGCACATAATGGAAAAAACTAGGTTTTGGGCCAACCACCCAACGTTCTTAGTTAATTCGTCAATTAGCATGATCAACTGAAGAAGGTTTATTTGGTGTCTGCTGAGCACTAGACTAATGAAGGCAAACTTCTGGCTTCAAGATATTAAAATGAAGTCTATTTCTCCATTGCTTTAATGGAAAAATCTGACCTGGTTGATGATGTTTTTCTGGAATGCACCATGATGAAAGGGATGGCTGCTTATGGGAACAGTAAGCTTCTGTGCTATGTTCACTTATTACAGAGCAGGAAAGAAGAATACTCTAGATCAATGGGTACATCTGAATCATGTCTGAATACTACAATCCTGCTTTTGGGTTAAGGCTGACAAAAGAAAGCATTTGCTAAAATGTTTTAAAATGAGTTCCTGTGTATCTGTTGTTCTTGATCAAACTTCCCTGAGATGCCTGAGGATAAACTCTATGTTCTGAGCAGAGGGTTTGTCACACTGTAGAATTTACAAAGTTTCCAGGGTAGTATTTTTTGAAATATTTTGGTAATATATTTGAATATATATGAATATTCAACATATTTTTAAATATATTCCAAAAAATCTAAAATGATATTACAAAAGGAAAGTGTTACTATCTCACAAAGAAACATTTATATAAGAACAAAAGTTTTTTGAACCAGTATTAATTTATATAAATTCATATACACAGCCGGGCGTGGTGGTTCACGCTTGTAATCTCAGCACTTTGGGAAGCTGAGACAGGAGAATCGCGAGTTCAAAGCCAGCCTCAGCAATGGCGAGGTACTAAGCAACTCAGTGAGACCCTGTCTCTACATAAAACACAAAATAAGGCTGGGGATGTGGCTCAGTGGTGGAGTGCCCAAGTTCAATCCTTGGTACCAAAAAAAAAAAAATCCATATACATTAAGGATTGTTGTATACTTCACATCAAGGCTTTTCTTCTATTAAACTGAATTGACTATTGGCAATTGGGAAATAATAATAATCTTGATTGTACTTACCCAGTGGTTATGCTGAAATAAGATCTGAAGAAGTCATACTGAGTGGTACTTTTCAAAATATTAGAGGCAGAACAAAAGATCCTTTTTAAAAGGAGCTACAGCAAAACTAACACGCGTATGGGAGTGGTGGAAACAGTCACTATTTGACAACATCTATGGAGGAAGCTCACGCAGGCAGGTTGCCAATGGATACTAAAGGTCAGTGAATGTGAGCGGACAAGGAGTGGGATTTTTTTTTTTTGGTACTGGAGATTGAACTCAGGGGTACTCGACCACTGAGCCACATCTCCAGCCCTATTTTGTGTTTTATGTAGAGACAGGGTCTCATTGAGTTGCTTAGCGCCTTGCCCTTGCTGAGGCTGGCTTTGAACTCGCGATCCTCCTGTCTCAGCCTCCCTAAGTGCTGGGATTACAGGCTTGCAACACCGCGCCCGGCAGGAGTGGGATTTGCCATAATAGTAGGACATCTCTTCCTCAACACTAGTCAAATACAAAGGGCAAACAGGTGACCTTGTGGAGAAACCCAGGAGACACCTGAGGGAACAGGTGATCAGTGTCAATGTCAGCAGGGGTGGGACATGTCCCTGGGTGCTGACATTTCTGTGGCCTCCCCACCAGGAGCAGGCCTGAATCTGGGCAGAGGAAACATGAACCAGAACTAAGTTCAGAACTCTCTTCCAGAAGGCAGGCCTGAACTCCTTCAGGTGCCCCCTGATACACAGGAGGGCAGAATGTGGAAAGGACAGAACACTCTTCCTTCAGCTTATGACTCCGCACTGCACAGGCCTGGCCATCAGCACTTCAGGGTTTTCAAGGACATCATGTTAAACACTTTATCTACTTCTAAAATGATGTGTCCTAGTTTTCTGCTTCAGAACCTTGGTCATTCTGGAAGCCGGCAGAGGGAAGTTTGGAATTACTGATCAGGAGGTGACAAGAGGCTTGTGAGGCAAGAGATTCGTATTCTCTTCCAGTTCCACCAGTGGAACAAGCTATTTGGCCTCAGATGGCTAAGGCGAGAAATCAGCTGACTGTCCGGTGACCTCTAAGGCCCAGTCTAGCACTCAAATCCTCAAGTGGAACAGACCTGGATCTACCAGCAATTTCAAGCTGACATGAAAATGTGTCATGTTCAACGACTAGATGGTTATAGACTAGCTGTGTAAGTTTTGGTCATTTAACAATTTTAAACATTTTATTTTTGACAAAAAGCCTGAATTCATTATCAGATTGATATCGCAAAGCTGCGCCTTTAGGATAAGAAACTGTGCCTCTCTACTGCCCCCAAGTGGCAACAGATGCAATGGACTGCTCTGCCCAAAGGAAAATTTAATGTAGGTTTTACCAGGGCCTTCCAATCACAGAGGTGCCTATTTTTAGCTCCCCTGGGAAAACATTTAAAAATTTTCAATGTTTACCTATTTTTTTACTAGAATTTTCATTGTATTTCAATAAAAATGTATTAAAATACCAGAGACTGAATGTTTCTTACACATTCTTTCAACACGTTTGAGTGTTCACTGTGCCGGGAACTGTGTGAGGTGTAGGAATCCATGATGAAAACAAATACCAACACTTCTGTTTTGTAGGAACTTGTGTGTTTGTAGCAAGCTAATTACCATAGTGAATTCTGTTTTAAAGGAGATACAGTTCTGTCAGGATATAGAACAAACTGGATCCTGACCAGTGACCCAGGAAACTACCCCCATGGAAGTGCTGAGTTGAGATAGGAAGTCAGTGGGCACTAACTAGGGAGGAGGAAAGGAGGGACAGGGGAAAAACATCTCAGGTGGAGAGAAAACAGTGTCAAGGCCTGGAGTGTATAGGATGCCTATGTGGCTAAGGTCCAGTGGGAAGGCCAGTGGTTCTTGGAGAGGCAGGTGGGGCTGAATGGCTGCAGGGCCTTGGGAAGGCATGTATGACTTGGGTCATGTGTTCCAATGCGAAGGGAAACCGGCAGTGAGCTAGAGGAATGCTGGGAGGGCCGGCATAATCAGCTCTGCTGTTGGAAGAGGCTGCTCTGGCTACAGGGTTAATAACAGAACAAAGAAAAATCAGAAGAGGTGTGGGGAACTGGACAGTGAAGGCATGCACAAGGCTGAATGAAGGACTGATCCCAAAGGCTCATGTGTTAAGGCTTGGTCTCCATCCCCTGGTATTACTGGAACATGGTGGAACCTTTAAGTGGTGGGGCCTAGTGGGCAAACGTAGGTCACTGGGGGTGTGCCCTTGAAGGGGATGTGGGACCCCAGTCTCTTCCTCTTTTATGATTCTGGCTATGAAATAAGAGGCTGTACTCTACCACGCACTCCCTGTCATGATGAGCTGCCTTGCCATAGACCCAAAAAGTAATGGGCCACCCACCATAGACTGAAGCCTCCAAAAACCGTGAGCCGGAATAAACTTTTTTCTCCATTACCGCAGGTACTTGTTAGTTGTGGAAAGCTGACTAACACAAGGTGGCAGCGTGGACTAAGGTGCTGGTAACAATGCAGGCATGTGAAAGATGCCCAGGAGAGGGCTGGGTGGCGGCTCAGTGCCAGAGCGCTTGCCTAGCACATGTGAGGCACTGAGTTCAATCCTCAGCACCACATAAAAATAAATAAAAGTATTTAAAAAAAATTCCCAGGGGACATCACCAGGACTGCATGGTTTACTAGACGTTGGGGTAAAGAGAAAGGCCAAGGAGGAACCCTAGCGTACAATGGAAGAGGTTCCAGCTGGGGCTGGTTGGTGGGACACTGGTCTTGTGGCTGTTGAACTGAAAGCGTCCCAGTGATATTAAGAAGCAATGTCATTCAGCTAGCTGGACATATTAGTCTAGCTCAGAAAAGGGCACTGTGAAGAAAGCTGGGTGTCAAGAGCATAAACCTGGCATTTAAAGCCATAGGCATACATTTTATGCACAGCATCAAAGTGTAGGGGGAACAGGCACAAAGAGGGAAAACAGACATGGAGCTGTGAGAAGCTCCAATATTAAGGAGCCTGGAAGAGGAGAGTGAGCCAGAGTGGCAGCAAGCAGAGCAGAAAGCAGGGGAGAAGCACTGCAGAGGCCAGAGAAGTGTGCTTCAAGAGTGAGACGGGGCAGCAGTGTCCAACGCTGCCCAGGGACTGAGCAAGATAAAGCCTGCAAATGTCTCACTAGTTTTTTTTTTTTCCCCCCTGCATAAGGATGAGGATGGAAGCCAGACTGGATGGGATTGAGGAAAGAGATATAGATGTAAGAGGTATTGATTATGGTAATTCTTTAAATAGTGGACCTGTCCAAGGGGATGAAGGATTAAACAATAATTGGAAACTGAAGGGGAATGTGGGATAAAGGATTTATTTCTTTTTCTCTTTCTTTTGTGATAGACTTGAACATTTAAAAGCCCTGGGTGAGGGCATGGTTGGGGGAGAGTAAACAACAAAAAGCCAGGTGAGATGGACAAGGCGATAACATTAGAGAGAATGGATACTGCATACCATTGGGTCTCTGACCAGTGGGAAGGGATGGGATCTGAACCACGGGGAGGGGCTTTGGATAGGAGGAACAGGAAATGGGTACAGATGTAGTAGCGTTTGTAGTTTTGTGGCTGGAAACTGAGGGTTTCCTGACAGCCTGAAGTTTCTCTGTGAAGTGACTGCTCACAGAGGTTGTGAGAGACCAGATTTGCTAGAGTGGAGGTTTATGATCTGTAACCTCCTGTAGTCCCTCAGTTGATTACAACCTACTCTTACTTAGTGGAGTTTCACTTGATAGAGGGAAAAAAAGGGGGTTGGGAGTTTAAAAGATTGGTAAGGGTACAGGTTTGTAAAGGCCATTGGCTCCTTGAAGGCAGGGACTTGTTATATCAATGACTGTGTCATCTTTGACTGACTATGGTACCAGCACCCAGGTACTTAACTATCAAAATAATCAGCAAAGGGATTATCATTTGTCTCTCAGTTTGCCTCTTTAAGTGCTTCTCTAAAAAAGAAAAAAAAGAAAAAAAAAGCCAGGCATGGTGGCACAAGCCTGTAGTCCCAGCAGCTGGGGAGGCTGAGGTAGGAAGACTGCGAGTTCAAAATCAACCTGAGCAATTCAGTGAGGCTCTAAGCAACTTAGCCAGACCCTGCCTCTAAATAAAATATAAAATGGGCTGGGGATGTGGTTCAGTGGTTGAGTGCCCAAGGGTTCAATCCCCAGTACCAAAAAAAAAAAAAAAAAAGGAAGAGAGCTTCAATTCCTACATGGCTCCTTTTTCTCACTTGGAAGAAGGCTTAGGATCTTTTGTTCTTCCCTGCAGTCCATTTTAAAGCTCTTATCAGGGCTTTTTAAGATTCTGTTCCAGGGACATTGTCATATTTATTCCTTTAAGAAAGCTAAAGGGCATCTTTCAATTTGTAGCTTGTTAACAGTACAGTGCTTATCTAGTCTTGTCTACCTGGCTTAACAGCTGCAATTCTCTAAGTGCATACTAAGAATACATTTTATCTATGGGAAGTAGACAATTCATATAATCCTTTAAAAAAAAAAAACTTGTTTCCATGAAATAACCAAGAAAGGGAAACGAACGTGACAGTCTATACTTAAGTGAGGAAGGGCAGACGTCAGGGTTTAACGAGGTTACCAAAATAATGCAAGCACCAGATGATGGTGGCCTGGATCAGGGTGGTGAAAGTAGGGGTTGGAGAAATGGTAGAACTGTGACTCTTTTCTGGGTACATTTTGAAGGATGTGCTGACTGAGTGGAAGGCACCAAGGCTTGGGCAACCTGAAGAATGGAATTTCTGGTGAGCGGCTGGCTCAAGAGCAGGGTTGGGGAGTGATCAAGGGGACGCCCCAGGCACCTACCTAGGGTCGCGGCAGGATGCTGGGTGCACCAGTGTCACGTTCGGGGGAAGGGCTGGGGTGCATGTATGCATTCGGGGCTCACTGGCATTTGCATGGAGAGCCCATGAGACCGGATGCGGTCATCTAGGGAGCGTGTTCAGCCCGTGAAAAGCTGGCGTGAAAGAACTGTTGGCAACTGTGGCAACGAAGCCTTAAAGCCTTAAGAGAACTTATGCGCCCAGAGCCCGAGGGCGGAGGGCTTTTCAAAGGGTGCAGAGGCTCACGGGCTGGGGTTGGGGTAACGTCGGCGCTAAGGTCAGCAAAAAACCGCGACCGGCCGAGGCGCGCGCGGGGAGGCGAAGGCCTGTGGGTCGCGGCCCAGCAGCCCGGGCTCCGCCCACGACCCCGCGGCCGCGCTGCCGGCGCTGGTCGCTTTTTCCCGGCAGTGGCGGCGGCCGCTCACTCGCCGCGCTTTGCAGAAGGAAACGGCGGCGCCTGGCTACGTTACCAGCGGAGCGGGGCTCCAGGCCGGCCCGGCAGAGGCCCGGGGAGAGCTGAGCAGGCGCCTCCGGCTGGCGGCTGGCGGCAGGCTGCGGCGGCGGGTAGTTACCTACTCCCCGTGGCTGCTGCGGCTGCGCCGACCCGGCCTTTCTCGGGCGCCGGCGCGTCGCCGTGGAAACCGCGCGGTGTCCCATGGGACTACCCGGCCGGCAGGCGGGGCGGGGCGCACGCATGCGCACTCGGGCCCGCTGACGCCGCATCGGGAGGACGAGAGTTCGTGGCGAGTTAGCGGGAAGTCGGCCTGGCAGTCTCCCCGGCCCCAGCGCGGGCCCTCGGCCTTGCGGTCGCGCCTGACTGGGAGCGTTCCGGCCAAGCGAGTGTTGGAACCTGGGTTCAGCGCGCGGCTCCGGCGAGTGAACCGAGAGCTGTGTCCTTATCAGCTTTTTTCATACGGAGAGATGTCTTTGATAACAGTCCGATCACAAAACGGTGCATTTTGTGGTAGAGAATTTGGAGATGGACGGACAAGGACAAGGGGAAATTTAAAATCACCCAAATGATGGACTTAACAGTTGATTGGCAGGGGCTATCGAGGATTGAACTCAGGGGCACTCGACCACTGAGCCGCATCCCCAGCCCTGTTTCGTGTTTTATGTAGAGACAGGGTCTCACTGAGTTGCTTAGCGCCTCGCCGTTGCTGAGGCTGGCTTTGAACTCGCGATTCTCCTGTCTCAGCCTCCCTAAGTGCTGGTCACCGTGCCCGGCTTTGCATTTGGTTTTTATGTGAGGACAGTGGCTATTCCTTTTCACATAGGCTGCTTAATTCTACTTTGGTAGGCATGGGCGGGGACAAAGCTTATCTCCACATCACCATCCTTTTCTCTGTCCACTGTTAAGAGTGCCCACCCTCAATTCTAGAAGCTTAGGTAATGAGTTATCTGTAGACCATGGGTGGTAGTGGTTTTTGATGGTAGTGGGGAGCTGGGCAGCATCTCCAGGTGGATGGACAAGTGTCACTCCAGGTTTGATAGTTACAGAAAGATGAGCCAATCCTTGGTGGCTGGTGGAGCTCACAAGACAGTATTCCGAGTAAGTTTCTCATTAAGAGAACATCCCACTCCTCTTACTCAGGACTGGAGAATGTGAAAGATGGAGAGTCTTCAGAGCTGCCTTTCCCACCTGAGGCGCTTCCTCCTTTCCTTCCTGGTCGCTCTCCCCAGTCTCTGCAGGCATTATAGGGTGCTCTGAAAATTGCCATTTGAATCTTTCTAAGAATGAATAGTCTTTGCCTTTTGCTTTTGGGGGGGTCTTCTTTCCCATGTATGTATTTGGAAGAGGAGGGTCTGGAGGCATTGCCGAAGCAGTGGCCTTTAGTTATTATGGTGCCCGTCTCCATCAGGCCACACAACAAACTTGTGCCTTTATTGTATTCCTAGGGATGCCGTAGCACATTACCACAAACTTGGTGGCTTAGAACTATGGAAATTGATCTCACGATTCTAGAGGCTAGAAATTTGAAATCAAGTGTCTGCAAATGAATGCTCCCTGGGAAGGCTCTTAGGGAAAATCCTTCCTTTTCCTGTTTCTGGTGGTTCCTGGTGTTCTTTGACTTATGGCAGCATATCTGATTCCCACCTCCGTCCTCACATACTGTTCTTTCTGTCTCTGTGTGTCTTCTGTTCTGATAAGGATGATTTCATCACAAGATCCCCAACTCATGTCTACGAAGACTCTATTACCAAATAAGGTCACATGCTGAGGTGTTGGGTGAACATACATTTTTCAACATACTACAGACATTATGTCAACCCCTTGCATCATTTTACATAAAAACATATTTGCCATTTTGGTATACCCATAAAGTTAAGTACATTGAAACATAACGTCTGGTACTATCATAAGATCACTCAAGGATCTCTGAAGTTTGTAGCCAATACCTCATAATTTTATGATCAAAATTAGGTCTAATCACAGAGTGTGTACTAGAAACGTTAAACGGCTAGCCCTCCGCGTGTTTATGACTACACAGCTCCTCTGAAGTGGGTTTTGTAAGTCAGAGACTTAAAGGGCTCTAGGACTCCTTTGGAATGTTTGGTATTCCTGTTAGTTATCTTGAAGCCCACTGGTGTCAATGTAATAAATTAGAAGGGGTATTTCAATTAGAGTTTTCAAATTTCTAATTTGCACATTTTCATAGTCATTTTTAAAAGATAAACTTATTATGGCATTTGCAGGTAAATGGATGGAACTAGAGAATATCATACTAAGTATAATAAGCCAATCCTAAAAACCCAAAAGCCAAATGTTTTCTCTGATAAGCAGATGCTGATCCATAGTAGGGCAGGGGGATAGGGAAGAATGAAGGAACTTTGGTTTGTGTAGAGGGGAGTGAAGGGAGGGTTGGGCTTGGGATGGGAAGGACGGTAGACAGAGACAGACATTCTTACCCTATATACATGCATGATTACACTAGTGGAGTGACTCTGCACCATGTACAGCCAGAGGAGTGAGAAGTTGTACTCTGTGTACTATGTGTCAAAATGCATTCTATTGTAAAATTAATTAATTCAAACAAAACAAAAGGTAAATTTAAAAAGTATAATTTATTGTGAAGAAAGAGAGCACTAGGAATTTGTGGGTGGCATCTTGGGAGCTTCTCTGGTGTGGTGTGGAGAGAACCAGGTTGTATCCAAGTCTCAAATATCCCTTTACTGTTCCCATTGTCTCTAGATGTAGGTCCTTGTGAGTAGGGATAATGATGGAACCCAGTTTTAGGGCTTAAGGGTATCATTGATGCAAAGTAACTTGAGCAGATCTGGCACATGGTCAATACATAATAATTGATAGCTGTTATAGATACAAATCCCTTAGAGATCAGAAACGGGTCTTGTTCCCTGGTGTCAAAGAGTAAAACACCTGAGAAATGCTGAGGCAAGCACAGAGAGCAAGTTTTATTTAAGAAAAAGACAGAGACAGATTTCTCCCAAGAGAAGGGACCCCAGAGCTGGTTATCTATGGGAGAGGGTCTTGTCTTATAGATCCCAGAACCCTCCTTTTTTAAAAAAATATTTATTCTATGACAGCAGAATGCATTTTGATTCATTATGCACAAATGGAGCCAAGCTTTCATTTCTCTGGTTGTGCATGATGTAGAGTCACACCATATGTGCAGACATACCTAGGGCAGAGGTGTCCATCTCATTCCACCATCTTTTCTGTCCCCATGTCCCCTCCTCTCCCTCCTCTTTCACCAGAGTTCCTCCATTCTTCCCACGCCCCCTCCCCCATTATGGATCAACATCCACTTATCAGAGAGAACATTTGGCTTTTGGTCTTTTGGGATTGGCTTACTTCTTCGCTTAGCATGATATTCTCCAACTCCATCCATTTACCTGCAAATGCCATAATATTATTCTCTTTTAATGCTGAGTAATATTCCATTGTGTATATATACCACAGTTTCTTTATCCAGTCATCTATTGAAGGGCATCTAGAATGGTTCCAGAACCCTCCTTTTTAATCATGTCTTCTCTTTCTTCCTCAAATATGTGAGACCAAGGACAGGAGCTCAGAGGTTGTTAGCAACCCGTTCTTTCTTTGACGACCATTTGTCATCCTCTCCACACCATCACTCATTACCTACACTGACTGCCTGACCTTTGCCGCCTGCCTCATTAGTTCAGTAGGAAATTAATTTTTCCCTAAGCCTTGCAGATGATGGATGGAGAGGTGTTATTACTGAAGGCAGCTTTTGTTCAATACGAGCAGGAGATGTATGTTCTCTAGAGAACATGAGAATAGTTTACGTTACTAATAGTTTATAGTTACTAATACTAACTATAGTTTATTTTACTGATTTACATGAATGTTAGGAAATAAACTTAACAGTACTTTCTTAAATAAACTTGGAAAAATTACCATGTTCATATGATACACTTTTAGGTGTGATTATATGGAATTTTTTGTGTGTGCGTGGAAAAAATAGTAGGTACTGTAGAAATTTGGGAAATATAGAAAGTTATAAAAATAAAAAAAAACTATAATCTTTGGTAGAATTTAACATAAAATTTATAATTCTAGAGACTTAAATTTGGAGAACTCATTGATGATCTTCACCAAAGACCTTACTTTTTAAGTAGTTACCTTTACATGTTCAAACAAAAAGTTAAGTTTTGGTAGCATTATCTCTAAGATTGCTGGTGGTGAAAATCAGTCTGGGCAGGATTCCAGGGACTGAGGTCTTTTCTGATCACAGGCTCCTACCTGAGGGGCGGGGAGCAGGCCCCAGTGCCTCTGGGACTGTGGAGGGGCAAGTGCAGGAGCCAGGGCTGACCCTTCTGCTCCTCCACAGGAGTACTTCTCCACGATGAGCAGCAGGGGCTTTGAAATAGCCGGGTGCAGGGGCTCACACTTATAATCCCAGCACTTAGGGAGGCTGAGACAGGAGAATCGGGAGTTCAAAGCCAGCCTCAGCAATGGCGAGGCACTAAGCAACTCAGTGAGACCCTGTCTCTACATAAAAACACAAAATAGGGCTGGGGATGTGGCTCAGTGGTCGAGTGCCCCTGAGTTCAATCCCCAGTACCAAAAAAAAAAAAAAAAAAAAAAAAAGAAAACGAGGGTTACTATCCCTCCACTGCCTCCTGAAAGAGGAGCACTCGTCCCTAATGCCCTTGATTTTTAAAAAAAATTTTTTTTAGTTTTAGGCAGACCCAATACCTTTATTTTTTTATGTGGTGCTGAGGATTGAACCTGGTGCCTCACCTGTGCTAGGTGAGTGCTCTACTGCTGAGCCACAACCCCAGTGCACTATTGCCCTTGATTTTGATTTTGAAACTCATCAGAAGAGTTTGGGCGACTAACCTGAGCTTCTTCACTAGCTTTTGTATTTTTCTGATTTTTAACAAAATCCAGATTATCTGCATAAACAAGATGGGATAGAGCCTGTAGTAAACAGATTATTTATTGTTTTTCCCCAAAGTCTTTAGCACAGTGAAGGTAATTTGCTGGTGGCAGTCGTGCCGGTGCTGACAAGCCAGCCTTCAGGATGTCAGGAAGCCTTACAAGGCCAAACAGATGGTGAAGGGAGCTGGAGAGGAGCCCTCCAGAGAGGAATTGCTACTGTGTGACAGTTTATTGAAGTTTTAAACAATCTTCCAGAAAAATATTAAAATAGGGAAGCTGCATTTTATTTAAAGGTCTCTGTGGCTATTCTGACCCTTCCAGTTTGCTTTTTTGCCAAAAGCCGGGTGAGCCCAGTCTCCTCCGGGACTGAGATGGTGTTTTCTGAGCTTTTCTGGCAGCTCGGAAGAGCTCCTCCCTTGCTCTGGTTCTCAGCTCCCCAGCTCCCCGGGCCCCACCCGCTCTGCCCTCAGGCATCTGTCCACAGGTCTCTGATTGGTGCCCAGCACAGCCTGGCCTTTTAGGGTCTGTTGTCAGGAGTTTAAAGTGATAAGGGAAAGGGTCCAGTGGCTGCTTTTATCAACCAATCAAATATTTTCTTGACAAATCCCAAAATATTCCTGGGCCAATGGAGGGGGAGGCCTGAGATGCGGGTCTGCTCCTCTGAGGGGCAGAGCCTCTTATGGGAGGGAGGGGCAGAAGGGGGGCCCTGGGCAGCCGCCAGTGGGACCTGGCACTTGCTCCTCCTCGTCACTGTCAGGATTTGTCTAGCGTCGCGATCCCTAACAGGGGTGTGTTGGAGGGAGTCCTCTTTCTGACCATCGAAATGGTTATCAAAGTGTTTGTTGCCACATCTTCTGGGTCCATAGCGGTAGGTGTCTGGTGTGTTTTTTTCTGTACCATTTCTGGATAAATCAGCGTTGGAATTAGAAGGAGCTGGTATGGAAGGCGTTGGCCTTAAATTCTTTTTTGCCTGTAAATCAACTGCACTCTGCATTGAGGGCCCCTTGGCTTTCTGTGTTTTCTTAGTGTTGAAAATAGTGTGTAAAATGTGTAATCCAGACAGGTGTGTGAGGATTCCAGGAAGGAGGAGTGTTGGATGCTGGAGTTTAGGACATGTGATCTATGTGCATTGCCATTGCATAGATTATAGAATCATGAGCCTTTATTTTTATATTTTTTGGAGTGTTTCTGCTATTAATTCTGCAGGACTTAGATGAATGTAAAGCTAGGAGTAAATGGCATGTTGTATAACTTTGCAGCGTATGATGAACCAGATTGCTAAAATGACTCCTTGAGCATAATTACTTGTGTGTGATGTAACCACACAGAAAGTGTGAAGTTAATGTAATACTATTATTTGAGGAAAATGATGTCACAGTGACAAGAGCAAATGTCTCCGAGGCCACAGTTTAAATGCTCTAGGAGTTCCAGTGCCACGCATAGGAAATAGGAGCCAACCTCCCTGACATTGCTGGGTCTGAGTACAGAGAGCCCAGGCACCTGCCTCCCATGTGCCTTCATTCTCCGACTGTAGACCTGCCTTAAGAAATATGTGTCACACCGAAGTACGTGTCACACCAAGACAACTTTCTCCTTGAGAATGATTCAGGCTTTGACTCTAGGCTTGAACCCGCAGTGTCTGTCTATGATTGACCTTTCTACCAGCATTTTAGCAGATATTAGGAAGGCTAGGAGAAGAAATCATTTTATAGGCCCCAGAGTCAGGGCCAACGAGGGGGCTGTTTCCTTTTATATCTAGTTCCCGGAGGAGCTCTGGTTGCAGCTCGGATTTCTGGAGTCACAGCCCCACTCCCAGCCTGGGGAGTTCACCGGGGTTTTAAAGAGGGTGGGAAGAAAGGAAGAGAAAAGAGCCTGTCAGCTCCGAAAGATCACTACCCATCAGCAGTTGTTTTAGTGATCTCTGGAACGGGCTGACAGAAAAAAGAATAAAGATTCCAAATGGGATGTTTCAAAAGTAAATCTTTGTCACTGATGACTGTGGAAACTTTTAGTTGATATATAATGAGTATAGTTTTGTTTGTGTTTGGGATGCTGGGGATGGAACCGGGGCCTCACACATGCTGGGCAAGTGCTCTACTACTGAGCTGCATTCCAGCCCATGAGTACATTTTTGGATTATTTTGATAAAGCATAATATTTAAGGAAAATGGCTTTGGTGGGCCTTAAGTGTATTAATGTTCAATGCTGAAAACTTTTACCACTTAATTGCCATCCTCTGTATATTCTGTAGACTTGGCGTGTGTGGCCCTGTGTATTCTTCAGAAAACAAGGGGTAAATTTATGGATTTCTTTTATTTTCTGAGATTTTTTTTCTGGTACTGGGGACTGAACCCAGGAGTACTCTACCACAGAGCTGCATTCCCAGCGCCCTCTCCACCCCATTTTTGGTATCGCAGATGGAACCCAGGGGTGCTTAACCACTGAGCCACATCCCCAGACTTTTATATTTTATTTAGAGACCAGGTCTCGCTGAGTTACATAGGGCCTTGCTAAATCGCTGAGGCTGGCTTTGAACTCACAATCTTCCTGCCTCAGCCTCCTGAGCCGCTGGGATTACAGGCATGCACCACTGCACCCAACTCCAACCCTTTCAATTTTACTGTGAAACAGAGTCTCACCAAGTTGCCCAGGCAAACTTGCCGTCCTCCTGCTTCAGCCTCCTGAGTGGCTGGGATTGCAAGTGTGCGCCACTTGCCCAGCTACATTTATAGATTTCTTAGGTTTACTTGATGTCTCACATTCGTGGAATTTGGGAGCATAATTTAGTTAGCCTTGGAGGACCTGGAGGAGTACTGTTCATCCTAGGATCTTGGACAAGCCAAGTGAGTTCTGGCTCCCCAGAACCATGTGGCAAATGTTTCAGTGCCACTTGCAACTGTGTGACCTTGGGAAAGCCATTTAACCTTACTAAGCCTTGACTTCCTTGTCTGTGAAATGAGGGTAAGAATAGTGCCCACCGCATGGCATTGTCATGAGGGTGTCTGAAATAAGATGCTTGGTGCCGGGAGCGATGTCAGGTGATCCATTAGTGCTCGGAAAGTACTGTGATTACTGGTTAATGTTCCCTTACTAGCCACTGCTAGTTATATTAGTTGCTGCCATAATTTTTATCATTATTAATTAGTTTCACAGCTGTTATGATGATTAGTTAAGACAATAATGTTAAGCTAACATCATCCTGAAGAGTGAGAACTTGTTACCCCAGTGTAGGTGCTGCTGGATTTTTGTGGTTAGGGAATTTCTCCCAAAAGCTGCTGGGCAGGAAAAGCCCAGGAGCGTCCTGCACTCAGGCTGCACGTGAGCTGGGCACTCCACCAAGCCTTTACTCACTTCTTCAGCACACTGAGTTTAAAAAGTGAATTCTTGCCCCACACTTAGTCAGGGCATTCTGCCTTCTGTTGGGTGAAAGAAATAATGAAGAAAGAAAAGCAAACTGTAATCTCTTCAAGGAATTGAATTCATGCGGCTCTGTATTATAGCTTTATTTCAATGGTTGGCTCTAAGGAACTATGACATGTTGTATCTCATCCTGGAAGGTGGTTAGGTTAAGGACAATGGGAAGCAGAAGGCGGTGTCTTCTTATGTGACCCTTTTGCAGAAGGCCTTGGCCACAGTGGGGCATGGGGACAAAAGGAGAGAGGACAGCCTCTGCTGTTTTCAAGATGCATGGCCCCTGGAACCATGGTCTTTAAGGGCAGACCCTCATGGGGACTCCTGGGTTTCTTAATCTGCATCTTGATTGCTAGTGTCAATATGGTGGGAGAAATACGACTCTTGAATGAGATCAGCCTGGGTATAAGTCTTGGGAAATTCATTGATTCACTGGGGCCTCAGTGTTACACCTGTGGCACACGGTGCTTTACCGTGTGTCACCCTGCTCAGGTCCCACCAGCAGCACCCCTCAAGGATTTTCCAAATCACCCCATTTTTCAGGTGAGGAAATACAGACCTGAGTTCTTGCTCTGATAGCCACTTTCCGGTCTGGGATGGAAACGCAGGCTGTTTGTGACTCAAACCCAGCGTGCTGTTTACTACAGTATGGTGACCTCAGTGAAAAGGCTTCTAACTGTACAAGACAATAGGTGCGAGGTGCCAAGTGAGTGGCAGGAGGAGGTGCCCCAGTCAGGGAGCTCCAACATGTTAGCGCGACTGTGGTGGCAGAAGACTGCAGGATGGAGAACAACCCTTTCTTATGAGTACACATGACACGGTAGGGGCACAGAGCTCTCAGCCTCTGCCAAAGGCTCCCAGTACTGACGTAGGCCCTAGGTGTCCCCGGGTTCGGCAAAGCTGCTACCCAGGACATAGCACAGCCTGTGGAACCAGCCTTGGCGGTGGCACTCTGAAGGGTAGGGAGAGTGCAGGGGGAGAATGGGTCCATGGTGACAGCTCTTGGACTGCTGTGCTCACAGTCCAACAGTGAGCCCCTGAGACCACGACCGGGAGGAGCCTCCTGCGGGCTGACGCTGGGCCTCTGGGGTCCGGAGGCTGCACGAGAAGAGCCATGTCTTGGGGAGGCTGGTGGAGCTTCTCCATCAGGGGATCTTCAGGGAGAGGGACCCTGCCCTAGAGGCAGGGCATTGGGGTGCGGCAAAGGGGAAAGTGCCAGCCAGGTGGGCTCACGTGCTCCCCTTGCCCCTCGTCCCTCCTCTGAGCTCGAGGTAGACCCTTGTCCGTGGGTCCCCAGCCAAGGCACAACTCAAGTGCTCATGTTAGCCTCATGATCTGTTTTTTTTTTTTTTTTGTCGATACTGGAGATTGAACTCAGGGGCACTCGACCACTGAGCCACATCCCCACCCCTATTTTGTGTTTTATGTAGAGACAGGGTCTCACTGAGTTGCTTAGCGCCTCGCTGTTGCTGAGGCTGGCTTTGAACTCGCGATTCTCCTGTCTCAGCCTCCCTAAGTGCTGGGATTACAGGCGTGAGCCACCGTGCCCGGCTCATGATCTGGTTTAAATGGTGTTTAGGGCTGGGGCCAAACAGGTTCAAGTTTCTTCTTGTTTTTGGGGGGAGTGGGGACACAAGGCACGCGGGGGCGGGTGGGGGGGCTGAGAAATGACACTTAATGCCGAGCCCTATCTGCCTTTCATTTGACTTACCCGGAGGCCCTGGCTGTTCCTTTAGATGGTGGTGAGCACGGTCGCCCTTCCGTCTACTCACTTCCTTTGCCTTTCTCCAAGAAGTAGAAGCCAGGACTTTTGGAAATGTTTCACTTACTTGGGAATTGTGGGGTAAAATATAAAGAAGATAATGTTGGCAAAGGGATATTGGAGGAAGGGCAGGCAGGGTCTGGATAGAGTAAAGGAGCTTGCCTTCTGTGTATTTAATTAAAAGCAAACTTGCCTAAAGGGAAGACATCTCTACTTTTTGAAACATCAAAGCTATCTCTGAAAATATCTAAGGGATATTTATAAAGTGGCACAATTATGGACAAGTTGGAAAGGATGTATGGAGAGTATGATTAATTAAAATAATGATTTAGTCCAACAACCTGTCATCAGATCCGATGGGATTTTGTGATATCCAAAAATCCAGCTGTTTCCTTGTGGAGGAGAAGGTCAGGGTTACTGCATCCCAGCAGAGGGTGGACCTCTCTGTTCTTATGGGGGACACTCATGCTCAGGAGTCACCAGATTTCTTATGCAGATAGTCCTTTGTTTAACACATTTCTGTCAATTTTTTTTCCATGCTTGTCCCAACTGCATGTTGGCTCGAGTCTTGTAGGTATTGTATTATAGTTAATAGCAATATCTTTATCAGTGTAATGCTTTTAGTCCAAATATCTTTATTATGTTGATGGTACAGATGTTAATGAAAAATTACATGCATAATTACTGTTTATATATGTAATTTATACATGACAATTTACATATAATTTGTATGTTTCATTTCTGATAATTCAAAAAAGTTAAATATTATTTACTATCAATCTATATTTTATATTACTGTATGTAAAATCAAATGACCATCTCAAACAAATTCTATGTACAAATTATTTTATTATGTTTTTTAAAAATATTTTTTAGTTATACATGGACACAGCGTCTTTATTTTGTTTATTTATTTTTCTGTGGTGCTGAGGATCAAACCCAGTGCCTCACACATGCGAGGCAAGCGCTCTGCCACTGAGCCACAACCTCAGCCCCTTTTATTATGTTTTGTATAATTTGTTTTGGTGATGATTTAATTTCAGGGCTTAAGCATCTATATGTGTCTTACTTTTTCTTGTTTTAAGTAAGGAATGCACCATCCATGAGTCATTGATAGTCCTTCATTTTTGGCAAGAAAAACTAGATGTTTTTTTCTTTCTTTTTTTGCGGGGGTTGGGAGCAGGGTATATAGATCTTTAAGAAAGGATTTGGGCCTAGCCAGAAAAGGGTTTGAATTTAGACATTAGGCATCTTTTACTTCATTTATTTTGAATCCTCCAAGTCCAGTCTGGCTAATAAACTAGTCACCTGAAGGTGATGAGAGGCCCTCGTGTCCTATAAAAGTTTTATTGACTTGTTTTCATTATGAGACAATAGTCTATTCAGAAGACTTTTAAAAAAATTCAGATATTAGATATTTTGGTGTCAAAGAAAATTCTTATTTAAACGTTAATCTTCCTTTAAAAAGTGACCATATTTATGCCTCTGTGATATCTTGAATGCATTCTACATCTAAATTGTGCAAATTAGTTCTGTACTTTTTTCTCTCAAATAAGCAGTTTAAGAATTTTTTCACCAGAAGGGCTTGGCACAATGTCTTGTGCAGAGTAGAGAGTAGATAACTCACTGTCCACTGATTACACTTACTGGAGGTTTATGCCTGGGGTTCTTAAAATGGGATCCACAGAGTCTGCTGTGATTTGTTTACAGTGCTCATCAAAAATAGTATCACCCATTTCTGAGAGTGAATTCTCTGACTGAAGAGAGAAAATCCTTGTAATTATTTATGAGGAAAGAGCTCTGATCTTTAAAGATGGTCACATTGACAAGAAAGAGCTGCCGGGAGGCCCAGTACTTGCACACCGATGGTGGAGAACAGGGTGTCCTTTGGGTGTGGCAGGCACCGCTCGCTGGGAGTAAGTGAGAAGGAGAGATCTGTGGGAGAAAAGCACTGCTTTGCAATGCCACCTTTTTATGTGCTGGGAGAAACATGCTCCAGCTTTTTCTGTCCTGCCTTCTGTCTCCCAGTAATCTCCACGTGGGCTTTTCAATTTCTGGTATTATTTCTAAAGTTATTACCAGTTCAGTGTGACTCATACTCCTGTTTTCATAACTTTGAATGAAATGCATGTTAGTGTAGGAATGTGTGGTTTTGTATTTCATAGTGAATTATCTTTTTTTCTTTTCAGGTCTCTTCCTAGCTAATTTTTGTTTACATTTTTGGCCATTTCAAGCTTTGAGTTATAAGTATTTTGAAATATAGCAAATGAGAGATAGAATACCTCTGTTCCAGTTAGGTTGATTAGACAACAATTTAAACATTGATGATATTAAAACTCAATATTTAAACAGTCACCATGGATCCTTTATCATGCAGAGGTGTGATTTTTGTTTTTCCTCATTTCAATACTTTACAAAATTATTGGTGTTGTATGGGTAGCTAGAGAAAGGATTTATTTTATGTACATGTCATCAAAATATTTTTCAAAAACAATCTAAAAATTCTTTTCACTACTCTTGACCAGATTAGGAAGAAACAGCAAGAAGTAGTGGGCTTCTTGGAGGCGAATAAAATCGACTTTAAGGAATTTGATATAGCTGGAGACGAAGACAACAGGCGGTGGATGAGAGAGAATGTTCCTGGGGAGAAAAAACCTCAGAATGGGATTCCTTTGCCCCCTCAGATCTTCAATGAAGAGCAGTATTGTGGGGTGAGTATTTGGCTTTGTGGGAAATCCTTTTTTGTGCATGTTTATCAGAAATCGTTCAATGCAGATGAATTTTGGGATAGCATTTGAAATCATTCCCATTGGTCAGTTCACCATCTATTTCTTTTTTTTTTCTTTTTAAATATTTTTTTAGTTGTTGATGAACCTTACTTTTATTGATTTATTTATATGTGGTGCTGAGAATCGAACCCGGGGCCTCACACATGCTGGGCAAGTGCTCTGCCACTGAGCCACAACCCCAGCCCTCACCATCTATTTCTACCACCCACTGCCTAGATGGTAGATCTGTGAAAAATACATATTTAAGATTGAGTTAGAAAATGGTGGAAACAACAGCACAATGATTCAGAGGCTTTTTGGGTTATTCTAGGTTCCTTATTTAATTTTAAAGAATTGAGGTCACCTTTTCAAACAAAATGTGCATTTATTTTTTGAAGCTTTTTAAAGTTTTATTCTTTTTAGATATGCGTGACAGTAGAGTGTATTTTATATATTATATATACATGGAGTATAACTTATTCTAAGTGGGATCCCATTCTTGTGGCTGCACCTGATGTGGAGTTTCACTGCTCTTGTATTCATATATGAACGTAGGAACGTTATGTCCCATTCATTCTACTAAAATGTGCATTTAGTTAGAAGGAATTCTATCTTATTTTGCTAAGTGTGCACCCACAAGGACACGTGGTAAATTTCCACTTTTATAAAGATGGATTTGCACAACGGCAGCCTTACTGTAGATAACAGAAAACTTTGTGTGAATATAGTTAGTTTAAAAACTGGGACATTTTGATTTTAAAAGCAATTTTATTTTATACATTTAACAGTTTATTTCAGAAAATAAACTATAATCAGAGTTTACAGTTTGCTTAATAAATCAAATTATTGAAAAGGATCATTTAACAAATCAAAGGACTTCAGAATATGAGGACTGGAGATTACCTTAGGACCTCTGGGCCATCTCCATCACTTCTCAGATGGGAACGGGGGCTGTCTAGTGGAGGAACTTGTTCAGAGTGTGCTGCTTCTGGGAGCTGGAGCCAGGCGGGGATCTGAGCCCCTCTCCTCATGCTGCATATAGCTGCTGGCTCTTTGGTGTAGCTTTTCTTTATTACACTTTTCATTGAAACCACCTTTTGTCAAGCAGGTGAGGGCCAAATTCTGCTGCTGTCAGTTTCAGTAAGTACAGTTTGTTGGAACTCATCCACAAGGATTCATTTACCAATTGCCAATGGTTGATTTCACACTAGGGCAGATTTGCACAGCAGTGAGAGGGTGTACAAGGCACAAGGCCCCAAGTGTTTATTATCTGATTTTTCACAGAAAGGTCTTCACACCTCTGACTTGGAGCATGAATTGTTTAGTTGTTGGGGGCTTATGTTAGCTTCCTGTAGCAAAGCGGCACAAGGCTGGTGGCTTAAACAATAGAAATGTATTCCCCCACAGTTCTGGATGCTAGAAGTTTGAGATCCAGATGTTGCTGTAGGTTGGTTCATTCTGCCGATCTGAGGGACAGCCTGGCCCTGCCTCTCCCAGTTCCTGCCTTTGCCAGCAGTCCCTGTCCCTCCTTGGCTAGGGAGGTGTGGCTCCCAGCTCTGCCTCCGTGTTCACGTGGGATTCTCCCTGAGGTCTCTGTGTCTTCAACAGCTTTCTTGTAAGGACAACGCCAGTGGAATAGGACTCGCTCTTAGTCATAACTGATAACACCTGCAAATATAAGCACACTTTCTGAGGTGCCAGTGGACATGAGTGTGTGGGGGTGTTGTTAGCTACGTGGGGCTGGATGGATTTACGTACTGAGTGAGCTTCTTCACAGGCTTAGCTGGAGGTCCTGAGGGCACAGAGTGTTTCTAGACAACCTTAATGTGGTCAGTGCCCATTTGGGAAACGTGTGTTCCAGTTCAACTCCCCTGTGGATTTAATCTGTGGCTTCCTGGCTGCAGTAGGTGGAGCCCCTCTGCTCCACCTCCCACCCCACCCTGCCTCTTTCTCATCTATATTTCTAGGAATTGTTCCTCTTATTGGATAAGAAAGAGATAATAGGGCTATTGTTGGGGTGTGTGTGTGTGTGTGTGTGAGAGAGAGAGAGAGAGAGAGAGAGAGAGATAGTGGTGAGGGATTTAGTTTTATTTTTTCTAAAGTAATTTCTTTCAATAATTGGAGAATCAGTACATGCACACGCTGAAAAATTAATATAGTTCAAAAGGGTCTCCAGTGAGAACGATTCCTCTGCCCTTTCTGACCATGTCACTGTAGCTGCCTTTTCCTGAGCCAGGCTGGCTCCCTTAGCTACCACGGGCATGTCACATGGTACCCATGTTCCTGAAGGTTCTGTGCCTGGTTTAATATGCTGCTGCCATGTCTTGAAATTCTTAGCAAGTTTTGAACCAAAGGCCAGGTTTTCATGTTGTACAGGAAAATTCTCATGTGGTCCTGCTTCGAGGCCACCAGTGTTGGTAATTTCTTGTTTGGCTTTCCAGAAAATTTCTGTGTATATTTAACAATTGTTGGCTGGAGGTGTGGTTCAGTGGTAGAGTGATTGCCTAAAATGATCAAGGCTCTGGGTTCAATTCCCAGCACTGCAAAACAAACAAAAACCAATTGTCTATCACCTCAAAAAGGGGATATGCTACCAACACTTTGTTTTGTTCACTTAATAACTGCATCTCGGGGGTCACTGCAGAGCTGCACATACTCCTTATTTTTATGGCTGTAAGATGGTCTTTGCGCATGTCATAAAGTTTTGGCTTAGCCCTTTAATGGAGAACATTCACGTTGTCTTCAGTCGTGTGCTGTTAACAACACTGCTGTAGGCCCCATCTTTGTATGTGCAGACTGCATCTAGCACAAGTGTAGGACTAATGTGCTGGTTAAAATGTGCTAAGATGTGCTGAGCTAGAGGACCTGTGCACCTCACATTTGAAAACAGGTTTTTATTATGCACTGCAGTTCTACGTAATAGTGGATTCATTCTGACATGACTGTACATGCATGGAATTTAATTTGCTCCATTTCAGTCCACAGTGCTTGCTCCTCCTCTCCCCTCCACACTTCCACTATTCCCCTCCTCTACTCTGCTGGTCTGCCTTCCATTTACTTATTTATTGACTCACATTTTGAAACACACTTATTGGCAATGTCCTTCTCTCGTGGCTGCTCCAGTTTATGTCTCCATCCACTGAGCATGGGCTGGCAGCTCCCCATGACTTTCACCACCTTGTATGGCATACTTTTGGATTTTTGCAGTCTGTTAGATGAAAAAGTGATTCTCACTGCTTTGATTCAGATTTCTCTCTGTATGGTGAGGTTGCACATCTTTTAGAATTTGTTTATAAGCTATTTGTGATTTTTCTGACTTCCCTGTATATATTTCTTTGTTCTTTTTCTCTTGGGCTATAGATAATGTGTACTGGTTTTTATAAGGTTCTTTGCATATCAAGGAACATAGCCCCTTGACTACCATAGATATTGTAAACATTTCACCCACATTTCTTATTTGTCCTTGACTTTTTAAAAAAATTTTTAAAAATTTATTAATTTTTAATTATCCAATAGAAGGTATGGATATTGTTTAAGAAAGAATGAGTAGAAACAGTACAATGTAGATCTAATAAACTATAAACTATTCAATATATAAAACTACTCATTATATAAAAATTATATAAATTATTCTATATAAATAAATTAAAAACAGGATTAAAAACAGGCTACAGTAGATGTAGGAATAAGATTAAAAACATGAAATAGAATTAATCATATTGGTTTTCTGTATTCAACAAAAGCATTTCCCAAATAAAATGGATGATAAAATGGAAAGAAAATCAGAGAAGTAAAAAAGAGCATAGAAATAGAAAGAGTGAATAAAATTAAACAAGGTTTTAAACATTGTTTTAAAATTAAGAAACTGACTTCATGTTTCATCTCTGATATCTTAAGTAATCAAAAGTCATCAATCTTATCCTTACAGTAACAAAAATGTCTGAAAATCAAATTATATTTCTTGAACCCAGCAATGTACTGCTAGAGCTGTCAACTAGTGTATATAATCTTCAAGAATGGTTGGAGACAGAGGATGGGCTAATTTGAGATTAAGGAAACCTTGGGGTCCTGTAGACTTAGGGAAACCCTCACAGTTCCACAGTTTTCCTTCCAGATACCCTACCAGTTTCCCACTGAAGATTCCAAAAAGACTTCATGTCTCTGATGGGATTAGATTGTGAATTAAAAACAAAGTCAATTAAGGACAAAGTTTCAAAGAAAAATATTGGGAATATTGCAGTCAGAGATGGGAATAAGGGTGGCAGTGGGGGTGGTACACGTTGATGAAACACTTGTGAAAGTCATAGTCCTCAGACATAGTCCCACTTAAAGAAAGAATGAGTAGAAACAGTACAATGTAGATAAGATTACTAGATAAGATTAGAAAAAACTCCTTTGTCTCATATCTGACCTGCACAACAGCAAGGATCTGGTATAATAACAATCAATTATAGCTGGAAGAGTTGTAATACAGAGCCTTTCTCCTTGAAGTAATATTTAGAGAAACTCAAACAATGAGATAAAAAAAAGTACAGGATGAAAACTTAAAGCCTCTGGTACCTTTTAAAGCAAGCATTAAACACCAGACAAGTCCTCACCAGATAAAATAAATACTCCTATCAGTGGCCTATTTACCTCATTTTTTATTATTCAAAAAACATGTCTAGCTTTCAACAGAAAATTACAAGACAGGCCAGAAGACATGCTAAAATGTAGTCTGAAGATAAAAATCAGACTCAAACATATCATACATGTTTGAATTGCCAAGTTAAAAAAAACTAAAGTAATTATGATTAATATGTTAAATACTCTAATGGGAATAAAGTATAGAGCATGTAAAAACTTATAAACTGTTAGGGAAAATGGAAGATTTAAGAATCAAAACAAAATTCTAGAAATCAAACATGCTGAAATAGAAAGGAAGAATGCCTTCTGATGCCATCAATTAAATTATGGCCAAGGAAAGAAACCATGATCTTGATGACAAGTGAATTAAAAATTTCCCAAACAAAAATACAAAGGAAATAAAAGCAACCCAAGAACTGTGGGACAATATCAAAGAAGAAAGCATTCATAATTAGAATACAAAAAGAAGAAAGGAAAACAGAGCAGAAAAAATATATGAAGTAAAACTATCTGAAAATTTTCAAAAACTAAGATGAGATAAAAAGCACAGATTTTGAGAGAATATCAAGTAGGATAAGTTCCAAATATAAATAGGTGAATAAATAAAGTGATACTTAGTCATCTCATATCCAAATTACAGAAAACTCAAAGAAAAAATTTTGAAAGGAGAAAGAAAAATAATTGCCTTCCTTATACAGCTATAGAGGAATAAGGATAAGAAATTCATTGGATAGCACAATTACCAATTTTTATCTTCAGCTGATGTTCCTAACACAGTTCTTTTCTCCGTTGTAGGCACAGCCCTGAGCCAACATCTGGGTGAATTCCATAATTTGAGTCTTTTTTAAATTCAATCTGCCAGTCTATGTCTTTTAATTGATGAGTTTAGGCCATTAATGTTCAGTTATTATTGAAATATGGCTTTTATTCCCATTCATTTTAGTTTATTTTTGGTTTTTAACTTGACTTAGTTTCTCCTTTGATTGGCTTTTCCTTTAGTGTAGTTCCTCCCTTTGCTGATTGTCATTGTCTCCTTGTGGAATATTTTGCCAAGAATGCTCTCCAATGCAGGCTTTCTTGTTTTAATTTCTTTTAACTTTTGTTTATCATGGAAGGTTTTCATTTCATCATCAAATCTGAAGCTTAATTTTGCTGGATATAAGATTCTTGGTTGGCACCCATTTTCTTTCACAGCCTGGTATATGATGTGCCAGGATCTCCTGGCTTTGAGGGTGTGAATTGAGAAATCTGCTGAAATCTGAATTGGTTTCCCCTGATATGTAATCTGCCTCTTCTCTCTTGCAGCTATACGTTAGGCATTTTTATTATAATGTGCCTTGGTGTGGATCTGTTTTAGTTTTGTACATTTGGTGTCCTGTAAGCCTCTTGTATTTGATTTTCCAATTCATTCTTCATGTTTGGGAAATTTTCTGATATTATTTCATTGAAGAGATTGTGCATTCCTTTGGTTTGTACCTCTGTGCCTTCCTCTATTCCAATAATTCTTAGATTTGGTCTTTTCATGTTATCCCATAATTCCTGGATGTTCTGTTCATGGTTTCTTACATCTTCGTTGTGTGGTCAGCTTTATTTTCAAGATCGTATATTTTGTCTTCATTGTCTGAGGTTCTGTCTTCCAAGTTCTCTAGTCTGTTGGTGATGCTTTCTATTGAATTTTTATTTGGTTTATTGTTTCCTTCATTTCAAGGATTTCTGCTTGGTTCTTTTTCAAAGTCTGTATCTCTTTCTTGAAGTAATCTTTTGCTCCCTGTATTTGCTCTCTTACCTCTTTGTTGGAATGATCAATGGTTGCCTGTATTTTCTCTCATATTATTCTGTGCTCCACAGATCATTTTAATTTTATACGTTCTGAACTCTTTCTCTGACATTTTATCTACTGTGCTGTCAATGGATTCTATTATTGTAGCATCTTGGTTTGTTTGGGGCATTTTCTTCCCTTGTTTTTTCATATTGTTCATGTGTCTTCCTCTCTAGCAGTGCCCATCTGAGGTATTACAGTTTCTACTCTATAATCTTGTAGTGTCCTTGCAAGTTACCAATACCTTACCTCTGGTGTAACCAGGCCTGCAAGGACCTCGGAGATGATCTTCCTGGTCCTGGCTGTTGACTCTAGACTGATGTAGGCAGGGACAGCCACCGGTTGGTAGGTGGGGGGCTGCAACACTGTTCGTGGTCGGTCCCCTCTTCTGTGTGGGGCCGCAGTCGGTGTGCTCCTACCTCCTCTGCACATTGGGTCTGTCTTTGACTTTTTAAAGGGGCATTTTTTTTTTGAATTCAGAACTTTCAAATGTTTCATATAGACAAATATATATATATATATTTCTATGTGTCCCATACTTTGAATTTTGTTTAGAAAAACTTTCTGCCCGGTAAAATTATCAAAAGAAGCATTTCATGATTTTTTCTAATATTTTCTCAGTGAAGTTAGCATTTAAAATTTCTTACTTTTGCTTCTTGAACTATCCTTTTAGATTTCAATTGTTACAGTAGAGACATTGTTGAAGCCTATGACTTTCCACCTATATTAACTACTAGGATAAAAGTTCTGAAATTATTTTCTGCTATAAAAATAAAACCTCAAATGCATCTCTTATCCCATTTTGCTGTGATCTAGCATTTAAAAAATATTTAATTGTGAATAAGAAAATTATCTCAAATAATGACTTCCATTTCTAAAATCTATTTTCCTGTTACAAATGTGGATCTAATGAGTGTGCAAATTATTTTGCTTAACTCTCTTAGGTTCTTTCAGTCTTCCTCTGGGGAGGTCTCAGTAGCTGTTGCGATCTAGGTCTGGAATGTCCTGAGGGTCCGTGTGTTAAAGACTCCGTCTCCAGGGTGGTGCTCTTGGGAGGTGGTGGGAAACTAAGAGGTGGAGCCTCATGGGAGGTCTTGAGGTCATTGGAGACATGCCCTTGGAGGAGACAGTGGGACCCTAGCCACTTTCTCTTACTCTGTTGCTTTCTGGCCATGAGGTGAGGGGTGTTTCTATGCTCCACATTCCTGCCATGATGTTTTGCCTTGCCACAGACCCAAAGCAATGGGGTCAATTAGTCATGGACCAGAACCTCTAAAACTGGGCTAAAACTTTTTCTCTTTATAAGTTGGTTATATCAGCTATTTTTGTTATAGTGATGGAAAACTAACACAGTAGTTATTCTTTAGAGAAGCTTTTGTTTAATTTGCTTTTCTGCAATCTATGGATACTCTTAACAAAGTTAATTAATGAAGCAGAGGGGTCTGGTTTCAGATAGTAAGTGAAAATGATTTTTTGTACTATCGACTCACATTTTAAAAGGAGACTCAAAAGTTCTAAAGGATATGTCAGGTTTTAAATGGCACAAATCTGGAGAGTCAGTCGATGTGTCCTTCCACATGATTGGAATGAGTACCATAAGAAAACTACTATTTCAGTTGTCTCTGTGGTTCCTGAAGATTCTTGGTCAATCATGTGCCATGGCTGATGATGGCACCAGAGGAAGCAGACTCGGGGACAAGTGGTCCCAGGGTGCTGTGGGGACTGGATGTCAGGGAGAGTCCTGAGTGTCATTGTGCCCCTGCCTTTGAACTCCTGTTGCTCTGGGCAGAACAGAGCAAGATATTATCTGGGAGCTGAGGCAGACAGCTGTTACAGAAGGGGGACAGGAGGAGGTACGCTAGGCACCATCATGGGCAGGTGTCCTGGGAGGAAGAGGACTGCTGGAAGTAGCAGATGTGTCTGTTGACGCCCAGTGTGGATCTGCACCCTTAGTCCAGGTAAGAGCTGGTGTGCCTGCCTGGGTTTAAGGCAGCTGTTGAGCAGAGAGGGGAGCATCACTGGGCATCAGGGAAGTAAGGAAGGACAGAATGCAAGCCCAGTTAGGGTGGGGAGAGGGCTGCTCTGCAAACAATTGTTCCTGAGCAAACTACTTTATATTCTTAAGAATTTATTTTGAAATTTACCATTTATGATAAAAACATGTAGTTTGAAGAAGAATGAGACAGCAGTGGCTCACACGTATAATCCTAGTGGCTCCGGAGGCTCAGGAACGAGGATTGTGAGTTCAAAGCCAGCCTCAGAAACTTAGCGAGGCCTTAAGCAACTCAGCAAGACCTTGTCTCAAAATAAAATATAAAAAAGGGCTGGGGATGTGGCTCAGTGGTTAAGCATCCCTGGGTTCAATTCCCAGTACCAAAAACAAAATACAAAAAAAATCCCCAAGCCCAAACAAAACACATGTCACTCAGTTGAAGAAATGTGATGTCAGCAAACATGTAGAGGCCCACTGTGTCCTTTCCCCTGGCGTTTCCCTCCCTCTGCAGACGTGGCCACCTGAGGAATTGTGTGTCTGCCTTCCCTTTCTTTCCTGTGTCTGGGTGTGCATACCCAAACGATGTATTATTTAGTTTTGAGTTTTATATACACACCCTCATACTCTGGCCTGTTTCTTTTGCCCACATACCTTAAGATGCCTCTGTGTTTATTGGTGGTTGGTTTATTCATATTCCCTGCTCTGGGGAGGCCCCTGGTGTGGTTTCTAGCTTTTGGCTGTTAACACCTGTTACATAAGCCTTGTTCTCAACAGGGCTGCTGCTGACGTGTTTCTCCTGGACCTGTTGGTAGGAGTGTGTCCTCTGGTCGTTGCTACGGGCATACTTGGCCTCGGCAGATGGTTTCAGGTGTTTTCCTAGCTGGGTCTGGAGCTGTACCAGGTGTACGCCTACTGGCAGTGGGCGAGGGTCGCAATGCTTCGTGTCTTCGCCACTTTAGCATTGCCCAGCTTTGACGTTGCTGGACACCTGGTTGTTGTGGAGCGGCTTTGATCACCCTGGTTACTAAGGAGTGAATGGCTGTGGGTCTTATTCCTGTGTCTTCTTCCGTGTAGCTTTGGTATGTTTTCCTGTTGAGCTTTGGCCTTTTCCTTGCCATGGGCAGAGCTGCTTTATGCAGTGTGGAGGGTACCAGTCTCTGTCGCTTGTGTGTGCTGCAGACGTCTTCTCTCAGTTCACGGCTTGCCTTTTTACTCTTTTTGAACTTGAAACCAAAAATATATTCTCCTTGGCTGTCTTCTAAAATTTTGATAATTGTTGGTTTCATATTTTCTTCTTCAATGGACTTAACATTAGTATTCTTTGGGAGTGGTGTGAAGTAGAAGCAATTGCAATTAAAGATCTGTATGACCAATTGTCTCATCCACTTTTCAAAAAATATTTGTTTTAGTTGTTGATAGATCTTTATTTTGTTCATGTATTATTTATATGTGGTGCTGAGGATCGAACCCAGTGCCTCACGTATGCTAGGCAAGTGCTCTACCACTTAGCTACGGCCCCAACCCTCATCCACTTTTTTTTTTTTTTTTGCTGTGCTGGGGATGTACCCCAGGGTTTGTGCGTGCTAGGCAAGCCTCTATCACTGAGCTCCACCTCAGCCCGCCCATGTCCACATTTATTAAACAACTCATCCTTTCTTAATGTATCTGCAATACTAGCTCTGTCATGATCATTTGCATATTGCATATTGTCTGTTCCTGAACATTATGTCTATTTATGCTCTAATGCAACCTGTCTTGATGATCACAATTTTTTTTTTTTGGTACTAGAGATTGAACTCAGGGGCACTTGACCACCGAGCCACATCCCCAGCCCTATTTTGTGTTTTATGTAGAGACAGGGTCTCACTGAGGTGCTTAGCGCCTCACCATTGCTGAGGCTGGCTTTGAACTCGCAATTCTCCTGTCTCAGCCTCCCAGAGTGCTGGGATTACAGGCTTGTGCCACTGCATGCTTGGTTCCTGCTGGAATTTTGACTGAAAAAGTATTGAATCTATGCTTCAGTAAATCCATTTGAGAAGAATTGGTATTTTCAAGATGCTTTTTTTATAGTCATGTCCAATCCAAGGGCATGTCTAAATAGCATCATTAATTTACATCTTCTGTAATGTTGATATTTTCTCCATACATGTTTTATTTTTTTGGAGGCATTTCACATTCTTTTATGCCATCCCTTTTTTCAAATTACATTTTTTAAAAAAATATTTTTTAGTTGTAGATGGACACAATACCTTCATTTATTTATTTTATGTGGTGCCGAGGATCGAACCCAGTGCCTCACACGTGCGAGGCAAACGTTCTACCACTGAGCCACAACCCCAGCCCCTCAAATTACATTTTATTCCTGATTGTTGTTAATATAAAAGTAACATTTCAGCCAGGAGTGGAGGTGCACACTTGTAATCCCAGTGGCTCAGGAGGCTGAGACAGGAGGATTGCAAGTTCGAAGCCAGCCTCAGCAACTTAGCTAGTCCTAAGCAACTCAGTGAGACTCTGTCTCTAAATAAAATACAAAAAAGGGCTGGGGACGTGGTTCAGTAGTTGGGTGCCCCAGGGATCCATCCCCAATATTAGAAAAAAATTCATATTAATATTTCTATCTAGTAAGCTTGCTAAACTCTTAGCTGCAATAATTTATCTGTAGATTAGTTTGGGAACTATATATATGTAAATACATATGTAAATAAATAAGCATATATATTGTTTAAGGATAATTTTGTTTGTCCCTTTATAATTACTTGCTTTATTTCTTGGCTTACTACACTGGTGAGGGGTTTTTAAAACAATACTGAACAGAAATGATAATAATAGGACTTGTTTTTCATTTTGAAGAATGTTTTCAGTATTTCCCCATTAGGTATGATTTTTTATGAAGTTTTATATAGCTTGCCTTTATGTGATTACTTTCTTAGTGTGTTAGTCACATTTTTATTACTGTAACAAAATACCTGAGATTAAGCTTAAAAAGTGGAGAAGTTTGTTTATTTTGGTTCACATTTTCAGAGGTTTCAGTCCATGGCCAGTTGGCCCTGTTGCTTTTGGACCTGTGGCAAAGCAGCCCATCATGGCAGGGAGTGCCTGGTGGAGAGAGCTGCTTACTGCATGGCCAGGATGGGCAAGAGAGGAAGAGGAGGGTTGGGGTCACTCTCCCCCTCAAGGGCACGTCCCCAGTGGCTGGAAGACCTCCCTCTGTGCCCTGCCTCTTAAAATTTCCACCATTTCTGGATAATGCAGAGCTGGGGCCTAAGCCTTTAGCCCTGGGCCTTTGGGGCACATTTAAGATGTAAGCACAGCACCTAGTTTACTAGAACATCAACACATTCTGTGAATAGATACTCAATTTTATGAAACCTTTTTCTTTGTATCTAAATAGTTTATTTTTTATAATCTGTAAATGGAATGAACTATACTCATAGATTTCTGTTGTTAAAACATTTTATTTCTGAGGAAACTCGACTTGGTTGTAGCCTGCTAACTTTTTGCATATTATAGGTTTGGGCTGGTAACCTTACCAGGATTCTTAGTCTCTGCGCATGAAGGCAATCACAAGCAGTCATACTCTTCTCTAATTCTGGTGTCTAGAGAAGTAGGCTGGCCTTATTAACTCGGCTGGGGAATGCTCCTTCTTTTTTAATCTCTGTGGCCATTCATTGATTATTGATTTATTGCCTCTTTGCTCTAACTCCAAGCATTGATCCCTTCCCTGTGACAGTGGAGCTGGATCCTAATGGCTTCTCCTCTGCACTGAGCGCAGGGCCAAGCTCTGTCTTAGAGGGTGCTGCAGGGACACTGTGGGGCCAAGGGACCTCAGCTCCTGGTGCCCACCCATTGTGTGGTCTGCTGCTGCTCCCGCTATCACGGTGACAGCAGTGTTGTGTGTATGGTGAATGTGAGTGTGTGTGTGTGACTGTGTATCTATGAGTGTGAGTGTGTGTGTGAGTGTGTGTGTGTGTGAAATGCCCTGTGCTGCTCCTCCTATCACACAATGCCAACAGTGTGGTATGTGAACTGTGTGTGTGTAAGTGTTGAGGGCATAAGCATGTGAGTGTGTGTGTGATTGTGAGTGTAACTGTGAACATGTGAGTGTAGGTGTGAGTGTGAATAGGTGTGAGTGTGTGGTGTCTGTATCAATGAGTATGCATGTGTGAGGTGTGTGTATGGGTGTGTGCAGGTGTGAAAGAGTGTGTCTCGCGTGCTCCCATCCTGCGCGCTCTGGCTCCCTCTCCTCCCTCCTGCCTGGTTGGCTCTGGGAAGGTGGAGACCTGCCCTTGCTCTGTGGGTGTTCTCTGCTAATGCTCTCGAATGATGCTGTCCTTCCTTTTGTGCCAGCTCAGCAGTGTGTTTATGCTTTTTCCCTAAGTCTGGCTTAAAAAAGGTTGTTTTGTGAGACAGTGTTTCAGGGCATCTGATCTTCCATGCCAGCAGATCCGGAAGTTGAAAACCATTTATGCTCACGGTTATCTGCATTGGCCAACATCAAGTCAGAAGACAATGGCATGTTTTTCTTCAGCCCTGCAAAATTCTGAAGAAGCAAAAGAATTCACTCAACCATAAGAAGACCTTTCTTAGCTGCAAAGCTAGAGAAGTTGTCAGATCTATCTGTGGATTTTTGGGAAATAGTACCCATTTCCTTTCCACATTTTTTTTTAGTACTGCTGCTTCTATAAAGCATTGTCTCATGTAATCCTTCCTTAAAAAATAGAAGTATATTTTATTTTATATAGAAAAACGAAGGCTCACAGTACGGTTTGTTGAGGTAGCTATGGGAACAATAACCATTTTCCCTTTGCTGTGGTTCAAGCAGCCAGGAAGAGCAGCAGGCCTCCCTTCCATTACCAATGGGCAAACACAGGGACAGCACCATTCTCCAGACAGAAGGAACCCTTTTTGAGGAAAGAAATTAATTTTAAACTAAGTTAAATATCTTACTAATAAATACATTTTTAAAGGGTAGCATCTTTGTCCTCTGAGGAATGACATATGTACCAATTTATAAAATAGAATTTTTTAAAACATAGTAATGACAGGTGTTACTGCAAAAAGTTACTAAACGAAATTATTTTTATGCAAAAAATGCTAGCTACCAGAAATGAATTTTGAAAGTTGAATTTTCTATAATTATACATATCTTAAAATAATTGAGTGATACTTTAATATAGAACACAACTCAAACTATTGTTGGGGTTTCAATATATTCCTGAAGAAATGGTTAAAAGAATATTTAGTATGTTAAAATGGGAACAGGGCTTACAGTTCTGATTTATGGCTATGAAAGGGCAACTTCTATTTAAAACTATAACCAATGATGGAATATACTTCAAAAACAAACATTTGTTCTGACCATCTTTAATATCAGTGAAAATAGTCTGGCGATTGTTGTCAATGAAAGTTATTTTAATCCAATGTGCAGAGAAGTACAGCTGTTTGCTTTTACCTGAAATACTACTTCTTATACACTTAAACTATTTTAGATTTATTAATTTAAGTCAGCATGTTGCATCTCTTTTTTTTTTGGTACTAAGGATTGCACCCAGGGGCACTTAACCACTGAGCCACATCCCAAGCCTTTTTGCAAAAACTATTTTATTTAGAGACAGAATCTCACTGAGTTGCTTAGGACCTTGCTAAGTTGCTGAGGCTGGCTTGAACTTGCAATTCTACTGCCTTAGCCTCTCTAGCCACTGGGATTACAGGTGTACGCTACCGTACCTGACACATCTCCTTTATAGACAAGTCATGGGCTGCAGAGAGCCCAAAAGCCTAATGACATTACATTTATCTGCATAAATGCATCTGAAGAAGTATAACCAATGGTGTCCTGCACACTCAAATTATATTCTCGTCCTAATTTTGAGTCTAAATACTAATGCAATTTCAAAATCAATTGAATTTTTTAGATTCAGGAAGTCTTAGAACTGTTGTACACATGGGAATTGTGTCTCCGAGAGCATTTTCTACCCTGTTTCCCTCTGGTCTATTCCACATATCTCTGCTGGGGCAGAGTAGCAGTGCCCCAAGGAAGGCGGAGCTAACAATTCAGCCCCTAGACCTCCCACATCCTGATGGGTATGCTCTGCCTTTGGTATGTGACTGCAGCTTTCAGGGTTGGTACAGGGGCAACCCGCGTGGATGGAGACCTCATAGAAGTAAGAACAGTGGTTACCATAGGCTGGAAAGGGTGGGGGGAGGCGTGCAGGAGGATCATGGGTACAGGGGTGCAGTTGGTCAGAGGGAATAATTTCTGATGTTCTATAGCCAGTAGGGTAAGTACAGTTGACAGCAGTTAATGGTATTTTCCTTTCCTTCCCTCCCCTTTTCTGTTCCTTTCTTTCTCTTTTCTTTTTGATGGGGTCTTGCTGTGCTGCCCAGGCTGTGTTTAAATTCCTGGGCTCAAGGGATCCTCCTGCCTCGGCCTCTGAAGAGCTGGGGCTCCAGGCGATTGCCACTGTGCCCAGCTTAGTTCATGGTAGTGAGGATGATAACCAGCAATGATAATTGTTTGAGGTGATGGCTATCCCAGTCATCCTGATCTGAGCATTACACGTGTATACATGTAATTGAACTGTCACACTGGAGCCCATAAGTATATACAATTTCTATGTGTCAGTTAAAAGTCATGTTTTGGGGCACTGGGGATTGAATCCAGGGATGCTGTACCACTGAGCTAGATTTCCAGTCCTTTTTGTTTTTTATTTTGAGACAAGGTCTCACTGAGTTGCCCAGGTTGGCTTCAAACTTGCCATCCTCCTGCCTCAGCCTCCTGAATTTCAGTAGTGTTCTACTATGCTTGGCTTTAAAGGAAAAAAAAAATAGAAAGAGAAAAAAATGTACAAAGAAACACTTCAGTGAAGCAATCATGATTTTGTTCACAAAACTGTGAAAACCAGTGATCTAAAAAATTGACAAACCAAATATAACTCTCAAACCATTTCGCTTTTCCAGAGCTCGCTTTCCCGGCTGTGCAGTGTCCTTGATGACCGCCCGCCAACATTTTCTGTATCTATGTGCAATACTTTTATTCAGTTATTAAAATAGTTTTGATGACAAGTCACATGTAATAGTGATGATCAGGAAATCAATTTCCTCAGCTATTACTTGGCACAGTGCACTCGCCAGCATGGTGAGTGTAGAGGAGTTAAAAACAGAACAGCAGGCTCTTAGCTGGGCGTGGTGGCGCCCGCCTGTAATCCCAGCACTCTGGGAGGCTGAGACAGGAGAATCGCGAGTTCAAAGCCAGCCTCAGCGATGGCGAGGCGCTAAGCAACTCAGTGAGACCCTGTCTCTACATAAAACACAAAATAGGGCTGGGGATGTGGCTCAGTGGTCGAGTGCCCCTGAGTTCAATCCCTGGTAAAACAAACAAACCCCAAAACAAAACAGGAGCCTCTTATTTCCAAACTGGATGCAGGAGGGCAGCCTGCTGGCGACAGAACACCAGACGCCAGCTAGGACAGTGGAACTGTTTAGTTAGAACTTAGAAACACTGTTTCCTTGAAAAGTTTTAAAAACACCTAACGGAGCACTACCTTGGGCGCCGAGCACAGCGGGGCTCACGTTTGCAGGAATGCACAGTAACTGGCGCTTGAGTCCCGGGCATGTGAGCTTCGCCCCCACCTCTTCCTGGGCCCAGCGCTCCTTCCTGTGCCTCTAGTGACAGGCTCTTTTCACCTGCTGCTCTGCCTGGGGCTGTCCCACTGTGCCCTGAGTGGCCCTGGGAACTCACTTCCTTTCACTGAGCTCTTGTGCTGTCTGGGTCAGAAGCCTTAGCGAGTGGCTCAGTGCAGGTGCCACATAGGGGCTCTTCCTTCTGGACCTCCCGCCTGGTCCCTGGGTGTGGACCCGGCTGGCATGGCAGCTGCTGTGGCTTCTGCGTGCTTCCTCAGGTCTTGGGATGCTAACCAATGGTGTCACACACTCGCGACCGTAGGCGTGTGCTGCCTGTGGGTGGGGCCTTTAGGTGTTCTCCTGGGGCTCTGGGCACACATTTCACAATCAAATGGCCTGTCCTGCCTGTGGAGAGTTAAGCTTCCCCAACGTGCCTTCACCAGGAAATGTCTTCCCATTTGTTCATTGGATGGTCAGCTCCCGAGGGTGACTGGAAAGCAAATCTGCACGATCGTGTTGCTGGCAGCTGTCGTGTACCTCGTGTCTGTTCATCACTGCTCGTCACAAGTGTTCAGGCCTGAGGGTCTGCACGCTGAACCTTTGGATTCCAGGGCACCATGGTTCTACATCCTGGCTGTGGCAGTGCACTTTTCTAAACTTCTTGCTACCCAGCTCTTCCTTCCTTCTTCCTCTCCTCCTCTCCCCTTCCCTCCCCTACCCTCCCCTCCCCTCCCCTCTTCTACCAGAGATTGAACCAGGGGTGCTGAATCACTCACTGAGCCACATCCCCAGCCCTATTTATATTTTATTTTGAGACAGGATCTCACTAAGTTGCTTAGGGCTTTGCTAAGTTGCTGAGACTGGCTTTGAACTCATGATCCTCCTGCCTCAGCCTCCTGAGCCACTAGAGTTACACCACTAGGTGTGTGCCACCATGCCTGGCTTTCCCAAGCTCTTTCAAATCACTTCCTGCCCCCTGGGCTTAGTCCCAGGCCACTTTTAGTCCTCTTGATCTGGGGTACAGGTGCCTGTGCACTCTGTCATCATGATCTCTGATTTCTTCCAGAAATTTGGTGTCTGCGGCATCTCCAAGGGGGTGATGTATTTTGAGGCAATGCTTACTTATTGGTTGATCATTATTTTCATCAGGATTAGACACATTATACTTTTTTTTGGTACCTGGGATTGAACTCAGGGGCACTCGAGCACTGAGCCACATCCCCAGCCCTGTTTTGTGTTTTATGTAGAGACAGGGTCTCCCTGAGTTGCTTAGCGCCTTGCCATTGCCGAGGCTGGCTTTGAACTTGCGATTCTCCTGTCTCAGCCTCCCTAAGTGCTGGGATTACAGGCGTGAGCCACCGTGCCCGGTGGCGGCGGCGGCGGCTGCTGCTGCTGCTGCTTCTTCTTCTTCTTAACCAAGAATTGAACCCAGAGGCGCTTAACCACTGACCCTGTAATCCCAGCACTTAGGGAGGCTGAGACAGGAGAATCGCAAGTTCAAAGCCAGCCTCAGCAGTGGCGAGGCGCTAAGCAACTCAGTGAGACCCTGTCTCTACATAAAACACAAAATAGGGCTGGGGATGTGGCTCAGTGGTCGAGTGCCCCTGAGTTCAATCTCCAGTACCAAAAAAAAAAAAAAAATGTGAAACGGTGAATTCTTAGCTTCTATTTATGAAATCATTTTGTCATGAATTGACTTCTTAAATAGTCGCCGTTGCTGAGGCTGGCTTTGAACTTGCGATTCTCCTGTCTCAGCCTCCCTAAGTGCTGGGATTACAGGCTTGCGCCACCACGCCTGGCTCACATTATACTTCTGAGAAGAGAGTTTATTTCAAAAAAACCTGGATAACTAGAATCTGACCCAGACAGGACAGATGATAACATCATGAAGTTAGTATCTTTTTTCCCAAAAGCCTTGGTGTGTACATGTCGCTCAGAACCCCTTGAGGTATACTCGGATGGAGGACATCTGTTTCCACTGCTGAAGCCCTGTGCACCCCAAGACTTGTAGGAAGCTCTGTACGTAGGCACTGCAGGGGTGAGAACGCGTGAGGTCTGAATTCCATGTCATCAGCCAAAACAGCAACAGCACAAAATTCTCCTTGCAGACATGCATCATTTAGTGTTTTCAGAAACAGAGTTCCATTGTCACTGCAGTGCCTGGTTTCAGACATACTGATGAACAATTACACGGACAACTCAGGCTGTTACCTTAATGCCTCAAACACCCAGTGTTCAGGTCGGAGTAACTGTAGTTGGTACACCAGATCTGCCTGGCACAGCCCCAGCCACTCGATGTGGGCCAGGTGCACTCACCAGCATGCAAGCTGGGGACTGGACGGGTCGGTGCTGGAGGCCACCATGACATTCTATTTCCTTTAACCAAGAATTGAGGCAGTTTCCAAAAATGCATTCAGTACAAAAGAGTAGTCATTGAGAGACTCAGACACATACAGGAGAATGACAAAGTTTGGAAAAGATGAACACACAGAAACATGTAGCATTTCCCTGTAACTGTGGCGAGTATTTGGTTTTAAGCTTCTTGACACTCGATAGAGTGGGGTAGGCAAAGCTGCAGCGGAGTTGGTTGGAGCCTTGTCCTGCTGGAACTGTGAGTCTTTCTACCTTGCAGCTGAGATTGCATCCCAGCCCTTGGTACAAAGATGGGAAGAACTAAAGCAGTCTGGAGGAGGATCTTTTTTGTTTTAATTATTAAAACATTCCTCTGAGCTACCGACAACCCCATTACTGGAGAGAGTGTGTAGGGCTGGGCCTGCCGGGAAGGACAGACCCTGGTGGGGCATGGGTGGCGTGCAGCTTCCCGAGCATCAGATTTCACTCTGGGGCCATGAGGTGAGTCTGGGCCCTCAGAGCAGGTGGCAGCGGTAGAGAAATCCTGTGTGGTCTGTGGAGACTGATCAGGGTCCAAAGCTGCAACTGAGAAGTAAACCAGTTAAAGATATGACTTTTGGAAAAGTCATTTACTGTGTGTACTTGAATCCTGCTAGCAGTTCCTGAGCATAGCAGTTGTGTGTGTGTGTGTGTGTGTGTGTGTATGAATTTTCACTGTGCTATATTGACACATCTGTATGAAAACAAATGTAAAGTGTATGGTTGGATTTCTTAACTTTTGGGCTTAGTCATCTTTGACAAAGTAATCTGGGATAACCTTACATTTTAGTTTCTAATTTAATGATAATAAATAAAAAGGTTCCATTTAGGTCAATATATTGGCTCACAAGTGTACAATGGATTTAAATGTTCCCTTCCTTTGTTTCCAGGATTTTGACTCCTTCTTCTCTGCAAAAGAAGAGAATATTATCTATTCCTTCCTTGGCTTGGCTCCCCCTCCTGGATCAAAGGTAAGCTTGATCCCCCAATTGGGGCTCAATGCAGGGTGTGACAAATGAAGACAGAAATCAGCAGTCAACACTGGATAGTAAATGAGGATTTTCAAATTACAAAATCACAAAAGTTCCACAGATTTTGTGAAATGGATGGAATGCTCCATGAATTTGCCTGTCACCCTCCTTCAGAGGCCGTGCTCATCTTTTCTGTATTGTTCCAGGTTTGGTATGTGTGTTGCCAAAGCAAGAACTGACAGGATTTTAGCATACTGTATTCTGAGGAATTCTTTCCCATGGAGATAATGCAAAATATTTACTAAAAAGTGTTTTAAAGTTATGCTTTTCATATTTATGAAGTTTTCGCCTTGTTATAGTAAATTTTACAATACTTAAGAAATGTAAGAAATGTTAGGGCTGGGGATACAGGTCAGTGGCAGAGAGCTGACTGGGCATGTGTGAGGCCCTGGGTTTGATCCAGCACGGCAAAACAAAAACAAAAAACCAACAACAAAAACCAGCTCCTGCCCCCAATGCCTTGGTGGAATTCTTGTGCCGCGGGTTCCCCATCTACCAACATGGGGCTCCCCCAGCCACCTCCATCTTGGGACATTGTGGCTGCTGCCACAGACCCCTCAATGTGGTAGCCTCCACCTTGGGATACCAGCCAGGCCTGGAAGCCCAACATCAAGGTACCTACAGAATTGCTGCTGCTGTCACCACCACCAACTAGAGATGCAGCTGTTTCCATCTAGGGACAATAGCCAGGGCCTGGTAGACTGTCACCAAGTCCCTGTAGGCTTGGTTACACCTGAGGTCTCCCTGTTAGGAGTGCTAATAGCCACCATTTTGCTGCAGAGGCAGGAGAGAGCCTTGCACGGGGTCAGTAGGTTGGAAGAGGGTGTGAGGGCATCTCGATCCTGGCTCACCCAACCAAACAGCCCAGCACCTACTAGGTTTCCAGGGCCAACTCTGGTGGCACTTACTGGGACCTGACACCAGCCCCGTCCCTGATTCCCTTCTCAATCCAGCATCCACTGATCACAGGGTCCTACTGGTTTGGCAATCAAGAGGGCCTTCCAGCTCCCTTATCCCCAGTCTCCCAACCCCTCCCAGCCACCAACCTGGCCCAGCACTTGCAGCTCTGTGGCTGGCCCACAGCTCTCAGCACCTGCTCCAGATTCGCCTGATACAGAACAGCTCGCCACAACAGGCACACAGGTTCCTGCACTCAGCCCTCAGGACCTCCGGAGAGAGGTGCCTGATTGGGAAGCGTAAGGGTGGGGTAGGAGAGATACAGTTTAGAGACTAAATTAGAGGCCAGGAATTGTGGGGTCCACAGGTGATGTAAGGGGCTAATACCAGGTTCCCACATCACATGAGTGGACCCCAAAGAGATTCCCGGGGTGCAGTCTTCCAACAGGAACCAGCAGTTGCTGAGCCTCACCTCCAAGAGTTCTGCCTCCCAGACTAACTCTTCCACCCTAGCAAACTCCAGACAACCCCACCTATCAGATGAGAAGGGAAGCAGAGAAGATGGTGAACTCCAGCAGAAACACTTGTTCAGTTTTCCTTTGAGGTTTTTTTTTTTTTTTGGTACTGGAGATTGAACTCAGGGGCACTCGACCACTGAGCCACATCCCCAGCCCTATTTTGTGTTTTATGTAGAGACAGGGTCTCACTGAATTGCTTAGTGCCTCGCTGTTGCTGAGGCTGGCTTTGAACTCGCGATTCTCCTGTCTCAGCCTCCTAAAGTGCTGGGATTACAGGCTTGCGCCACCGTGCCCGGCTTGAGATTTTTTTTTCTTTTCCTGCCCTTACATCCCCAACATTTGTGAAACAAAGTATTTTTCATGCATCAGGCAACTGAGGACTGGGTTGTCTGAATAGTATATTTCGGTTTTGTTGTCTATTCTTTTATTTTTACATTTTTTAAAAAAATTTTCTTTCTTTTTAAAATCTATTTATTTATCTATTTATTTATTTATTTTTCTCTTTCTCTATATTTTCCTCTCACTTTTCTGTTTCCTTGGAGACTCTCTCTTCTCTCATGCTAACAGGTAACTTCTTTTGATTCCTCTTTCATGCTTCCTATGATCTAATACCTCTATTCTCACCTCCTACCTCATGAACATCTCATCCTACACCCCCCATTCTCTCTTTGTCCACCATTAGAAACTGTAGACCCTTTCGCAAACCTACTCTCTATATTGTAGATAATAATCAGACACATCATTTCTGTTTATTGTGATAAAACAGTAAATGTCTTAATAGGAGCTATTTGGTTTAAGGATGCATATTGTTTGCATTGGTTGCTGTAAATATTGATCTGCCCCTTAAAGGCAAGGTGTTGGAAACCTGCAGGGATGCTATAAGTCTATAGGGTAGAAACTGTAATACCTCAGGTCTGCACTGCTAGAGGGGAAGACACATGAACAACATGAAAAAACAAAGGAAGAAAGTGCCCCAAACAAACCAAGATGCTACAATAATAGAATCCACTGACAGCACAGTAGAAGAAATGTCAGAGAAGGAGTTCAGAATGTACATAGTTAAAATGATCTGTGAAGTAAAGAATGATATAAAAAAGCAAATGAAGGTAGTAAAAGATTATGTCAATAAAGAGAGAGAGATTCTGAAAAAACAAAGAAACAAACAGAAATCCTTGAACTGAAGGAAACAATAAACCAAATTAAAAACTCAATAGAAAGCTAGAACAACAAACTAGATCACTTGGAAGACAGAACCTCAGACAATGAAGACGAAATATATTATCTTGAAAATAAAGTTGACCACATGGTGAATATGGTAAGAAATCATGAACAGAACTTCAAAGAATTATGGCATAACATGAAAAGACCCAATTTAAGATTCTTCAGGATAGAGGAAGGCACAGAGATATAATCCAAAGGAATGTACAATCTTTTCAAAGAAATAATATCAGAAAATTTCCCAAACCAGAAGAATGAAATGGAAAATCAAATACAAGAAGTCTACAGGACACCAAATGCACAAAATTCCAACAGATCCACACCAAGGCACATTATAATGAAAACACTTAGCATATAGAATAAGTATAGAATGTTAAAGGCCACAAGAAAAATATATCAGATTACATACAGGGGGAAAGCAATCTGGATCTCAGCAGATTTCTCAGCCCAGACCCTCAAAGCCAGGAGGTCCTGGAACAACATATATCAGCTCTGAAAGAAAATGGATGCCAACAAAGAATCTTATATCCAACAATATTAAGCTTCATATTTGATGATGAAATAAAAACATTCCATGATAAACAAAAGTTAAAAGGATTTACAGCAAGAAAGCCTGCACTATACAACGTCCTCAGCAAAATATTTCATGAGGAGGAAATGAAAAAAAAAAAAAAAAAAAAGAAAGAAAAAACCAGTAAAGGAAGGAACTACACTAAAGGAAAGCCAATCAAAAGAGAAACCAACCAAGTCAAGTTAAAAACCAAAAATAAACCAAAATGACCAGGAATACAAATCATATCTCAACAATAACGCTAAATATTAATGGCTTAAACTCATCAATCAACTGGCAGAGTGGATTGAAAAAAAGACCCAACAATATGCTGCCTTCAAGAGACTCATCTCATAGGAAAAGACATCTACAGACTGAAGGTGAAAGGATGGGAAAAAACATATCCCTCACATGGACCATGTAAATGAGCAGAGGTTTACACCCTCATATCAGAAAAGTGGACTTCGAGCCAAAGTTAGTCAGAAGGGATAAAGAAGGACATTTAGTACTGCTTAAGGGAATCAGACATCAATAAGACATAACAATCTGGGTGTGGTGGCACACACCTGTAATCTCAGCACTTTGGGAGGCTGAGACAGAAGGATCATGAGCTCAAAGCCAGCCTCAGCAACGGCAAGGTGCTAAGCAACTCAGTGAGACTCTGTCTCCACATAAAACACAAAACAGGGCTGGGGATGTGGCTCAGTGGTCAAGTACCTCTGAGTTCAATACCCGGTACCAAAAAAAAGAGAAAAAAAAAGACATAATCATAAATATCTATGCCCTGAACAATGGAGCATCCACATATATCAAACAAATCCTTCTCAATTTCAAGAATCAAATAGATCACAGCACAATAATACTGGGTGACTTAAACACACCTCTCTTACCACTGGACAGATCTTCCAAACAAAACTAAACAAAGAAACTATAGAACTAAATAATATAATCAATGATTGGGACTTAATAGATATGTACAGAATATTTCATCCATCAATGAGCAAATACACTTTCTTTTCAGCAGCACATGGATCCTTCTCTAAAGCTAAAGCAGACAAAAAAAAAATAGAGATACTACCCTGCATTCCATCAGACCATAATGGAATGAAATTATAAATCAATGATAAAATAAAAAATAGAAGCTATTTCAACACTTGGAGACTAAATAATACACTATTGAATGACAAATGAATAGCAGAAGACATCAGGGAGTAGATACTAGAATTCTTAGAGGTAAATGAGAACTCTGATACAACATATTGAAATCTCTGGGACATGATGAAAGCAGTGCTAAGAGGAAAGTTCATTGCACTGAGCTCATTCATTGAAAGAATAAAAAGTCAACAAATAAATGACATAACATTACATCTCAAAGATCTACAAAAAGAATAACAAATCAACACCAAAAGTAGTCGAAGACAGGAAATAATTAAAATCAGTGCTGAAATCAATGAAATTGAAACAAAAGAAACAATTAAAAAATTGTCAAAAAGAAAAGTTGGTTCTTTGAAAAAATAAGTAAAATTGATAAACCCTTAGCCATGCTAACAAAGAGAAGGAGAAAGAAAACTCAAATTACTAAAATTTGTGATGAAAAAGGAAATATCACGACAGACGCTATTGAAATACAGAAAATAATTAGAAACTATTTTGAAAATTTACACTCCAATAAAATAGAAAATATTGAAAACATTGAGAAATTTCTAGAGACATATGATATACCCAAACTAAATCAGGACATACACAACTAAACAGCTCAATTTCAAAGCCGGGCACTGTGGCCCACGCCTGTAGTCCCAGCACTTTGGGAGACTGAGACAATAGAATCGCAAGTTCAAAGCCAGCCTCAGCAATGGCGAGATGCTAAGCAACTCACTGAAACCCTGTCTCTAAATAAAATAGAAAATAGGGCGGGGGATGTGGCTCAGTGGTAGAGTACCCCTGGATACCCGCTTCCCCACAAAATAAAACAAAACAGAACAACATATCAATTTTAAGCAGTGAAATAGAGGACACCATCAAAAGCCTACCACCACCAACAACAAAAAAGCCCAGGACTAGATGAATTCTCAACCGAGTTCTACAAGACCTTCAAAGAGGAACTAGCACCAATATTCCTCAAATTATTCCATGAAATAGAAAAGGAAGGAACCCTTCCAAACTCATTCTATGAGGTTAGTATCACCCTGATACCAAAACCAGACAAAGACACATCAAGAAAAGAAAATTTTGGACCAATATTCCTGATGAACACAGATGCAAAAATTCTCAATAAAATTCTAGCAAATCACATACAAAAGATATTAAAGTGATAGTGCACCATGATCAAGTGGGGTTCATCCCAGGGATGCAAGGTTGGTTCAACATAGTGATATCAATAAACATAATTCACCACATTAATAGACTTAAAGATAAGAATCATGTGATTATCTCAATAGATGCAGAAAAAGCATTTGACAACATACAGCACTGCTTCATGTTCAAAACACTAGAAAAACTAGGGATAGTAGGAATATACCTCAACATTGTAAAAGCTATCTATGCTAAGCTCAAGGCCAACATCATTCTAAATGGAGAAAAATTGAAAGCATTCCCTCTAAAAACTAGAACAAGACAGAGATGCCCTCTTTCACCACTTCTTTTTTTTTGGTACCGGGTATTGAACTCAGGGGTACTTGACTACTGAGCTACATCCCCAGCCCTATTTTGTGTTTTCTGTAGAAGCAGGTCTCACTGAGTTGCTTAGTGTCTTGCAGTTGCTGAGGCTGGCTTTGAACTCGTGATTCTCCTGTCTCAGCCTCTCAAAGTGCTGGGATTACAGGCATGCGCCACTGCACCTGGCTTCACCATTTCTATTCAAAATCATCCTTGAAACTCTAGTCAGATGAATTAGACAGATGAAAGAAATTAAAGGGATATAAATAGGACAAGAAGAACTCAAACTATCCCTGTTTGCTGATGACATGATTCTATATTTAGAGGATCCAAAAAATTCTGCCAGAAAGCTTATAGAACTAATAAATGAATTCAGCAAAGTAGCAGGACATAAAAAGAACACCCATAAATCCAATGTATTTCTATACATCAGTGATGAATCCTCTGAAATAGAAATTAGGAAAACTACCTCATTCACAATAGCCTCAAAAAACAAAACAAAACAAAACAAAACCAACTTGGGAATCAATCTAAAAAAAGAGGTAAAAGACTTCTACAATAAAAACTACAGAATACTAAAGAAAGAAATTAAAGAAGACCTTAGAAGATGGAAAGATCTTCCATGTTCTTGGATAGGCAGAATTAATATTATCAAAATCTCAAAATGGCTATACTACCAAAAGCGCTATACAGACTTAATGGATTTTCAATTAGAATCCCAATTACATTCCTCATAGAAATAGGAAAAGCAATCATGAGATTCATTTGGAAAAATAAGAGACCCAGAATAGCCAAAACAATCCTTAGCAAGAAGAGTGAAGCAGGAGGCATCACAATACCAGACCTTAAACTATACTACAGAGCTATAGTAAAAAAAATGGCATAGTATTGGCACCAGAATGGATATGTAGACCAATGGTACAGAATAGAAGACAAAAAGACATAAATACAGTTATCTCATACTAGACAAAGGTGCCAAAAACATACATTGGAAAAAAGCTAGTCTCTTCAACAAATGGTGCTAAGAAAACTGGAAATCTATATGCAGTGAAATGAAATTAAATCCCTATCTCTCATCATGCACAAAACTCAACTCAAAGTGGATAAAGTACCTAGGAATTAGACCAGAGACCCTGTGCTTAATAGAAGAAAAAGTAGACCCGAATCTTCATCATGTCAGCTTAGGACCTGACGTCCTTAATAAGACTCCTAAAATGCAAGAAATAAAATCACGAATCAATAAATGGGATGGATTAAAACTAAAAACTTTCTTTGCAGCAAAGGAAACAATTAGTAATGTAAAGAGAGAGCCCTACAGATTGGGAAAAAATCTTTACTGCACATAAGATAGAGAACTAATCTCCAGGATATATAAAGAACTCAAAAAACTTAACACCAAAAAACAAATAACCCAATCAATAAATGGGCCAAGGAGCTGAACAGACACTTCTCAGAAGAAGATATACAATTGATCAACAAATACATGAAAAAATGTTCAACATCTATAGCAATTAGAGAAATGCAAATTAAAACTACTCTAAGATTTCATCTCACTCCAGTCAGAATGGCAATTATCAAGAATATGAGCAACAATAAGTGTTGGTGAGAATGTGGGGGAAAAGACACACTCATACATTGCTGGTGGGACTGCAAATTGGTGCAATCTGGAAAGCAGTATGGGAATTCCTTAGAAAACTTGGAATGGAACCACCATTTGATCCAGCTATCCCACTCTTCGGTCTATACCCAAAGGGCTTAAAACCAGCGTACTATAGTGATGCAATACCAATGTTTATAGCAGCTCAATTCACAATAGTTAAACTATAGAACCAACCTAGATGCCTTTCAATAGCTGAATGGATAAAGAAACTGTGGTACATATACACAATAGAATATTACTCAGCCTTAAAGAAGAATGAAATTATGGCATTTGCAGGTAAATGGATGGAGTTGGAGACAATCATGCTAGGTGAAATAAGCCAATCCCAAAAAACCAAAGGCCAAATATTTTCTCTGATAAGTGGATGTGATCCATAATGGGGAGGGAGGTATGGGAAGAATGGAGGAAATTTGGATTGGGCAGAATAGGGGGGTTAAGGGAGTGGGAAAGACAGTGGAATGAGACAGACATTATTACCCTGTGTACATGTATGACTGCATGAATGGTGTGACTCTGTATCATGTACAACCAGAGAAATGAAAAGAAATGAAAAGCTCCATTTGTGTACAATGAGTTGAAGTGCATTCTGCTCTCATGTATAACTAATTACAACAACAACAACAATCAAAAAGTAATCTTAAGTGCATTTATAAAATATGTGAAACTGTAGCTGGGCGCAGTGGCGCACACTTGTAATCCCAGCACTTAGGGATGCTGAAACAGGAGAATTGCGAGTTCAAAGCCAGCCTCAGCAATGGGGAGGCACTAAGCAACTCAGTGAGACCCTGTCTCTACATAAAACACAAAATAGGGCTGGGGATGTGGCTCAGTGGTCGAGTGCCCCTGAGTTCAATCCCCAGTACCAAAAAAAAAAAAGTGTGAAACTGTGAATTCTTAGCTTCTATTTATGAAATT
>CM053409.1:115043714-115054658 GCA_028644305.1 Xerus rutilus
TTCTTAAATAGCTTGTTATTTCATAATAATACATGCCTTTAGGTTAATTATTTCTATTTAAAATTTTTTGAACCTTGATTTTTTTAAAATATATTTTTAGTTATTGATGGACTTTTATTTCATTCATTTATATGCGGTGCTGAGAATCAAACCCAGTGCCTCACACCTGCTAGGCAAACGCGCTACCTCTGAGCTACAACTCGTGCCCTTTGCACTTGCTTTTTTTTTTTTTTTTAATATTTTTTTAGTTGCAGATGGACATGATATCTTTATTTTATTTATTTATTTTACGTGGTGCTGAAGATCGAACCCAGGGCCTCATGCATGCAAGGTAAACGCTCTACCACTGAGCCACAATCCCAGCCCTTGAACTTGCTTTTTAATCCATAAAAAGGGGAAAAGTAAGAGCTAGACTCAAGCACAAGACACATCTCATCAGATTTTTTCCTTGAGTGTTGTCTCATCTCTGAACACATGATTGAATAGGAAATCACTCTTGTGAGACCAAGACCATGAAGTTGGATGTCCCGTGTAGACTGCCTGCTTCACCTGGATGTGGCCACTGCTCTGCTTCATTCACTGAATTCAGTTCCCACTCGGGATGTTGCAGAGTCCCTCCAGTGCCGACCTGCCACCAGAACCTGGCTTCCTCTCTCCTTTCTTCTTTCTAGCTGGTCCTCCATCTCCTCTCCAGCAGGTTCTCTCTCAATAGCCATCTCCCATATTCCCACCACTTCCCAGTCCCCTCCCTCCAGACCTCAGGCACTGGTGGTGGGAGGGGAGAGTCTGGTTTATGTCCAGAGGCCTATGAAGGGGTTTTCTAAACAAAGTGACTTTTCTATCTCTTGTCAATAATAATGTGGAATGGCAGGGCATGGTGGCACACACCTGTAATCCCAGCAGCTCCGGAGGCTGAGGCAGGAGGATTGAGAGTTCAAAGCCAGCCTCAGCCACTTAGCAAGGTACCACTTAGCAACTCAGCAAACCCCTGTCTCTAAATAAAATATAAAATGGGTTGGGGATGTGGCTCAGTGGTTAGACGCCCCTGGGTTCAATCCCCGGTACAAATAAAACAAGTGGCAAAACTTTGAAATGAGAGGTTTTTTAAACTAAGGGTCATAGGTCAAATTCTTAGAGCCACTTTCTGCACCTAGATCCAAAGGGAGAGAGGTGGAGTAGAAATGTATTCTCTCCCTACTCACAGCAAATCCCAGGAATCACATTTTCCTCATTCCTTCCCTTTGCAATGTTTCTTCTTCCTATTATTTTTTTTATAGCATTAGGATTTCTTTTTCTTTTTTTTATAGTGTGACTTTAGTCTTCATGACACTTAAAACTTTTCTCAAATACTCTATTACATGAATGTATCATTATTGGCTTATTCATTCCTATACTTTTAATTTTTACTTATTAATGTATCATAAATGTGTTTATGTGGTTGCAAGCTCATACTGTTGTTTAAATAGTTTGTATAACATTTTATCAAGTAAATGTAACATGATTTTCTTTTCCTTGATTATAATTTTGAAACTTTGATTGCTGACCATTTTTTAATTGTAAATAACTTTGCAGTGATTGTGGCAGGGAAATAGTGTTCTTTATTTTGGAATATTTCCTTAGGATAAATCCCCAGTAACCCTTTTAGTGAGACAAAGTGCACAAATATTATTATGGATTTGAAATGAGCCACCAAATTGTTCTCCGAGAGGATTATACCATTCATTCCACTGTGCCCCGGTGGGTCAGCCCCACTATCCAGAGATGAGTATGTTCAATCTCCTTGATCTGAGAACATTCGATTCTATTTTTTAAAAATTGCTTTTGATTTTATTGTGCTATGGAGGGAATTTAGTTAGATGAATTTCCATCTTAAGTATGGTTTTATAACCCAATGTATATTTTTCTTTGATATTTAGTAGTTTTTATTGACTAATATTTATTGTGCACAACATGATGTTTTGAAACATGTTTACATTGTAGAATGGCAGAATTGAGCTATTTTGCATACACATCACCTCACATACTTATCATTTTATTTGTGGTAAGAACAATTGAAATCTACTCTTAGTGATTTTCAAAATATATTGTTATTTACTGTGGACATTGTGTTGTACAACAGATCTCTTTAATGTATTCCTCCTACCTAACAGGCAATATGTATTTTTACTGCTCTCTGAAAAGACTGTCTTTTAAATATTAAAATTAATTTTTTATCAAATTAATACAAGTACAATATTAGCAAGGTCAGAGTCCCATAAGCATTATTATAAAAAGAGGAGGACCTGCCTGGTGGTCCCTTGTCACTACATGCTGCACTCTCCCTGGGGAGCGAGGTCCAGGCTGGGCACTGCACTCAGCACCGTGCAGGGGCTGCCCATGTGAGCCTGTGTCCAGAGCTGCTGGGAGGAGCCCGGTGCCAGTCTGCTTCCTCATCCTTTGTATTTGCCTGTTTTTGTTTTCCCCAACTCTGGGAGTTTTGGGGACCCTGCTTTTTGTTTTGATGTTGCATGATGACGTGCCCGGCATAGGTCTTTTCCTGGTTGTACTGGGCCTCATTCTGGAAAGTCACATCCCTCAGTTCTGGAAAATGAAATGTTGGGGGAGTCTTCCTGGGGGGTCACTGTTCCTTAGTTTCCACACTCTTTTCTTTTTTGGAATTATTCTTACTTCCATGTTGGACCTCTTGGACTAATTCTCTAATTATCTTTAGTCTCCCATTTTCTGTGTCTTTTCTACTTTCAGGGATACTTCCTCAAGTCTTTGCTTTTTCTTCCCTCTATTATTTTTTGCATCTTTCCTATCATATTTTTACTTCTCAAGAGCTCTTTGTTTTCTTTGGATGTATTATTAATTAGCTTTCTGTTTTTGTCAGATAGGTTCATTATTTTTCTGAACTCTGATTTTATTAAATATATAGTTTCCCACTTATTTTATTGGTGCATTATAGTTGTACATAGTGGTGAGATTTGTTGTTTCATATTCCTACATGCACACAATATAGCAATATAATTTGACCAATACCACTCCTAGCATTCACCCCTCCCTCCCCACCTCCCATCCCACGAGCCCTTTCCTCTCCTGACCGCCCTTTGATTTTTAGGAGATCCATCCCACCTTTGTTTTTCTTTTTCCTCTCTAGCTTCCACATATGAGAGAAAACATAGGACTCTAGACCTTCTGAGTTTGACTTATTTTGCTTAACATGATGGTCTCTAGTTCCATTCATTTTCTTGCAAATGCCATAATTTCATTCTTCTTTATGGCTGAATAAAACTCCATTGTGTATATATACCACATTTTCTTTATCCATTCGTCCATTGATGGACACCTAGGCTAGTTCCATAGTTTGGCTATTGTGAATTGTGCTGCTATAAACATGGGTGTGTATCACTGTTGTTTGATGACTTTGATTCTTAGGATAAATACCTAGGCGTGGTATACCTGGCTCATATGGTGGTTCCATGTCTAGACTTTTGAGGAATCTCCATACTGACTTCCATAGTGATTACAGTAATTTGCAGTCCCACCAACAATGTAAAAGTGTTCCTTTTTCTCTACATCCTTTCTAGCATTTATTATTATTTGTATTCTTCTTTTATTTTTTGGTACCAAGGATTAAACTCAGGGGCACTGGACCACTGAGCCACATCCCTAGCCCTATTTTGTGTTTTATGTAGAGACAGGGTCTCACTGAGTTGCTTAGCGCCTCCCCATTGCTGAGGCTGGCTTTGAACTCGTGACTCTCCTGTCTTAGCCTCCCACAGTGCTGGGATTACAGATGTGTGCCACCGCGTCTGGCTTATTATTTGTATTCTTGATGACTGCCATTCTGACTGGTGTGAGATGAAATCTCAGTGTAGTTTTGATTTGCATTTCCCTAATTGCTAGTGATGTTGAACATTTTTTCATGTATTTGTTGGTCATTTGTATTTCTTCTTTTGGGAAATGTCTGTTTCATTCATTTGCCCATTTATTAATTTGGTTATTTGATTTTTTTGTTGTGAAGTTTTTGGAGCTCTTTATATATTGAGCTCTAGATATTAAATCCTTTATCAGAAGAGCAGTTAGCAAAGATTCTCTCCCGTTCTGTGGGTTCTTGCTTTACATTCCTAATTGTTTCCTTTCCTGTGCTTTTAAATTTGATGCTGTCCCATTTATTAACTCTTGGCATCATTTCCTGAGCTTTAGGGTCCTATTGAGAAAGTCATTGCCTGTGCCTATATGCTGGAGTGCGGATCCTATGCTTTCTTCTAGGACTTGCATAGTTTGTGGTCTAATTCCAAAGTCTTTGATCCATTCTGAGTTGATTTTTGTGCAGGGTGAGAGATAAGGGTCTTGTTTAATTCTTCTCCATGAGGATAACTAGCTGTGCCAGCACCAATTGTTAAAAGGCTGTGTTTTCTCCAATGTATATTTTTGGTGTCTTTGTCAAGGATTAGATGACTGTAGATATGTGGGTTTGTCCTTGAGTCTTCTGTTCTGTACCATTGGTCTATGTATCTGTTTTTATGCCAGTACCATGGAGTTTTTGTTACTATAGCTCTGTAGTATAATTTGAAGTTAGGTATTGTGATGCCTCCAGCTTGTTTTTTTTGGGTTAAAATTGCTTTGGCTATTCTGGGTCTTTCATTCTTCTGAATGAATTTTAGGACTGATTTTTCTAGTTCTGTGAAGGATGTCATTGGTATTTGGATTGCATTGAATGAAATTGATAGTTAAAAAAAAAAGGCCAATAAAACGAAGAATGGTTCTTTGAAAAGATAAACAGGTTGATAAGCCAAACTCACCAAAAGAAAAAGAGAGAAAAACCATTCTCTGTTTTTCTCTAAGTATCCTTTTTCTCCATTTGCTTTCCTTTTTATTTTCGTGTGAGATGTTTTTCTCCTATTCTGGTAACCCTTGACTGTATTTACAATAAAGTTGTAAAAAGTTGATCAGAAGCCCTATGTGGGGGGCTTTGCTGCAGGAAAATTAAAGATTAGCCACTCAGTGTTAGGGACCTTGGACTGTGGGCTGCTTCTGTTGGTTTTAGGTGCATTGGCCCTCCTCCCCCCATCTTCCAACCCCTGAGGTCATAGTGATGGTGACAGTGTCAGTGTGAGGGTAGATCTGGCTGTCACTGTTGAAGACATAAGGAAGAGTGATTGGAGGGTCTTTCCTTTCAGGACTAGGCTCCCTAGATACCCCTTGTTCTCAGTATGAGTCCCCATTTCAGCTGGCCTCAGGCCCAGGAGGTCAGTTTCCCTCTGGTTCTGAGAGGGGACAGACAGACACAAGTGGTGGGAACACAAGGTTGAGGGACTAATGCCATGAAATGGCCCACTGTGCTGATCCTCACATGCTTTCTTTTCCAAGAAGCAATTTACCTGCAGCCCTGCCTGATCTCAGTGGACAGGATATGTCACATTCCTCAGCAAACAGCAAACCTGTTATCTGGAGACCCAAGATAATGTCCCTAAGAGGAACCCAAGTGACCTTGAAGGGGGAGACTTTGTGACCCTTTTCACCGACCATATCCTAAAACTCAGGGAGATAAGGATAATTCTTCCTAATCATGAAATCTGTAAGAATCTATGGTTACAAGTCCAATTAGAACTGGTCAGCCTGGGCCAAAATGACCCAAGTTGTCATGGCAGTGGGGACTTGAAAATCTGATGTCATCTTGCTGTCAGTCAAAAATCAAGAGGTGGATCTGGGTGGGGCTCTCTGTAAACTTCTCTGGGATCCCCAGTAAAACTGGAGTGCAGGAGAGGCATGCTGTCTCTCTCCTTTCTGAGCAGATCCACTCTCTCTCGAGTGTCCCCTTTCCCTTTTCCTACCCTTCAATAAACTCATGCCTATTACTTTGAGCGACATGTCTGAAGCCTTTCTGACTTGATTGCAAGAACTGGGGGCTAGAAGGGGGGCCTTTGTGCTGCCTCAGTTTCTTGGATGGCCCCCACCCTGTAACAGTTCAACCTCTGCAGAGACTAAAGCTGCTTACTTAGGAGGGGACAGTCACCTGCCATTCAGGGAGGAGTTACCCAATCTATTTCATTGCCCTACATCTGGCTTGTAGTCCATTTCTGGTTCAGTGAGTTATCATTCAGTGATTCCCTCTCCTGCCTTTGGGTTCTGGGGACATTGTTTTGTGCCACACACAGCCTCCTTCCCTGTTCCTTTTGCCATGTTGATCGTTTTCTTATTGATGTTTTTACTGTCTTGTCAGCTGGCTCCTGGTAGGATGCCACAGCAAGGATCTGTGGTCAGTTTCCATGTCTAACTAGAAGGTGACTGTCCTTTTCAAGGACCCCAAACATGCAGAAAAGGAAGCCTTATCCCCGGTCTTCTGACTTCTTTCCTTGTGTCAATTAACTTTACCTAGTTTATCTTTCTGGTAATGTAATTTGAGATTAAATACTTTAGTTTTTTAATGGCCGCTTTGCTGAGGTCCAGTTCACACATCATGCGCTTCATCCGTGGAGCATGCAGGTCGTTGGCTTCAGTGTAGCCAGTGCTGTGCTGCCATCGCCACTGTTGCTTCCCTGTTTTCATCACCCCCAAAGAAACCCATATTGCCCCCGAGCTGTCACCTGCTGACCCAGCATTTCCACGCCCTGGGGAACCACTAGGATACTTCCAGCCTCTGTGGATCTGCCTCTTCTGGGCTTTTCATACTGACGGCATGCTGGCTGGCCGTGTGTGCCTGCTGCGTTCCCTTGGCATGGTGTTGTCGAGAGTCATCTGTGCGGTAGATACGCCAGGACGTCTTTCTTTGTTAGAGCAGAATGAGATCCACCATAGAGACAGGCCACGTTTGACCTCTCCACTCACCAGTTGGTGGCAACTTGGGTTGTTTTCACTTTGGGGCTTTTATCAGTAATGATGTATGTATCTTTTAATATTCAATGTTTTTATAGAAGATTGCCTCAGAATCTCTTAGTTAAAAAAATTCAGGTGCCTGAGTTCCCTTCCTGACCTAGTAATATCAATGCCAGCAGAGAGGCCCAGGGCTGTAATGCATTCTTCTGTTTAACAACAGCTTTGTGACCAGTTTAACAAATATTCATGTATGTGCCTTTCCAAAACAAAAGAATGTGATATCATATTTGCTTTAGTTAAAGAACTCAGATGTTACAGAGAAATGGTAAGGTCACTTGTCCTCACCCCAGTCCTGTTGCTTTCCCTCCCTGGAGGCCACTGGCATGAAAAATTTAGTATTTCTCTAACTGTAACTCTCTGAATGTCATCATGTAGCTACAGTACCTATCTTTCTGTATATCTTTTTAAGGCCTAATTATTATTATGTGTCATGGAATGTTCTGTAACTTGCTTTTTTTTCTTTTTGAAGAGATGTTGATCTTTTCAAATAGCAGCAGCAGTAGCTATAGCAAATGATGCCTTGAAGGCTCCATAATTTAACAGATTCTGCAAGACTCCATAGAATCTAGCCGTAAAACCCATAATGCACATAATACCATTTAGTGGATGTCAAGGAGAATATACAGGTAAATGAATCACGAGGCTGAAAGGTTTAAGTAAACTGCTCCAGGTCACAGGGCCAGCAAGCCATAGACCAAGAATTTGAACCCCACATTTTCACATACGTGGGTCATATGACATGTATTAATCCAACATCCTCTCCATGCCTCTGTGTTTGAAGATACATTTGTAGAAACATCTAGCCTTAAGTCTACCATAAATTAAAAAAAGAACTAATTTGTCAAATATGAAGCTAACTATCATGCCAATATTTTTACTCTGAAATTAATATTTAAAAAAAGAGATCTAAACATTTCTCCTGCCTTTTTAACCAGAACATGTAATTCATCCCTGGTTTTTGAGAGAGAATTATTTTTCACAGATCAAGTATCATGATAGAATTAGAAAAGTCACCCTTTCCCAAATGACAATGTAATGATTGATTGTTACACAGATAATCAATAGATGATAAAACTATTGGTAAAAGGCATTAGGTGCATTTGTTTTTGGAGAACTGAGTAAATTTCCTATGCTAAAATATCACTCCACCCAACTCCAATATCATTTTCAAATTCAAAGGAGAGACTGATCTTTATAACAGAGATCTATTGATCTATTGATTAACAGAGTAGCCACACCCAGCATCACCCTGGGTGGACCCACAGTGCTGCGTGCTATCTGCTATGCTGTGAGTGTGAAGTGTATTGTGTCACCTGCCAGGTGTTCTGCATTTCTTTAATAATTTATTCTTTCAGGAATATTTATTTGAGCACATGCTGGCTAGACATTGGCTCAGCCTGCGGGGGTTGCAGTCCGACCCGAGCCAGCAGGTTGAAGGGGTACCCCCACATTCACCTAGCCGCCGTGGAAGTTGGGAAGAGTTGGAGCTGACTAGCCGTCCGTTCCCAGCCCTGCCCTCTGAAGCCTTTCCGCCACAGGACAATCAGACACTGCTAGGGGGTACAGTCACAGCAGGCACCCATTTATCTGCGGAACAAGCATTCAACTTATAGGGCCGTTCAGCCAATCAGAGACAATGCACGTAGATAACAGCTGTCCATGTGGCAAGGCATGTAAGCCCCCTGAATTCTGGCCACAAGCTGCACATTCGCGGAATCAACAGTAATTGTAAACCAATCACATATTTCCTCTTTCCTTTGTGCCTTTCCCATTTATACACAATGGCTAGTCATTAGGGCGTAGCATAGAGCTAGCCCCCCACACATCCCCCTTTTCTGTTTTGTATGGTCCACTTAGGGAATGTGGACCTGTCTTAGGTCGCCTCCATCTTTCAGGGGGTCTTACCTGTCATTGGCTACCATTCCAGTCTCATGGTGGGCCCATACCTTAAGGCCTTTGGATTTCCTGCAAGGCCACATAGACCCAGTGGTCTCGAGGGGTTTGGGGGTGTTCTTCAAGCACCTGTGCTAGCATTGTGATCTTGTTTTGGAGCTGGGCTTGCGTTTCCAGTGCCTGGTAATGAAAGGCAACAGAAGAAGGATGAGACCATCAATGCCCAATAGGGCTAAATTTGGAAGGGGCTTGTGTGTTTTTGCCACATGGCAGTAAAAAATTGGGCAGAAGGCAAAGTTTCTGCCTTGTATGGTTGAGCTTAACAATTGAGGACAACAACTGGGAGGACAAATTTATCATCTTATCATTCTAGGGTCCCCTGCTGTAGGTGGAGTAATTTTTTATCATTTGAGTAGCATTAATCTCCAGAAAGGATTATTTCTGGAGATTAATGTTCACAGAGGTGAACATAGAGGGAATTACAAAGGTGTCTCTGTTGTATAGATAATACAGTCAATTGCTCTGATAGAATGTCCCTTTCTTGCTGGAGGATCAATACCCCCAGCAAGGTGATTGCTGAGAGTCAAATGTTGTTCTTGTCATGAATGACCTCTTGGAGCTTCTGGGCAGTTTGAGAAGTTTGTGTGATCGCGATGGCAGCAGCGGTTGCAGCAGCGGCGGATGCAGCGATCATAGCAGCAGTGATTCTGAAATCCCTCTGTTAAGGCTGGGTGCCATTGTAGAATTGGATGCTCTGTCAGAATTCCAGTCAGCACCAGGCAAGCAGTCCACCACGGTCGTTTACATGGGCTCATTCCTGTAAATTAAGAAGAGAGATTGCCCCTCAAGAGTAGATACTCTTGGGTTATCAATTTGTTCAGGGTGGCAATATTTAAGGTTTCTAGCGGGTACCCAAATAGGACTCGATTTGCCTATTGGGAAAACACATCCAAAGCCTCGACCCGCACTTATAAAGGGGTTAGGTCCACACCAACATCCTGTTAGGGGGTCCTTCCATTAGACTTCAATCTTGATATAAGGAGTCTGGTTGGACCAATGTCTTTGGAAAGCCGTTAGAGGCTGTTCTTTTGAAACATTTAAAATATTTAATGTGAGCATAGCCATTCGTAGCTGATCATGAGGGTTGGTTCCCCCTTTTTGTTTTTGTAATTGATCCTTTATAGTTTTATTTTGTCATTCTATGATGGCTTGTCCTCTTGGGTTGTATGGAATTCCAGTGGAATGTTTAATATGCCATTGGGCAAAAAATCCCTGTAGGGCTTGGCTCACAAAACAAGGCCCATTGTCTGTTTTGATTGTCCATGGGACACCCACGAATAGCATTGCTTGTTTTAGAGCCTACAGGTTGCTTTTTCCCCTGTAAGGACAGTAGCGTATAATGAGCAGCATAGCTATTGCTCCATCTAGGAGGGTGAGGTGTCTAGAGCTCCCGTGAGAGCCAAAATCATTAGGGGTGAGAGATATCATATAATAACTGGTGGTTTAAATATTGAGAAGAAAACATGAAAAGTATTTACATGGATCAGTTCCTTCATATAAATGCTATAACTTGAGAAACACCCCAAACCAAATAGAGTTTTACCATCAAGGTGTAAACCCAGTAAAAGAAAACAACAACAAAACACTATAAAAGCTACAGAGAATGTGTGGCTATAGGAAACCTTAGTGTAAATTGTAGTATATACATTGGCCCATGTAGAATAAAAAATTATTTACTGAAGTTAGAATTTTTTTCATAAAACAGTGCTTATTAGAAGTATTTTAGGGGGCAGTTCCAAGATGGCGGCCTAGGCAGACGCTGCGGTCAGTCTCTCCAGAGCCAGAGATTGAAGTTGTGGAAATACCATCTCCCAGCCGGCTTCTGGACATCATCCTACAGCTGCCCCGGCAGGAATTTCACTTGCGCATGAAAGCAGGGCCACCAGGCAGCAGCCACTACCACAAGCAGCACGTCTTCGGCAGCAAGTGGTGGCGGAGCTCAGCCGCGGCGGCTTAGAGCCGCAGCCCAGGGCCCGCCCCGGGCGCGGCCTGCTTCTATACGGGGTTTCTGGCTCCAGCGCCCACCCAACCACGCAGAACCCCTAGCAGCTGCTCCTGTGGGCACACAGCCTCAGTCGCTAGCCACTGAGGAGCCCATATTCAGGGCAAGAGTCGCTCCAGAGACCCCAG